>CM038217.1:25606574-26206574 GCA_021442155.1 Cymbidium sinense | reverse complement strand
CAATTGGGTTTGGTCTAGCTCAAGTGAGGGCTTGATCATGTTCAATCATTAATATGAATGGGTTTGAGTCAATGGTTTTAATCAATTTAGCATATTTTGGCTAGTTTGGGTTTCATTTGGGTTAAATGTTGACTTGGCCAAAGGCTTGGTTTGATTTGTTTTGATCCAATTTGAGTGATTGATCATTCTAGGATGATTATTGATCATAATGTGAGGTTTGGATGGGCTTAATTCAATCCAATTTGGGTTGGATTAGAACTTAGCTCAAAATTCTTTAGGCTACTTTGGGTCGAGTGAGCCTAAATGGGTCAATTAACTTGGTCAAGGCTTGATTCAAGTTTGGTTGAACTTGCATATGGACTTATGCTGGAAATATTAATCCAATTGCAAGTGCTTTGGTGTCAAATGGGTTTTGGTTCATTTGATAATTTCAAGTCAAGAGGATGAACATGGGTTTGACTTGGGTTAGTTTGACTTTGGCTTGGTGATTGAAGGAATGATTATTTGAATAGAAAATCCAAGGGTTCGGATTTATTTGAGAATGATTTGGCTAAATCCAAGAAATTGCTTAAAGGATATAAATTGGGTTCGGATTTGAGTTTTGAATTTATATTCATTTGATTTTGGCCATTTGAATTTATATTCATTTGATTTTGGCCATTTGAATTTATATTTCATTTATATTTGTGAAGATAAATGAGAATATAAATGATCCATGAGAGAATCATGTGAATTGGGAGTGATTTAAATGTGAATTTGGCTAAGGTAGGTCAAAATGTTTTGAAAAAGGGGTTTTGAATTGGTTTGATTTATATTCATTTGATTTGGATGATTTGGATGCCAATTTCATTTATAGTTGTGAATATAAATGATGGAATAAGTGATTTATAAAGAAATCACTTGTCTTTGGGTTGATTTAAAAGGTTTGGCTATGCTTATGGATGTGGTCCATAAGGCTTAGGAAGGTTTTGGATTTAGAATTGATCATGGGTTTCAATCATCTGGAATTGGAGTTCGATTTGGAATTGATTCATGATTTGGATTTTGGAATTTGGATTTAGATTTGGATTTGAATTTGAGGTTTGGTTTAAAAGAAGACAGCAAGGATTGGGTTCAAGCTATAGGGTAGGCAAGTCCTCTTAAATCCCTAAGGCATAAAGTATTCCTATGGCTAACTCTTCTAGGTCTCTAGGGTTAGGTTAAGTGTTCACCTAAATCACTAGAAGTATCTCAATACTAAGGAACTCTTAGTGTCTAGAGGAGTCATATGTCTAAGATGGAGAAGTTGAGAGCTCACTCCAAGAGTGAGGTCAACAATGACATTAAGGTATGATGTACCATCTCAGAAGATGGAAACATCACCCTATAATAGATCTAATCACCTAATTTGGACTCCTAAGGCATGATGGGTCTTCATTTATACCACAGATCTTTCCCCTCCTTTACATGGAGAAGTAAAGCAGGGTTTATTTTATGTCAAGTTCTTTAGTTCCCTATGGAAGTAAGCTTTCATAGTTAATTACATCCTAGGAAATTGGAATTTCCTAAGAATACTCTTGATTAAAGCAATCAATCATATATCCAAAGAATTCAAGGTTAGACTATCAAAGGATTGGGTACCTTTGGAAAAGCAAGCGGGAAAGTTCAAGTGGAAATACTTATTTTTGGATTTCTAAGAAAGATAAGTAGGGAACACTCATGATACTAGGAAACCTAGTAAGCACTACAATCTTTCCTTTGGTGGGATTTTTTATATTTAGAAGAGAGAGATTTATTTTCATTTGAATTGAAATTTTATTAGAATGTTAAGGTTTACAATCAATCAACACAAGATTGTAAAAATGCCTATGAGGTGAGGATTTATGCTCATAGCCCGAGGGAAACAAGCAACCTCAGATCCTAAATCTAGGATGCTTTAGCACAAGCTAAAAACATGGCCTAAATCTAAGTGGAAAGGGGACATAAAGGTTTACCTCCACAAGAGAGGATAAATCATTTGACTCTTCTGGACTTACAACTGCCTGGAGTGGCCACCTGCTAACACCTCCTCCACTTTGATTCCATGTAGGCCGGTCTTTTGTAAGAGCAAGATGGTTTAAAATATTATTTACTTTTGAAAGAGTTTAGAGTCTTACACTCACTCCCTAAGAGACTAGATCATATTTTGCATAAGCATATGACTTAGTCTAAAAGCAAATTTTTTTCAAATTTTATACTATTTTTGACACACTCATTTGGATAAAGGCTTTAGGATATTTATGCCTAAATTCATAATGAAATAGAGTTATTGGCCAAATCAGAAAGAGAGAGGGAGATCTCCATCATGAGGGGGTGCTCTCATAGGTAAAGCGTTCTCTAAAGTGCAAGAATGGAGGCCCTCCTAATTCAAGAGTGGCATAAGATGATATGCATTATGTTGGACATTCAATCATTCAGCTAAGGGGTTGCTAAATCTTTTAATTATCTTAATTGTATCCTAGGCTTTAGATAAGATTGAAAGTTGTTTTAAACTTTTAGCTATTGCATTATTAATTGGGTAGAAAAATTAATTTTATTCTAAGAGCCTACCACATCCAGGCCACACATTCAAACATCAATCTTAAGAAACTATGAAAATCATGTTGTTCTATTGCACAATCTAAACATAACAACAACCATTCATAAATTTCATAAAATAATAAAAGGCCGGTGCAGCTGGGTACGGACTTCATTTCTTGCTTTTCTTTTCTTTCTTTCTTTTATCTTGACTTGATTATGCTCGAAAGCTTCACAGGACCTCCCAGGACTAAGCCTTCTATTCACTACTCATCTTAAAACCCATAACACTAATCCTAATCCCAATTGCAAAATTATATTTTATGGAAAAATAAATTTAACTACACCTGTAAAACAAATGTTAGCTAAGCAAACATTTATTCCCATGCAGTTATATTTCATAATTTGGACTTAAGTAACCAAGCTTGCCTGTCTTAATTATGAATTATGCTAATGGGCCAAGCAACCTACAAGTAGAAGCATTTATATTTATTTTTAGCAGCCCTATTAACATAATCCCCTACATAAGACAACATCTAGTCTATGGACCACAATCCTAATATCCAATCTAAAACACTACATCATAAAACAAAACACAACATCATTACATACACCATCCTAACTTAAAGCTAGAAATAGTGACTTAGCATTCTAATGTGTCTGCTTAGGCTTAGTGTGGTATGTCTTAGCTAAGATTTTTTTTTAATTTATGATTGTCTAAAATTTGGAATTCTTTAAGTTTGACATTAAGGGTGGTTTAACTTAAAGTTGTATTTGAGGATTTACGAATTTTAATATATTTTTTTTCATTTGATATTTACTTAGGATCTAAACATTATAAAGAGAAGAAAGAGGCTTAACCTCTTTCATCCTTACCTTAAGTTATTTTCTAAAGGCATGTTATTATGACTTGATTTCCTTTAGTGAATGTTTTATTAAGTATTTTATTATTCCTAAGTTTGGGTTAATCTTAAAGAATCTATCCAATATAAAAGGCATCTTAAGATTAGTGTAATTGAATTTCCATCAAATAGAGCATGTTACCCCCATTCCCTTTCATCACCTATAGCAGGCATATGATTTAAGACTTAGCATACATATACATAAAATGTATTTTTGGCACACTTTAATGATTATGAGTGCATATGTTTAGTAGAAAAGAGTGATCTTCATTCTTTAATTAAATGCACACACATGTATTAAAGTTTTAAGCAATTATGTGTTGTTATTTAAACTAGGGAAGTGAGATAATCAATGACTTCCTTTGGGCTACTTAAAGCCTCGTATTCCTGAGATGTCCAAACTATATACTTGCTATTCTTAAATACATATGGATGTACACATAATTATGAGAATGAAAATCATGCAAAAAAATATTATATTTTACACATGTAAGGGAAAGCTCTATCCAAATTCTAGTACAAGTACACGTATGAATGAAATTAAATAAGTATGTGCTTGTTAATTAGGGAAGTGAGATAATCAACAACCTCCTTGGGACTACTTAAAGCCTCGTATGCCTGGGATACCCAAACTATATATTTATTATCATTCAAACATATGTAAACCCATACATGAATCATAAAGACGAAATAATGCTTTAACATGTTTAGATTATAAGCACATGCAAATCTTATGTAATATTCATAGCTAATATTAATCCAAATTATCATTATCAATTAATAACTTTGAAAATATTTTTAAAATTTATTAAAGATAATAGCCTCACATATGATAACATTAATCCAACACATGCAATTTTACAAAAGTATATTCAATTGATTATTTTTTATTTTAAAGCATAAATGTATAATACAAATGACATACAACATTTATGATAATTAGAAAGGAATGGTTGAACAGTTCCACATAATACATTCAATCACATTAATCCCTAAGGACAATCATATTAGATAAAATCATTTAAGGAAAATCAAGGCTTCTTATAAAGTTTGATTTTGAATTTGATCTATTAAATTCAAAAGGAGAAGTAATATTTGTTGTTTTTGCCTCATCCCATGTTGGTGATTTGTTATGTTGAAAGAGAATTAATTAAGTGAGTTTTATGAATTAATTAAGTTTGAATTCTTAAGCAACCTTTCCTATGCTTCTTTAATTTGATTAATCATTTAACCATAAGTCTCCAATGATATGCAAATGAGAAATTAAAACTACAATGCACTTAGGGACCGAATGGAGTGAGGCTTATAATTAAATATTAATTAAATTAAAGAACCTAATTAAGTACTTATATGATTTTCCCACACCCATGGGTTAATCATAATTTCCTTTAAGGGTCTTTATGCTATTAAACACATAAAGAGGAACCCACAAATTGAATGTCAATTATCTGAAGTAATTATCATTTTAAGTTGATTGAATATCTTAATTAATCTCTTAATTAAATTTTTTAATTTATTCATGCATTAATTAAACCTTTTTATGAAATGGATTTGGGAAAATAATTAGAAAAGATGTCCTAATCATTTCCCCTCTTCATTTCACTATTAATCAGTGATTAATGATCATTAATTACTATAATTTTACTATTTTGACATTTTAAATAATTATTAAATTGCGTAAGAGGGTACTTAAGGTTTGAATTTCAAATTCTCCTAATTACCTAGCCAATAAATTTCAAGAAAATTATGGGAGTCAAAGGACATCCAATTAAATCAACATTTTAAATTTGAGATCAATTGGCCAAGTAATTAGAGCTTAATTAAGCTAATTAGGAAAATATTCAAACTCTAATTATGCTAAGTTCAATGTTCAAAATATAAGGGAATTATTTTTATTAAAATATCCTCAATTTACCCTTTCTAAAATGGGTTAATTTGTATTTTTATGATTTTTCAATAATTAGTTATGATTTTATTAAGTTCTGCATAATTAATAACATTTTTAACCTTACTTAATCTCTAATTCCACTAGTGGTGTGGTGACGCTTTCCACGTGGTGTCATGGTATTGGCCACTTAAATCATGTGACATAGCTTGCTGAGTCAATGGTGGCGGATGCACTTTCGTCCCCACCGTCCAATCATAGATTGGACAGTTGAGATTAATCATACAATTCTTAAGGGATAAAATCGAATAATCTAATCAGATTAATCATGGTCATCCATTACAATCACATGGAATGGATGGCAGATGATCATTCATCCCCCAAACGATGAAAGACAGACACTGCCTACCTTGCTCTACTCAATCAGAGTTCGTTAGAACTTGTAAGGCATCAGAATTAACTTCAAAAGCTTCAGGGAAGAGATCTAAGAAGATCATATAGTGAAAATTGCATGAAATCATGATTTCTTTCACAAAGGCCAAATAACTCAGTGGATTTCTACAGTTTGCTAGAATTTACCTCCTCAGAGCTCAAGACCGGTGGTCCAACAATTGAGGTAGCTTCATCTTGAAGAGACGAAGTCCTGTTGTGAAGCTCGTGACTTTCCTCTCCCCTGGTGGCTCTATGGATCAAACACTGCCAAAAATGACATCAAAGTTAGTTTAGGGATGGTCTCTAGCACTCGAATTGATTGGGAATCAATTTATTTCACCTCATCAGATCTTGGTGAAGGTGTGGGTAAAGTTAATTTGAATTTGGTCGAGTTTAGGTGAGGTTGGACAGAGTGGAGGCTCTGTTTCACTCGGGTTTGGTCACAGTAGTGATGGGAAGTTCGGGGGAACTCAAGAAGGCTTTGGGGAGGATCTAAAGGCTCAGATTTATTCAACAATTGGCAGACATCCAGCCGGCACAGGCAATCGGGGATGGCAGGGAGGTGCTGAGGTGGTGCGCTTTGAATGGCTGAAGGTGAGGAGTGGCTTTACAGAGACTAAGGTGGAGTGTGCCACCTCCTCCAAGTGTTCCAATGTGATGATTTAGGTTATCTCACCTCCACTTGGCTCATGGTTGACCCAATCAGATTTGGGTCAGGTGAGCCTGTGGGCTTCATGTCCCATTTCAGCTTAGGGTGGCTGCCAAGGGGAGGAGAGTGAGTTTGCCCATCCAAATGGGGATTTTATCTCATTTGGAGAGGTTAACCCAATGGGTTTGGGCTAATTCGGGTTCAAGGTTGGTTGGGTTTGATTTGGCTGACCCATGGTGACCCAAGGATGGGTCATGCTAACTTTGGTTGGGTTTGGGGTTGGTTTGGTTAGGTTTGGCTCAGTTTGACCCATGTAGGTAAAATTGGGTCAACTTGGGTTAGGTTGATCAATTGGTAAAATTGAGTCAAACCAAGGGTTGGTTCATATTCAAATAATGATTTGGGATGTTTAGGTTCAATTTGTTTGATTTGATTTGGAGTGGATTTGAATTTGGCTCGTATGGGTTCATATGGGTCAAATGGGCTAACTTGACAAATTTGGTCAAATTGACCAAAATGGCTCGGGTTAGGGGTTGTTTTAGGTTCAATTGATGATTAGAAGATGATTGTAGGTGTTGATTTCAATTAATTTAGATTTAAGAATGATTTTGACCAATTTGACAGTTTAGGTCAGTTTGGGCTAAATGGGTCAATTAGGTTGAATTGATCTATTTCGGTCAATTAAGGGTTTGATCATGTCCAATAATCAACTTGTGATGGATTTGAAGTATTAGTTTGAATTAATTTGGATTGGATTGAGATTTGGCCCAATTTGTCCCTTTAAGTTAAATTGGATCAACTTGAGTCAAAGGGTCCAAATGGACTTGGTTAGATACAATTGATGGTCAAATCATATTCAAGACTCAATTCATGATTGATTAGAACCAATGGTATCACTCAATTAGGTTTGGAATGAAGTTTGGTTCAATTTGGTTCATATAGACTAATTGGGTCAATTTGGGTCAAATGGTCAATTAGACTTGGTTTGACCCAACTGATTGCAATTGGACAATCAAAGATGATCAACAATCATTATAGAAGGTTTTGGATGAGTTAGTTCAATCCAATTTAGGTTGGATTGGAGTTTGGATCAAATGAGTCCTTTAGGTCACTTTGAGTCAAGTAAACCAAATGGGTCAATTTGAGTTGGATTAGGTTGAATTAAGTTGAGTTGAATTTGATGATTGATTTGGAATTGATTGATGGCTTTGATTGTAATTGATTTGGGTTTAATTGGATTTTGGCTCATTTGAACACTTTGGGTTCAAATGGGATAGGTTAGGTTGATTGAATTGATTTGGTCTGATTGGCTTGATTATAGACTTTGAAATGATGATTTGGATGGTTGAGGTACTTTTGTAAAAATCAATTGGGTTTGGTTTAATTGAAGGAGTTTTGGGTTGAGTCCATAGGATTGGCTCATAGGATTAATATGGCTTTGGGTTTAAATCATTTTGGCTTGGAGTTTGGATATGAAACAAATTCAATTAGGTTTGGTTGTATTGATTTGAGGTTTGGTTTTGCATGAGTGGATAGGCATAGGTCATGGTTTATGCCATAAGATAGGTAGGTTCCCTTCGTCCTAAGGAATAGCCTAAACCTATGGGCCTTCAAAAGTCTCTTGGCTTAGGTTTAGTGTTCACCTAATCACTAGAAGTGTCCTATGACTGAGGAGGTTCTAGTGTCCGGAAGATTCTTAAGTCTAGGGTAGGGACAAAGAATCCTCACTCCAAAAGTGAGGTCAACAATTTTATCTTCAAGCATTTGGTGACTTAGGTCCTCCTTATGTTGTTCCTCACTTTGTTGTTCATGTACTACATTCCTATTTCATAAATGCATATTAACCATGCGAACAAGTTCAACTTCTATGCAATCGATATTTCATTATTTTGAAAATCAAGAGCATATTGTTGTTCATCAATCAGATAGTCATTATCTTCTCAAAAGAGTTGATTATTTGCATCATCAACCATTGGCTAACTATTTCTAGATGGGTGTTTCCAATTCATGATGGGCAATTCAGCCTTTTTTCATTTGGTTGAGCTTGCTTATATTGGTTTATTCCATCTTTGATGATTTGAGACTCTTTAGGTACCCAAATTGATCAAGACCTCCCAGTGGTGGATCTCTAAGAACGTATCATAGATGTCACACCTTGGGTTCACAGAATGGATTAAAATGGGATGATTAATATTGCTTTTTTATGATGGCTTTCAGGACCTTGCAATAATTGACACTTAGTACCCTTATACTGAAATACTCATTGTTGGTGCTCACCAAATATTAAAGTCTTAGGTCTTGAGTTCTGCTCAAGGAGGGCATGATATTTTTTTAATATTTCTACCTCCTTCAGAGTAAGAATTTATTGGGTTGGTGACTTGGCTCACCGACTTCTTAATTCTTCTTTGAAGGTTTCTATTTTTAACAACCTTTAGAACTTTGTAGATTTTAGAGGAGATAATTTCCTCCTTCCTTGGCTGATCTTGTGAAATGGGTTGCATGTGTTTATCCCAGAAGGACTTTTTTATGGTACCCTCAAATCTATTGTTTTGAACCATCTGAGCAATTCAAAATTATTATTGGTGGGTATGTTTGCTTCCACTAGTGGCTCATAATGTTGTTTAGGATGGATGGACAATCCGATAGCTCTATGATAAGCATTGTATTTTCATCTAGCTCTCATAAACATTTTGGTGCCCAATGAAGATGCTTCATGGTCATTATTATCTGGAGTAAATGCAATACCTCGTGGAATAGTAGGCTCCTCTAATAGACTGCTAAGTGGATTGATGTTGATAGATTTTAATTTATTCTCAATGATCATATTCTCTTTAACATGCATTGTTGGAGTTGCTTTTCGCAGTCTATCAAAAATAAAACTCCTTTTAAAGGTTGAGTTCTTTCTCTGATTGAGTAGGGCCTTAGCATTCAGCTTTATGGGATCATTGGATATTATTACATTTCATCTCTTTCCTTTGCATGGCAGCTTCTTGAATACTTTTGGCATTTCTAATCCTTTAGTGATGAGCTTGGTCATAAGTCCAGCATGTACAAACTTTACAACTTCAGAAATTGTCCCAAACTGGAGCGTGGCTCTAGCCGAACTAGCATTGATCATAGCCTGAGGGAATCTAATAGTAGATCCCTCTTCTAACGAGACAATCTTTAGATTTGTTAGGTTTGTCATCAAAATTTTTACACTCGATCTTAGATTCAAAATTAGGTTCTACTAGATTTCAGGGACCTAAACTTTAAAAAAAAAAACCAAATCTACGATAACACCATTATGGTGTTTATTTTTGGACGTGTCGTGGACACCATGCAAATCATAAGGGGGTACTTATTGAAGTGATTGTGTACGACATTAAGGTATGATGTACTATCTTGAAAGATAGAGACATCACCCTATAATGGACCTAATCACCTAATAAGGACTCCTAAGGTATGATGGATTTTCGAATATACCAGAGATTTTCTCCCTACATTACATAGAAAATTAAAGTATGGTTTATATTAAGCCGGGTTCTTAAGTTCCCTATGGAGGCAAGCCTCCATAATTAACTATATCCTAAGGAATATGGATTCCTTAAGAATACTCTTGATTTAAAGTAGGCAATTATTGTCTCTAAAGATTTCAAGGATAAACTATCAAAGGATTGGTTATGTTTGAAAAATCAAGTGGGATAGATCAAGTGAAAAGACTTATTTTGGAAGCTGAAGGAAGATTAGAAGGAAATGCTCATGATACTAGAAAACTTAGTGAGTATTCCAGTCTATCCTATGGTGAAGCCTTACAAATTTGAAAGTGAATGGATTAATTTCTTTGAGTTTAATTTTGTTAGATTACTAGGGCTTATAATCCATCAACATGAGATTGTAGAAATACCTAAGAGGTGAGGATTTTTGCTTGAAGCCTAAAGAAAACTAGCTACCTCGGATCCTAAATCTATGGAACTTTAACACAAGCTAACGCATGACATAAATCTAAGCAATGGGTGGACATAAGGGTTCATCTCCACAAGAGAGGATAAACTCATCCGACTCTTCTGGACTTACAACTGCCTAGAGTGGCTGCCAGCTAACACCTCTTATGATTCAAAACCATGTGATCTGGTCTTATATAAATGCAAGATGGTTAGTCTTGTTATTTAATTTGAAAGAGACTATAGTCTTAAACCCACTCCCTAAGAGACTAGAGCATGAGTGGTATGAGCATATGACTTTATCTACAAATGCAAAATCTTTATAAATTTTAGTTCATTTTTTACACAATATTTTTGGACAAAGGCTTGGGATTTTTTATTACCTAAATGTAAGATGAAATGTGTTGTTGGATAAATCAGTGATAAGAGGGTGTTCTCTACCACAAGAGATTCCCTCACATGTCAAGAATTCCCCTATCATGCAAGGATGGAGGTCCCCCATATTCAAGGAAGAGGGAATATGCATACATGATGTGAGACATACAATCATAGAGCTATGGGGTTGTTAGACCTTTTAATTATCTTATTTAAATTCTAGGCTTTATGGTGAGGTTACAAATCACTTTAAAATTTAGTTATGAGTTATTAATTGAGGTAGAAAAATTAATTTTATCCTAAGAGCCTACCATATCCAAGCCACATATTAAAGCATCAAACATGAAGAAATTATGAAAATCATGCAATCCTAATGCATATTTTAAATATAATATCAAATAATTATAAACTAACATAAAAGAATAAGAGGCCGGTGTGGCCGAGTACCGCTGTACACCCCAAAAAATGGAAAATTGGGTAGCCAAGGTCTACACTTATACATCCCAGAATATGAAATAATTATTACAATTAGAAATGAATACATGCTATGGAGGTCTTCACTTCTTTATTCTTCTATCTCCTTCCTTCATGCTCTTGATTTGATCAACTCCAAAGGCATCATAGGGCACCCCAGGACTTAGCCTTCTAGCCACTACTCATCCTAATCCCCCATAGCACTAATCCTAATTCCTATTGCAAAAATTTAATTTATATATAAAAAGTAAATCTAACTACACCTACAAAATACAGGTTGGCTAAACATACATACAATCCCAAGCAGTTATCTTTATAATTTGGACTTAGCACCCTACACATGGGTAACCAAGCCATCCTATATTAAATTGTATTATGCTTAGGGGCTTACACGACCTGTAAGCAAAACATTTATATTTTTTTAAGCAACCCCCTAAGTACAATCCCCTGCATAAAATATGATTAGGCTAAGAGCGGCCCTAACATACAGTCTAAAATATTATATCACAAAAAAAACATACATCACACATACACAATCCTAGCTTAGGATAAGAAGTCATAGTTTAATTCTAATGTGTGTGCTAAGGCTTTGTATAGTATGTCTTATATGTGCTAAGGCTTTGTGTAGTATGTCGTATCAAAGCATTAGAGTTATGATTTTCTAAGTGTGGAAGAATTTAATTTAACAAAAATATTGGTTTCAATTTTAGTTGTTTAAGTGGTTTGCGAATTTTAATTTATGTTTTACTTGGTCTCATTTGATTTACACTTGATATCTAAGTGTTATAAAGAGAAGAAAGAAGATTACCCTCTTTCATCCCTACCTTAAGCCATTTTCTAAAGCATGTTTTGATGACTTAGTTCTCTTTAGTGAATGGCTTATTAAATATTTTTTTATTAATCCTAAGTTTAGGTTAACTTTAAATTATTCTATTCAATATGAAAGGCGTCTTAAGAATAATATAATTAAATTACTATCACATGACATCTATCAAATCATTCCTTCCCATCACATGTAACATGCGTATGACTTTAACACTTAGCATATCTACACATACAATGTATTTTTTGGCATACTTAAATGATGAAGGATGCATACGTTTAGAATTTATAATTTAGTTAATTGAATTATTTATACATGCAAATTAAAGCTCTATCCAAATTTTAATACCATAATACATAGGAATAAAATCAAATAAGTACGTGTCATTGTTGCCAAGGGATGTGAGATAATCAATTGACCTCCTTAGGACTACTTAAAGCCTCTTATTCTCGAGATATCCAGACTATATACTTATTAGCATTCAAACTTATATAAATCTATATATAAATCACAAGAAAGAGAGCATTAGCTTACATGTAAAATATGCCAATGACTTAGATGATTATGGATGTTTGTATTTTTAATAACAAAAAGGGATTTTCATCTTTTAATTAAGCACACATGCACATGTATAAAAGATGTAAGCAATTACGTGCCATTGTTAACCAGGAAAGTGGGATAATTAAATGACCTCCTTGGGGAAACTTAAAGCCTTGTATTCCCGAGATGTCTAGACTAAACAATTGTTATCTTAAATACATATAAATGTATACACAATCATAAGGATGAAAATCATGGAAAGATTGCATTTTCTTTAATTGAATTATTTATGCATATGAATTAAAGCTCCTTCTAAATTCTAATACCAAAATACAAAAGAATGAAATCAAATAAGTGTGTGTTATTGTTAACTAGGAAAGTGATATAATTAAATGACCTCCTTGGGGATACTTAAAGCCTATTGATTATATACTTATTAACATTCAAACTTATGTAAACCTATATATGAATCCAAGAAAGAGAGCTTCACATTCATAGTACTAAGCTATAAGCACATGCAAATCATATATATATATATATATATATATATATATATATATATATATATATATATATATATATATATATATATATATATATATATATATATATATATATATATATATATATATATATATATATATATATATATATATATATATATATATATATATATTCATAACTATCATAACTCCACATATTATTATTAATTCATAAATTTTGGAAAATAGGTTTGAATTTATTAGTAATAATAGCCACACATATAATTAAGTGAACACATGCAACTTTACATAAATAACTTTCATTTGATTCACTTAAATTTGAAAGAATGAATGCATGGAATCATATGGTATGCAACATTTAGAAGTAATTGGAAAGTAATAATTAAATATAAACACATAGTTCATTCAACTAAATTAATTCCTAAGGACAATCACATAGAATAAAATTATTTAAAGAAAATCAAAGCTTCTTATTAATTTGATTTTTGGATTTAGATTTGATTTAAAGAGAAGGGAGATTATTTATAATTCTAACCCCATTCCCATGTTGGTAATCTTAATTAGTTTAAGGAAAGATAATTAAGCAGATTTTATGAATTAATTAAGTTAAATCATTAAGTAAATCATTTAATTCACTATACTTATTTAATTTAATTAATCATTTAATCATGAGCCATAAATGATATGAACATGTGAGAAAATAAAATGTCAATGCTCCTAAAGAACCTAATGCAATTGGCTCATAAATAAAGATTAATTAACTTAAAAAATCTAATTAAGTACTTTTATGACTTTCCCACACTCATGGGTTGGTCATAATTTTCTTAAAGGGTCTTTATGTTATTAAACACATAAAGAAGAACCCTTAATTTTATTATTAATTACCTATTGTAATTTGCATTTAAATTTGATTTAATTTGGCCACCTAATTGATTAATTAATCCCCATTTTAATTAATTTTCTTAAAAATGAAATGAACTTGGAAAAGAGATAAGGAAACAGGTCCTAATTATTCTCCCTCATTCATTTACTAT
The DNA here is from genome assembly GCA_021442155.1 of Cymbidium sinense. Lineage (NCBI taxonomy): Eukaryota > Viridiplantae > Streptophyta > Magnoliopsida > Asparagales > Orchidaceae > Cymbidium > Cymbidium sinense. Next base: position 26,192,499 of record CM038217.1, on the reverse strand, counting down.
TAATCAATGATCAATAATCTTTCATTAACTAATTTTTTATTATTTTGAATGTTAATTAATTATTAGATTAATTAAAGAGGGTAATTAGAGTTTGAAACATCAATTTTCATAATTATCTAAGCAATAAATTTCAAGAAAATCATGGGAGGTAGAGGTCATCCCATTAAATTAATTTCCAAGTTTGGAACTAATTACCTAAATAATTAGGGCTTAATTAAGCTCATTAAGTATGCATTCAAACTCTAATTAAGCCTTAATTACTATTTAAAATTTACTGGAATTATTTTTAATAAAATCTCCTCTATTTTACCTTTAAAATGAATATTTATATGTCTTTTTCGGATATTTCTATAATTAGTTATGAGTTTTCAAATTTTTTGTGAATAAAATAGATAATTAAGCCCTAATTAAACATAATCGCATTAGCGCCATGTGGATCACTGATGTGGCATGCTTTCCACTTAGCACTGTGGGATTGGTTATTTAAAATTTCCTAAGTCAGCGCTAATGTGGCAGTGGCGAATGTGCTTTTGTCCCTGCCATTTGATCCAAGATCGGACAACGGAGATTAATCCTGCCATTCTTAAGGGATAAATCGGATTAAATCAAATCAGGAGATCACGATCATCCATTCCAACCACATGAAAGCAGACGGTGGAAGATCTATCATCTCTCGTGCAATGGAAGATGGATACTGTCCTGCCTCCTCCGCCTAATTCAAGCTCGCCAGAGCTCGGATTGGCTCGATATTGATCCCACACCTTCATAAGGGGAATCCTAGAGGATCTAATGGTTGGATTCATGCAACATCAACATTTTCTTTAAAATGGCCTAAATAAATTTAAGAAATCTTGGTTTAATGGAATAGTACCTCGTGGGAGCTCAAGATTGACGGTGAACCAACCTAGGTAGCTTCGCCTTGACAAGGGCGAAGCCCCATTGAGAAGATGGTGCGATGCCTCCCCGCCGATTATTCTGTGGACCAAATGCAACTGAAATGCTTGTTGGAGTTAGTTTGGGAGGTACTTTCGGTGCTCAAATCGCTCAAAGGAGAGTTCATTTCAACTCACTGGAGTTCAGTGAATGCGTGAGATGAGTTAATTTGAATGGGGTTGAGTTTCGGTAAAGTTGAATGGAGATGGAGGTTGTCCTATCTCGAGTGAGATCGGTTTGACACATTCTGGTGACAGGAAGGCTTAGGGATCTCAAGATACTCTCTGGCAGCTTCGAAATGAAAGAACCTCACTAAGGGTTCTACTGCTAGGTTTGAATTAAAATGAGGGGGGTATACCCCCTCCACCCTTGGATCGGACGGCCTTGATCAATTTGGCTTCTAGTGGCCGTCCGGCCACCGTAGGTGGTCGTGGGTGGCAGGAGGAGGCTGAGATGTCATGATTTGGTTGACTAAGTGTGGGAAGGTGGCTTCCATGGGACCAGAGTGGGTGACCTTAGATTATCAAGTGTGCTAATGGATCCACTTGGCTTATGGCTGACCCAACCACCTTTGGATCAGGTGAGCTAGTCTTTCTTGCTTAGGTGGAGGTCTAGGAGGCAGCCATGTGGAGGGAAAGTGGATTTGACCATTCAAATGGGGTATTTACATCATTTAGCAAGCTTGACCCATTGGGTTTGGGTCAATTCAGGTCAAGCATGGGTTGAGTTAGATTTGGGCTGTCCCAAGGAGTGTCAAGGATGGTTCATGCCAAGTTTCAATGAGTTTGGGCTTAATTTTAATGGGGTTGACTCAATTTGACCCATTTAGGCCAAATTGGGCTAGGTTAGATCAAGTTGACCAATTGGCCAAATTGGGTCAAACCAAGGCTTGGGTTAATCTCAAATGATGATTTGAAGTATTTTGGTGTAATTGGTTTGGGTTGGTTTGGCTTCTATTTGATTTTAGCTCATTTAGGTTCAAATGGATCAAGTTGACCAATTTGGCCAAATTGGCCAAATTGGCTTGGGTTAGGCATTGGCTCATGTTTGATTGATCATTTGAAGGTGATTATAGGCTTTGATTTAGCTCAATTTGGATTTATGAATAATTTAGGCCAAATAGGCCCTTTCGATCAATTTGGACTAAATAGGTCAATTGGGTTCAATTGGTCAAATTGGGTTCAATCAAGGCTTTGATCATGTTCAATGATCAATTTGGAATGAACTTGAGCCATTGATTGCAATCAATTTGGTTTAGATTTTGATTTGGCCCAATTTGATCTTTTAGGTCAAATTGGGTCAACTTGGGTCAAAGGACCAATTGGGTTTGGTTTGGCTCAATTGATGACCAAGTCATATTGAAGTATTGATTTTAGGTTGGTATGAATCATTGGTTTCAATTGATTTGGCTTAGGATGAAATTTGGCTCATGTAGGTTAAATGGATCGGTTTAGTCAAATAGCTAGGTTGACTTGGTTTGACCCAATTAATTGCAATTGATCAATCAAGGATGATTAATAATCATCAAAGGAGGTTTTCGATGATTTGATTCAATCCAATTTGGGTTGGATTGAGATTTAGCTCAAATGGGCCATTTAGGTCACTTTGCATCAAGTGATCCTAAATAGGTCAATTGGCTTGATTGAATTGAATTGATTGTATTTAGGCTATCTAAGATGACCAACTATCATCATAGAGAAGATTTGAAGGGTTGGTTCAATCCAATTTGGGTTGGATTGGAGTTTGGTTCAATTTGGTTCTTTAGGTCACTTTGGGTCAAGTGAGCCTAAAGGGATCAATAGGCTTGATCTTGGGTTGAATTGAGTTTAACTGAGTTTAATACTAATTTGTAATTGATTGGACCTTTTTTTATTGTAATTTATTTGAGCTTAAATGGATTTTGGCTCATTTGAATATTTTAGGTCTAATGGATTAGGTTAGGTTTGATTGGATTGATTTTGGCTTGATTGATTTTGATTGTAGATTTAGGTATGGCTTGAAGTGATGATTGAAGGATTGGATTGATTTTGAGAAAATCAATTGAGTTTAATTTAGATTGAAGGAAATTTAGCTAAGTTCATACAATTAAATTATAGGCTTCGGTAAGGTTTGGTTTGATTTTTTTTATTTGATTAGATTTTATTGTAGATTTTGGCAGGTTGATTGAAGGGTTGAATTGGTTTTTGAGAAAATCAATTGAGTTTGGTTAGGATTGAAAGAACTTTGGCTAAGTCCATAAAATTAAATCATATGGCTTTGGAATGGTTAATTTGATTTGAGATTCAATTGGAATTTAATTTTGTAGATTTGAGATTGGATTGAATTTTAATGAATTGAATTTGAGGTTTGGTTTAGCTAAAGAGGTAGGCATAAATTGGGTGTAGGCTACAGGGTGGACAGGTAATCCTAACCCCTAAGGCATGACCTAAACCTTATGGCTAACCCTCTTAAGTCTCAAGACTTTGATTAAGTGTTCACTTAGCCACTAGAAGTGCCTTATGACTAAAGAGCTCTTAGTGTCTAGAAGACCCCTAGACCTATGATGGGAAGATTGAATCCTCATTCCAAAAGTGAGGTCAACAAAAGGACCCCAAATAGGTGTGGTGTAACTGAAGGGCACACCATACATATTGTTGTTGAATGAGATGATCAACAATGTCCAAAGAATTTGTAAGTGCTAACGGAGATGATCTATACCTAAACCCAAGAGGTAGATGGAATCACGATCGTAGAGCAATGAAACTCATCACATTCCAAGGGCATAAGAGAGCCAAGAAGCCTTAATTTAGAAGAATTTTATGTCAATGACATGAAGAAGGATTCACTTGGGAATTACACATGAATTGGATATGATGTGAGATAGGTTTATGCAAGGGGCATAAGGGGACAAATCCGCTAGGCATTGAGATTTAATTTCATATATTTGAATTGTTTTGGAGGAATTCACTTGGGATGAGTATTTGATTTAATTTATTTTGATTTGTTTGATTTAATTTGGGGGCATATCCACTAGGGATCAAGACTGGGCTTATTTTGATTTGATTTGTTATGGCTCCACTAGGGAGGTTGGATTTGATTTGTTTGTTTGATTTATTTACTGATTTGGGTTCCACGTGGAGAGGACTGACATTTAATTCCACTAGGGAAAATAAATTGGATTTGATTTATTTTAGTTTGTTTTGACATGTTTTGAGGGCATACCCACTGAGGGATATGAGCTTGGTTGAATTTATTTGATTTAATTATGATTTGATTTATGGACCTTGTCGATGTGCGATGGACCCACCAAGAAGGAGCCGTAGGGGCCTTGGCCTATTTTAGATTTACCAATCCAAAGGGGTAGTTTATCGGCTGCAGGGTAGAACTATCCAACCTAAGGGTTACCTTTTAGTGTGCAACAACTGTGTTAAGAAGAAAGCGCATGGACTTACATCTTCCCAAAGAGAAATACTCATTGGGGTGACCTGTTGGATGCACAACAAATCGAACGTAACCTAGAGCGACTACTGAGTGAGTGTCATTGGGGATCTATCCTCAACTCAAAAGTAGTCAAAATTAATTTCATTTGAGTTCATTTAATTTGATGGACCCTCTTGGTGTGTGATGGACCGCACTGAGAAGGAGCCTTATCGTCCTATACCTGTCTCAAATTTATCGATCTAAAGGGGTAGTTTACCAACCGAAGGTGAGACTAACCAACCTAAGGGTTTCCTTTCAATGTGCAACGGCTGTGCTAGGAAGAAAGTGCGGGGACTTACATCTTCCAAAGCAGGACAGTCGCATGGGTGACCTGTTAGATGCATAATAAATCAAACCCGACCTAGGGAGACTACTGAGTGAGTGCCACTAAGGATCTTACCTCAAGTCAAAAGTAGTCAGGCGATTCCTATAGGGAGTTTTGCTGACTCTGCCCTAAAGATAGGATGCATGCTTAGGAAAAGGTACTTGTGGTGGTGTTCGCTAGTCCACAAACAAATATATATTTTATTTATTTATATGTTTGCATGGACCCTGTTGGTGTGTGATGGAGGGCACTAAGAAGAGGTTATGTCGACCTAGACCTGTCTCATATTTATCAATCCAAAAGGGAGAGTTTGCACATCTGCAGTACAAACCTTCTAACCACAGGGTGGTTACTAGGACAGGGGGACCATCCAATACAGTAGTAACCTGGGTAATGTCTAGATGGGGTCACAAGGACATGATCCAAATAGAGTGCCCATATGGGAGGTGCTGCTAGGGGCATTATCCTGATCCTTGAAAAAGAAAGCCTATATGTGTACAGTGGCCAACTCAAGGAGGTAGCACGGGGGGGGGTGGTGACTTATATCTGCCATGAGTAGGAAGAAAGCATAGGATACTTATATCTTCATAGCCAGAAATGATCATTGGGATAGTCTATTGTCAGCTAAATAGGTACCATCTGACCAAGGGTGATTACTAAGCGGGGAGTCCCAAGGAAGGACTGAACTAGTCTTGAAGTAGTCATGAGGAAAGGAGCTGTCGAGGGACTTTCCATAATCCTTAAATATACTTGACCTAGTCAGTGCACAAAGGCCAATTCAAGAAGAAAGCATAAGAGACTTACATCTTCTTAAACAAAGCCAACATGAGGTAGCTTACCGACCACATAGTGAGGCCTACCGTACTAACAGGGCGCTCATCTGTGTGCAGCAGTTAAGCTAGGAAGAACATGTGGGATACTTACATCCTCCTAAGGAAAAAGACCCTGGGGTGACACACTAGCTAGGTAGCGAATCAACTTGACCTAAAGCAGCTACAGAGTGAGGGTCACTGGGTGCGTTATCTCAACTCAAAATAGCTCGAGACAAAAGATATGTGTTTGTTTGTGTTTTGTGTATAATTTCTGTTTGTGCTATGTTGATGAAGGATAGGATGCTGCTTGGGTTCTCTTACATCTATCCTAAACACATCGTGGTGGATTCGTAAACAAAAATGCTTTCAATTTGAAGAGATTAAATTTAAATAGAATTTTCATTGATGATAATTGCTTTTAAACATGATTTTATGGATAATATTTATTTAGGTAGAGCCCATTGATCGGAAGCATCGGGCCCTCTCCTTTATGGTTAATAAGTTGATATGATCCTCCTTGGAAGGCTTTCTCTATGGCAAAAGGGTCTTCCCACGTGGGTTCAAACTTGCCTCCCATCTTGCAATGGGCAACAATTGGTCTCCATGGAGCTAAAATAAGCTCCCCTACTTGAAAAGCTCTAGGGTGGACCAAGTTGTTATGAGCTTGAATTATTTTGTTCTTGTATAACTCGAGGTTTTGGCATGCTCGTAAATGTCTCTCCTCTAAATTTTGAGCTTTTCCAACTGCAATTTGGCATTCTGCTCTATTATGATCTTGCTACCCACAGTTATCTTTAGTGATGGGAGTTAGACTTCTAATGGTAGAATGGCTTCGGACCCATACACTAAGGAGAAAGGAGTAGATTGAGTTGGAGTTTTGTAGGTGGTGTGATAGGCCCACAAAGCTTCAACTAACTGCTCATGCCACTATCATTTATTATCATCGAGTGTTTTTTTGAGTATTTGGATGAGACTTTTGTTTAAGGTTTCTACTAGACCATTCGCTCTCAGATAATATATGGTAGAGTATCTCCACTCTATGCTATGTCTCTAGGTGAAGTAGCTAATTTTGGTGCTCTTGAATGTAATACTATTATTGGATATAATCCAACAGGATACCTCGAATCTATATATGATATGATTTTTGAAAAACTTGAGCATATGCTAACTTTGACCTCTCTAAGCAAAATCGCCTCCACCCATTTGGAAAAGTAGTCGGTAGCAGTTAGGATAAGCCAATGACCCTTGGAAGAAGGAGGATCAATCAGACCCACTATGTTAGTACCCCAACACCCGAATGGCCATGAGGCTAATGTTGGATGTAGAATGTTGAGTGGTTGGTGTAGGATCACTCCATGTACTTAAGATTAATGTCATCGATTAGCTACATTTATATAATCTGTGATCATCATTGACCAATAGTATTTGAGTCTTTTGATTTTAGCTTTCATCTTGGGATCAGATTGGTGAGCTCTGCATAATCCTGAATGCACCTCGATCACGATCTTACGAGCTTCGTGCTTTCCTAAACAATATAACCACATATGATCGAAGAATTGTCGGTATAAGACACCATCAACGAGAGCATAGGAAAGTGCCCTTTGCTTCATCTGATGTGCTTGTGACTTCTCTTAATGTAGTTTGGCCTTATTTAGGTAATCAATGAATGGTTGCCTCCAATCCAGCTCTTCATCCTTTTTGGCAATGACAACCTCCCCTTTAAGAGAGTATTTTTTGATGAGTTCAGTATCAATAAGAGGCAAGATTTTTCTATTTTGGACCTTTATTGATCTGGACACATTTTCTGGACATGACAATTCTTTGGCAAGCTTGGCTAAGGCATCCGCTTTAGCATTTTCTTCTTAAGGAATCTTGTAGATAGTAACCTCTGTGATTTGGGCCAAAAACTCCATTGTATACTTGTGGTAGTGATAGAGTCTAGGCTCTAGAACTTTATAAGACCCAGCAATTTGGTTGACCACTAGTTGGGAATCCCCAAAGATGTTGATGTTTTGGATGCTTAGAGAGATAGCTAACTCTAGATCGACAATCAAAACCTCAATTTTATCTTCATTATTGGTGCAAGAATCAAATAGATGATATGAGAATCTCATCATATCACGGTCCATAGTTAGGTGAACTATTCCTACCCTTGTCTTTCCTGGAAGAGTAGATTATGGTTCTTCTCCCCTTTGAGAGGAAGCTACACCATCAAAATATATCTCTGAGGGGTGAATGCTAGTATCCCCTAATTTCATGATTTGTTCATCGGGGAGATCATCACTAAGCGGAGAGTCAGTAGGAAGTGGGTGTCATGTAATGTAGCAGTGTAGAGGATCAAAGGCTTATCCGAGATAGGGGCTGCTAGAACTAGCGGTGTCATCAACTATTGTTTGACATCTTTAAAGGCATGCTGGCACTTGTCATCCCACTTGAACTTGGCATCCTTCCTAAAAAGTGCTAAAAATGGCTGGAATCTTTCTGATATGTTAATGTGGTGGAAATTTTTAACATTCCCAACAATGTCCTCTTCATCATCATCAATTCCTTCCTTTCATTTCTGAGGTGGAAAGAAAGAAATAAAATGAAAGAGAAGAACACAGAGGAATGTAAAATTACCTTGGTAGGATGCCATGCAGATCCACAGATATACTTATCAGGGTGATTGGGTATGACATTGAGGAGAGGTGTATTATCTTGAAAGATAGAAGTCACCATCCTAAAATGGACCTAATCAGCAAAATAAGGACTCCTAAGGATGTTGAGTCTTCGAGGTGTACTAAATATTCTTCCCCTACTTTACATGGAAAAGTGAAGCAATGTTTATTTTAAACTGGGTTATTAGTCATAATCAGTGAGAAGGGAGGAGGTGTGTTTCCACCATGGCTCTCAAAGGTCAAGCCAAGTTTCTCTGGCAAAGGTGAAAGCCCTCCAATCAAGAGTAAAACAAGATGCATTTATGCATGATGTTATAAAAGAAATACTCATCTTGTTATGGGGTTGCTAATTCTTTTATCTTGATTTTAAACCTAAGCTTTAGGTGAGGTTATAAGTTTTTTATTTTGATTTTGAATTGTTAAGTTTGGTAGAAGATTTATTTTTCCCTAAGAGCCTAATCCACATCTAGGCCATACATAAAGTAAGGAATAAACTAAGAAAATGATGTCACTTAATGCAAAAGCTAAACAAATCATCAATCAATTTATAAAGCTAAGCGCAAAAGAATAAGAGGCTAATTGTGGCAGGCACCACTGCACAAACCCGAAAATAAATTGGGTAGTTGAGCTCTACCCTTTATACAATCTAGATTACAAGTGAATTAAATACAATTAAGCAAGGAATTCATTGTTATGGAGGTCTTCAAGCTTTATTTCTTCTTTCTTCTTCTTTCTTCTTTCTTCTTTGGTTTCTTTTCTTGGATGGTTAGAAGGTGGATGTTCCAAAGGCTTCACATGGTGCATAAGGCAAAGCCTTATGACCAATGCTCATCCTAATCCCCATAACAATTATTCCAAAATCCTAATTGCAAAATGTACATAAAAAGGAAAAGTAAATCTAGCTAACACCCGCAAAACAAAAGGTTAGCTAAACAAACCACCAAATCCTAAGCATGTATATTGGACTTATCACCACATACATGGGTGACTAAGCCCACCTGGCCTATCGGATTATTCTTAGGGGTATAAGCACCTGCATAATAAAAGCATTTATATTTTTATTTATTACAACGCCCCATAAGCACAATCCCCTATAGAAAATAATGGTTAGACTAAGATCATCCTACCATTCATTCTATGCACATGCACCCTAACATCCAGTCTAAAATATATATCATAAAATAAAAGCAGGCATCAAACCATGCACTGTCCTAACCTAAAGCTAAAAGTGGTGACTTAGCCTAATGTGTGTGCTTTAGAAGATTTGTGTGGTATGCTTAGCTACGGCTTTAAGTTAGGGTTTTCTAAGTGTGAAGCATGTTCAACTTAGAGGAGGGTTTCATTTAAGTTGTTTAATTATTTTGGGTTGATTTAATTTCATGTTTTGATTAGGTTCAAGTGAATCTTATAATTAACTACTAAGTTATAAAGAGAGGGAAAGTGAAGAGAACTTCTCTTTTCTTCCCTAACCTAAGTAATTTCTAAAGTAGATTCACATTCCAATTTTGTTTAGTGAATTTTATGATTAAGTCTTTTAATCAATCCTAAGTTTAGATGAACTCTAAACAAACCCATTCAAAAAGATAGGCATTTTAAGATTAAATAAAATGAACCAAATTCACAAAACATACATCACTTCATTTCTTTCCCAACATGTATAACATGCATATGAATGAGTCCTAAGCATATATATACACACAAATGAGAATATTTAACACACTTTATTATGCATGCTAAGTAATTCATTTGAGGAAATTTGAAACTTTATGGTGCATTATTTTCATTAAGTAGAAAAGGAATTTCTTGTCCAATTTTCACATGGACACATGAAAGTAAGAAAGGCATAAGTGAGTATAGCGCCATTGTTAACCAGAGGTGTAAGATATAAGACCTATTTTGGGCTACTTAAAGTCTCGTAACCTTAGGGTTGTCCAAGCTATTATACCACTTTCCTTAAATACAAACATGTGTACAAATGAAGTGAATGGAAAAGAAAGAATGCAAAAATTTGTATTAGTTGATTTATTTTGTTTATGCAATTTATATGTGCAAGCATAGGTATCCTTCTTAAGTGATAAATAGGAATGAATAGGATATGGAATTAGGCAAGTGTTAGTTTCTTTTCAAATGAACCACACACCTTGCCAAATCCTATTCAAAACTACACTAAAAGAGAAGAGGAAGAAAACCTACACTAAGCACATCTTTAGATTTTACTCACATGAAAGCTTATAATTAAAATATAAGTAGCACACTTTCAGTTTTGATAATTGATACATATATTTGAAAAATAATTTGAATTTAATAGTGATAATAGCCACTCATATTTCTACTTTAGCCAACACATGCAAATTTGGCATAAAGTAAACATTTTCATTTTAAATTTGAATTTTGAAAAGTATGAATGCATGAAACCACATGACACACATATTTATCATGTTGGGAAAGAATTAAAGCAATGAAATCATGTAAACACATTCACTTTAATTAAATCCTAAAGGCAATCTTATGAAATAAGAAAGCTTAAAGTAAATCAAAGTTCATTTAGTATGATTTTTGTTTGATTTGGAATTTGATTTAATTTTAAAAATGTGAGTTGAGTTTGCTGTTCCTAATCCATTCCCACATGTGTTTGATACTTTTGTTTAATTTTTAGATGAGTAGATTCATTTTAAATTTTGATTACGTTAAGGTATGAATTAAACAAGTTAATTAACCATTACCTACACCACCTTAACATAATTGACCAAATAATTATGATCCAAAGAGATGATATAAAACCTCACAAGGAATTTAAATTTGCAATGCACCTAGGAAGAAAAGGGCCTAATGCAATTTGGCTCATGATTAATGGTTAATTAAGATAAAAGGTTTAACTTAAGTAATTTCAAAACACCCCTCACACATGTGAGTTGAATTTTGATTTTCTTAATTGAAATTAGGCTCTTGAACACCTAAGAATCTGCCCAAAGTAGATTAATTAAGTTCTGGAAGGTTTTAAAATTTTTAGAAATTAATTAAGAGGGCAATTAATGCATTAACCCTTAATTAAGAGAGGATTAAGGAAAGAAAAGAGAGTTTAGGAAATAGCTTAGGGGAAATACCCCAAAATTATTTTCTAAGTCTCCTATTCACTGGATCTAACCTTAATCAGCTCTAACAAGGGATTAAAACACCAATCAAACCCTTAATTATCCTTAATTACATAAGGAGGGTAATTAGGAAATGCATTTGTAATTCCCCTAATTAAGCCTTCAATAAATCCCAAGAAATTAAGGGAGGCAGAAGTCATCCCCCAAAATATACCCAAGAAATTTAGGATTAATCAGAGGATTAATTAAGGAGCAATTAGCAAAATAAGATTTCATTAAAACCCAAAATCAGGAAAAAAAGTATAATTCAAAATCTATTAAAATCAACTTTAGAATATTCTAGATTGAATTATCTTTCAATAAAAATTTATCTCATATTTTTTTTATTTTTATTAGGGAGATATGAATTTTTAAAGCATAGGGGATTAATTAGAATTAATTAAAACCCTAATTAAATTCCTCAGCCCACAGCTCGAAACATGTCAGTGCGCTTGACATGCATCACACTATGAGCCGTCACTTAAATGTCACATCTAAGTGGTGGCGTGACGGCGTGACGTGGTTTGATCCCCTCCGTTCATCAAGGATCGAATGGCCAGGGATCACCCCGTGGTTTCTAAAAAGATAAATCGATTTATAAACATGTGATTAATCTCGGTCATCCATCCAAAATGCTTGGATGGACGGCCAGGATCACCTTTGTTCTTCTCTGAAGATCAATGGAGACTGTCCATGATCTAAAGGAAGATCCAAGCTCGATCGAGCTCAGATTGAGATAAGATTTTGCACCCACCATCTAGCACTAATGCAAGCCTATCCAACAGTGAAATTCTCATTCCATGACACTTTATTTCACAAAGGACCAACATCTCCTAAGCTTAGTGGTCAAAAAATTCCATACCTCACCGGAGGTGATCACCGGCTCTCGATTCCCTTGGAGGAGCTTCGCCTAGTTGAGACGAAGCTGTGTTGGAAGAATGAGCTCTTGAGGTTATGTGAATTGCTCTATGGACCAACTACCCTTGCAACCCTTTGCGGCTTTGATCCAATTAAGCTCCTCCTTGCCTTGGTAACTTGTGTGAATGCTTGGGTGCACTCAACTTGATCCCCTGAGGGAGTGGACAAAGAATTGAAGTGGATTTGAGTGAAGAGGAAGTTGAGGATTCAATGGAGCTCCCCCATTTTCCAAGGAAGAAAATTGAGAAATGCTCTTTTCAAATCCCTCTTAAAAAGCTTAGGATTTTCCTCAGATGGCTCCTAACACTTTCCTTTACTCAATCGACAATGAGGATGTTGAATTCAAATGGAATTAGGGGGAGTATATCTCCCCTTATGTCAATCAGACGGCCAAAGTTATGGGTGCCATTTTGATCCAATTGACCATATGGAAAGGGTTGTTTGATCTGTTTGGAGTTGGTACATGGTCGGATTGAGCTTAGGAGAGGATTATTAACCTCCCATGTGCTTCAAATCAAGTGGAGGGAGGTTTTCAAATTGGCCAATTTGAGCTAGGGGTTGATTTTGGCGCTGGGTCCATTCGAGCTGACCCAAACCTATTAGGTTAGGTGCACCACTCTCCATTAGGCTTACTTGACCAATTATGAAGGTTTCAAGTTGATATGAAGAGGGCTTGACCAAATTCCCCATGGATTTAACAAAATTTTGTTCTATGAACTAGGGGTAGAATAGTCATTTGGTTGATTTTTGAATTTGAATATGTTGGGTATGTGGAGAAAATAGGTTTGGCCAAGTTTCATATGAGATTTGGAGTTCATTTGATATGGTTTAGCTCATGTTGACCCATTTAGGTCAAAATAGGTCAACTTAGATCAAGTTGACCAATTGGTCAAATTGGGTCAAACCAAGGGCTGGGTCAAGTTCATATGACCATTTGAAATATTTTGGTGGCTTTGGTTTGATTCAATTTTGTTTAGTTTTGAATTTGGCTCATATGACTTCATTTAAGTCAAATGGGTCAAGTTGACCAATTTGACCAATTTGACCAATTTGATCTTGGCCATGGGTAGGTTTAGGTTTGGTTAGTTATATAAAGTGGACTGGTATCTTTATTTCCAATCAATTTTGGTTAAGTTTGAATTTGGCTCAACATGACCCCTTTAGGAAGTTAGGTTCAAATTGGGCAGGTTGTTAGTTGTTGGCCAATTGAGGCTTTGGTCAAGTTCAACAAGTGATTTGGAATGAACTTGACCCATTAGTTTTAATCAATTTAGCTTAGATTAAGTTTTGACATATTTTGACTTTTTAGGTCAAGTTGGGTCAACTTGGGTCAAGTGGACAATTGAACTAGGTTAGGCTCAAATGTTGACTTGGTCAAGTTCAAACATAGTTCATGAATGAACTTAGATCAATGGTTTCAATCAATTTGGCCTATGGTGGATTTTGGCTATGTTAGGTTTCATTTTGGCTAAGTGTTGACTTGGTCAACCCATAAGTTTGACTTGGTTTGACCCAATATGGTTGATTGTTCATCCCATGATGATTGTTGATCATGATGAGAGGCATATGCGAGTTTGATTCAATCCAATTTGGTTAGGATTAGAATTTGGCTCATAAAGGGTACTTTAGCTCACTTTGGGTCAAGTGAGCCTAATGGGTCAAATGGCTTGGTCAAAGTTTAATTGAGTTTGATTGAACTTGTATATGGACTTATGATTGAAATATAAATCCATTTGCAAGTGGTTTGAAGTCAAATGGGTTTTGATTCATTTGATAATTTCATATTCAAAGGAAGAATTTGAATAGATTTGGGGTTTGATTTTTGAATTAGATTTTTGATTTAGTGATTGAAGTTTTTATTTATATTTGGATTCATGATTGTAGGGTTGATTGAATCATGAAAGAAAATCAAGAGTTTGGCTTGATTTGAAGTTGATTTGGCTAAGTTCAAGATTTTGACTTGAAAGGCTTAAGTTGGATTTTGAGTAGATTTGAGTTTGATTTTTAGGTGTGGTTTTGATTGTTTGAATTTATATTTCATTTATATATGTGAATATAAATGAGAATATAAATGGGTCATGAGAAAATTTCAAGGATTTGAAGTGATTTGATCATGATTTAAGCTAAGTCCATTAAAGGAAATTTAAAGGACTTAAGAAATTTTGGAGTTTTTGGATTTGATTGTTGGATTTAGTTTGGTTGATTTAAATTTATATTTCATTTATATATGTGAATATAAATTAGAATATAAATGAGTTATGAGAAAATTTCATGAGTTTGAATTTATTTGATCATGATTTAGGCTATCTTTTAAAAGGGAATTTAAAAGGACTTAGGAAATTTTGGAGTTAGGAATTTCATTCACGGGTTACAATCGTGGATTTCAATTATGGATTTCAATCATGTGACATTGATTTGAGTTTGAAAAAAATCAAATAATACTGATTTGGAGTTTGACTTAAAGGAAGGAAGTGAGGAATGGTTCAAGCTAAGGGTAGGCAAATTTTCCTAACACCCCTAAGGTATGACCTATACATGGCTAACCCCTCTAAGTCTCTAGGGCTAGGTTGAGTGTCCACCTAATCACTAGATGTGTCTTAAGACTAAGGAACTCTTAAAGTCTAACAGGAATCCTATATCTATGATGGAGGGGTTGAGAGCCCATTTTAAAAATGAGGTCAACAATTAGATATAAAGCGTCTTAGATATGCCAACCGCCATTGTAATGATCTAATATCGCTTTAATCTTCTCCAGAATGATTTCGATTCCACAGTTTCGGACAACAAACCCGATAAATTTCTTTGAAGCTACTCCAAATGCATAATTCAAGGGATTCATTTTAAGGTTATATTATCTTAATTGCTTGAAAACTACTCTCAAGTTAAAGAAATGGTCTTCCTTTTCTTTGCTCATAACCACGAGATCATCAATGTAGCATTCAACATGACAATGAATGAGTTAGTCAAATATTTGAGTCATGGATCGCTAGTATGTGGAACATGCATTTTTAAGGCTTAAAGGCATGACCTTATAGTAATAGATTCTGATCGGGGTTCTAAAGGTAGTATTTTTCTCATCTTCTGGAGACTTCTTTAAATGGTTGTATCCAGATGAGCCATCCATGAAAGAGAAGACTGCATGAGATGAGGCAATTTTCACCATCAGTTCTGGTATTGGTAGTGGAAATTCATCTTTTGTACATGCCTTATTTAGATCTCTAAAATCGATGCATATGCAAATTTGGCCATTCTTCTTCTTGACTGGGACGACACTAGCCAACCAAGTGGGGTATTTTTTCTCCTGGATGAAACCAGCATCAATCAGTTTTTTTACTTTAAAAATGACATGTTGTTCAATGTCTAATCATATGCGTTTAGGAAATTGCTTGATAGGGTTACCATTAGGCTATATTGCTAGCTTATGAATTGCTACATTAGGAGCCAATCTAGGCATTTCTTCATAACTCTGTGGAAAGCAGTCCTTAAACTTAAAAATTAGCCTAACTATGTCATTGGTTCATTCAACAAAGAACTGATGTATATTGGGCATGGATTGTCTTCAGTTCCCAAGTTGATCTCCTTGAGTTCATCTATCATTGACTTAATTTCTTATTTGAACTCTAGCAGTGCATCTTTAACGTGGAAATCATCTAGATCATCTGAAGTTTCTAAGCACACCTCCTCATATGAGTTAATGTGATTTGAAAAGAACCTATCAGATTCTAAATGATTTGTGATGATTAAGCAGTAACCATTATCTTCAACTAAGCCTATTGTGCTAAAGCCTAGTCCTGGTCTTGATTGAGAGCTTCTGTATTTATTGTTCCATATCCTTTCGAAGTAATCAAACCTGTGCTTAGACTATGTATGTGGAATTAATCCTTTCTTTGCTAAATTATGAACAGAAGGTATGTACCAATCAAAAGGTAATTCTAATAAATCTTTATATCAATCATCCTCAAGTTATACAATAACTTCTTGACTTTAGGATGATGCTCCAGGAAAGAATCTCTAATCTTCATAGTTGTGGATGATTTAGGGGCTTCCTTACTATCAAACCCTTAACTTTTTATGAAGAAAGTGGGGGTTAGGGCTAAGGTTCTCAACTGATGCCTAATAGTTTTACATAAAGATGACTTGGATACACTTATGCTTTGCTTAAGAAATCAATCTTCATCACTATCTGGCTTGAGTGTCACCTCCCATGAGATCTACTATCAAGAAGAGTTGACCGGTGTGCTAACCATATAGGACTCATCCTCTAAACTAGATTCTAAGTCTATATGGATAACGGGTGTACTTCTGGTAGCTAGGATAAATCTCCTAGTGGGTGGTAAGTATGTAGGTCTTCCACCCCTTGGACTACCTCTAGGCTTGCCTCTTCCTCGTCCATGGTGGAGTTCAAGTCTTCCTCCCTACCTATTTGAAAGGAGTAACAAATTGTGGGTGGAATCTAATCTCAGGCTCTACTTCCTCCTCTAGTTCGCTCCCTTTTCCTTTCTATTTCTTTTTCTTTTTCTTTTTTCCTTTTTCTTTTCTTTTTTTTATTTCCTTTCTTTTTCTCCCATATGGGAATTTTGACTAAGTTCGTGAGAATAGACTTTTTAGTTTTGGGAGAGGTAGTAGGCCGCATCCTCATATATCTGAATCTAATGAACTGTAAAGGGCTTGAGATTTCCTTTGACATAATACTCTATTCTACCCCTCATGAACTTGATGCATTGATATAAATAGGATGGAACCATGTTGTTCTCATGTATCCATGAAAGATGTATCTGAGTCTGTTATGTGAAACTTGGCTTCAGTCTTCCAATCATCTATCTCTAGTGGAAACACTATAGAGCCTAAGGCCCTCTCGCCTTGTTCAATGAATGCTTTCAACATCATCCTATCATTTTGGAGTTTAGAGATGCTAATCTTCAAGTGGGCAAGGGTTCTTAGACTTATAATGTTGACTGATGCACCTGGGTCAACCAGAACTCTAGATAGCTTGAATCTGCCAACATCCACTATAATGTTGAGAAGACATTTATGCTTGATCGCCCCTAGAAGTAGATCTTCATCATTGAATGTAACTCCTAGGATGTCCTTTAAAGAGTGTGCTTCCTCTCCAGTAACGATCAGTTGAGCTAAGAATATCTCTAGATTAAGTAAGGCTTTGATTAGAGATTCCCTCATCTCTTTCGATAAGACAAGGGCGTCGTATATGCTTAGCTTAGCTGGAAATTTTCTAAGATGAGCTAGGATGTTATAATCAACTCTAGGCTAGTTTTCTACAAGCATATCAGTAGGTGGAGCATCTTGTGGAGGGGTTATCTGCTCACTGGAACCAATGACATGTTTACCCTTATTCTGAGGTGCTACCCTAGGAGGTAGAACTTTGTTACTGTGGAGGTTAACTTCAGTGACTTCTTGAAATGATGAGTTTGTGGAAAGTTCTACCTACTCATTGGGCATATCTACAGCTTCTCCTAAAGGATACTCAAAGTTGGATGACTTCAAGTCATTCTCAAGAGGTGAACCCGATTAATTCAAAAAAAGAAAATCTGATTCTAAATCAAAAAGGAATGGATCAAAACTATTTAAGCTATTATTATTTAGACTTAGAGAGATTTCAATAAGAATGAAACTGGGAGCATCAGAAGTAGAGAGAATGTAAGTGGAATCAGCTTTCTTCATTCATTTCTTTAATTTTGGAGGTGGTTGTTGACCTCACTTTTGAAGTGAATTCTCAACTCCCTCATCATAGACCAAGACTCTTATAGACATTAAGAGCTCCTTAGTCTTAAGACACTTCTAGTGATTAGGTGGACACTTAACCTAAGCCTAGAGACTTAGAAGGGTTAGCCATAAGAATAGGTTATGTCTTAGAGATTTAGGAAAACTTGCCTACCCTATAACCTAAACCCAATTCATGCTTTCCTTCTCAAATAAAACCTCAAATTCATACCAAACCAAATTTCTAGGACTTATAATCAAACTCATGTTCAAGCTCAAACTCATGATTTCTCCATAAGAATCCCATGACTAAATTCAAAACTCTTCCTGAGCCCATTGATTTCATCTTATGGACTTAGCCTTAATCAAATTCAAATCAATCTAAATTCAATTGATTTTCTCATAGATCAATTCAATTCTTCAATCATTTACCAAATCCAAATCCAAATCAAAATTCCAAACCAAATAAATCAAAATAAATCAAATCCAAGATCAAATTTCCCTCTTAAGCCTTATGCCCCACTCTCATACAGCTAAGCCAAATATTAACCCAAATTATCCCAAACTTGATTGATTTCTTTATAAATCAATTATTCATTCATTTTTATTCATAAATATAAATGAAATTCATACCAAAATAGCTAAAACCAAATCAAAATAAATCAAACCAAGCCAAATCCCCTCTTAAGCCTTATGGACCTACCTCCTTAAGCTTAGCCAAATATCAACCCAAATTATCTCAAACTTCATTGATTTCTGTATAAATTAATTATTCTTTCATTTATATTCATAAATATAAATGAAACCCACCCTTCAATGACCAAAAATAAATCAAACTAAATCAATTCCCCACTTAAGCTCTTTTGACCTACATCCTTAAGCTTGGTCAATTTGCTTCCAAATCACTCCAAACTCAAGTGATTTTCTCATAACCAATTTATATCTTCATTCATATTCCCAAATATAAATGAAATACAAATTCAAATAGCCAAAACCAAATCCAAAATTAAACCAAAACTCGATTCAAGCCTCTTTAGCCAATTTCTTGAACTTGGCCAAATCATATCCAAATCAAGCAAAAAATAATGGATTCTCTCTTGAATCAATCATTTCTTCAATCATTTAGCCAAATATAAACATAAATTATAATTATCAAATCAAACTCAAGTCAACCCAAGTTAGCCTTTTTGACTTGAAAACTTCAAATGAGCCAAAATCTATTAGACTCCAAATTGATTATAATTGGATTTATTTTTCAATCCTAAGCTCATACATGAGTTCAACAAAACTTGAATCAAGCCAACAAACCAATTGACCCATTTAGGTCCACTTGACCCAAATTGACCTAAGAGATTGAACTAAGCTCATCTAAACCTCATATCATGATCAACAATCATCCTAGGGTGATCAACTACCTTGAATTGGGTCAAACCAAGTCAACTTAGTCTTTTGACCAAGTCAACCTTTAACCCAAATGAAACCTAAACTAGCCAAAACCCACCATATACCAAATTGATTAAAATCATTGATTTAAACTAATTAAAAATCAATAATTGAACATGACGAAACCCTTAATTAAGCCAAACCAAGTATAATTGACCATTTGACCCAAGTTGACCCAAATTGATGTAAAAAGCCAAGATGGGTCAAATCATGATTTAACTCAAATTGATTACATCCAATGGCCCAAGTTCATTCCAAATCAATTATTGAATTTGACCAAAGCCATAATTGAGCCCAATTTGACCAATCGATCTACTTGACCCAACCTAGCCCAAATTGACCTAAAAGATCAAATTGGCCAAAATCCAAATTAAATCCGAATCAAATCAAACCAAAGCTACAATCATTTTCAATTAACCAATTGAACATGAACAAACACCTAACCCAACCCAATTTGGCCAAATTGGTCAAATTGATCAACTTAGCTCATTTGACCTATATGAATCCAAGTGAGCCAAACCAACCCAAATCAATTGGAGTAAAACTCTCCAAAACATCATTTGAACCTAACCCAATCTTTGGTTTGACCCAATTTAACAATTTGGTCAACCCAATCCAACATGAACCCATTTGACCAAATGAAGCCAAAGCACTGAAAACTAACCCATGGGACTTTCATGGCTGACCAAACCCAACCCAAATTGACCATATGTCAGCCCAAAGTCTGCCCATGAGTCAAGGGGGCCCCACCCAAGGGGATTAGCCATTGGACAAACCTCTTCACATAGGATTCTTCCCCCATTTGGCAAAGTTCACTCTCCCATCACTTGGGCAGCCATCCACTTGCCAAATGGAGTATGTCTAGCCTTCCTAGCCCACTCTAAGCACACTAGGATTAGCCATGGACCAAAGGAAACCCACTCTCTTCTTCCTCACTCCAAACTAGGCACCGATGGACAAAGGAAATCAAATCTCCCCCATATCAAACTTTGAGCCACCTCCCAAGCCTTCCTCCACTCCTAGCGAGCCACATGGACCCAATGGAGACAAATTTGGCGGTCTGATGGCGGCTGACCAACAAGAAAATGGGATTTAACCCGTCCATCCACCTCAGCAATTGAGGGGATATACCCCCTCAATTCAAATGAAAATTGATCGATTCTACTTCATTTGAGCCCCAGAGAATGAAAATGAAACTCCCACAGCCTTTTCCCAAGCTCCCAAGCTCTCCCATTCTTCCCTCTCTCAGTTTTACATCAAGCCGAAATAAGGGAGGCCAATCTGAAGTCTCATTTGCTCAATACTCCTCCAAACTTCAATCAACTTTACACACACCCTCCACACACGATATCGAAGCCAAACGAATCATTTCTCAAGCTCCAAAGCCATCGGAAGGGGGAATTCGATCAAGATCAAATGCCAAATAGGATGATCTTGGTCTCCAAGGCAAGCTACCCCAAATCAAGGTCCAAGTTTCTCAACAGGGCTTCGCCTCAACTAGACAAAGCTTCCTCCATCGATCCCATAGCCGATCTTGAGCTCCAGCGAGGTAATTTCTCAAAACGTAGCTTTAAGAAAAAATATGGTTGGTCTTTCTCAAAGAGAATTTGTATGTCAAGCAATTTTGACCGTTGGATGTGCTCCTCTCCTTCTCTTTATGGTGTGAGATCATTTTGGAAGCAATCTGAGCTCTGGTGAGCTCGAATCGAACAGGGAAAGATGGACATCATCTATCTTTTGTTGCCCGCGAAGGGGCAAGATCACGGACCGTCCGTTCCACATGATCGGAATGGACAGCCATGATTAGATCATGCTTAAATGCCCTCTATTTTATCCTTAACTATTGGATTAATCATGGTGATCGATCGATCTTAGAAAGATCCGCCATCGCGACTTAATCGCATTATGTGACAACTTAAATAACCTATCTCATTGCACCATGTTGAAGCACACTGCGCAGTAGCCACGTGGTGCCGATGAGATTTTAGCTTAATTAGGGCTATTAAATTAATTTCTAAGGCTGAAACTTCTAAAATTCATAACTAATAGTAAAAAAATCCAAAAAAATATATATGAGGGCTCATTTTAAAGGTATTTCAAAGAGGAATCCATTAAAATTATCATTAAATAATTTTGAATAATAATTTAACCTTAATTAAGATTTAATTAAAAATTTAATTAGTTTAATTGGTCTCTGATTAAATCTAATTAATCCCAAACTTTTAGAAGTTATTTAGGGGGATGACCTCTGCCTCCCCTATTTTTCGTTGGATTTATTGGTTAGTTAATTAGGAAAATTGATTGATTAAGCCTTAATTACTTATTAGCTTAATTAATGATAATTAATCAAATGAACAGTGAATTGATCATTTAATTGAGTTCATTAGCCTTTATTAACAGTGAGGAAACTTACAGAAATGGATTGGGTCTCCTCTTTCAATCGTTTACCCTAATCCTTCTTTGTTCCTATTTTAAAAATTAATTAATTAAAACTCATTAATTAATTAATTAAATTAATCAAAACTCAAATCATATCAAAATTTAATCAACTAATTGAAAATATTTAGGGATTGAGACTTAGGCTTCCTTCTTTGTCTCTTTCCCTACGTCCATTTCATATTGTTGATTAAGGATAATTAGGATTTAATTAGATAATTTGTGAACTTAATTAAATTAATTAAATATGATTTCCCTACTTAATCCTTGGGTAGAGCTCTGGGTGTTCAATAACCTAAAGAGAGAGCTAATGAAATTATGGTTAACTCATATGTGTGAGAGAACCATAAAAGTAATTAAATAGTTCCTTAAGCTTAATTATTAAATGATCATGAGCTAATTGCATTAGGCCCTTATCATTTCATAGAAGCATTGCCATTTACTTTTTAATGCATTTGCATACCATATTAGCTCATAAATATTTAATCAATTACCTTAAGGTAACTTAGGTAAGGGTTAATTAATTGACTTAATCTATGCTTAACTTAATCAATCCATAAAAATCATCTAATTGCTTCTTATCGAATCAAATTAACTCACATATATGGGGAATGGGATTAAGATTAGCTTCTTTTCTCACATCTCAAAAATCAATTCCAACATAAAAGCAAAATGGCATTAAGAAACTTTGGTTTGTTTTAAATAAACTCATTGGATATGATTGTCCTTAAGAATTAGTTGGATTGAATAAAATTACATGCCTGTGTTTCTTTATTTCTTTCCAATCATATTAAAATATTGTACGCCACTTGTATTCATGCATTCATTTCTTTCAAATTAATTAAATAAAAATTATTTCCTATATGTCAATTTGAATGTGTTGGTTTAATTAAAAATATGTGTGGCTATTATCACTATTAAATCTCAAATATCTTTTCAAAAGCTTATTAATGAATAATAATATATATTGTAACTTTAGTCATACATACATAGGAGGTGCATGTGAATATAAGCTTAGTGTATGAAGTAAAGTTCCTTTCTTTCATTGATATGTTGATCTGCATAAGTAAGAATGTTAATGGGTATATTAGTCTGGACATTCCGGGGATGAACGACTTTAAGTAGCCCCTAGGAGGTTCCTACCTCACTCCCCTAGTATAAAATAATGGCGACATTCCTATTTGATTTCATTCTTATGTATCTTAACATTAGAATTTGGAGAGAGCTTTAATTCATTCACACTAATAAATTAATCAAATTAAATTTTACTTTTGCATGGCTTTCTATTCTTATAGTTACTTATACATCTATATGTATTTAAGAATAGCAGGTATAACTAGTAAGGACATCCCAGTGACGCACAGCTTTAAGTAGCCCTAAGGAGGTTCCTACCTCACTCCCCTGGTGCAAAATAATGGTGAAGTACTTGCTTAAAACTTTCATACATTTTAATATGTATTTAGCTAATGAATGAAAGTCCTCTTTTCTATAAAACCCATTTATGCATCTTGCATTTAAGTTTGCCAAAATATATTGTATGTATAGATATGTTTAGAACTTAATCATATGCATGTTATATATGATGGAAAGAAATGAACAACAAGTGTTGTGTAATAGTAGTTAATTCCAATTAATCTAAGATGTCTTTCTTATTGAATTAGTCTATTTACAGTCAATTTAAACTTAGGATTAATTAAAAATATATAATAAGACATTCATTAAAGAGAATTGATTAATTGATATGCTTTAGATGTGGCTTAAGGTATTGATAAAAGAGAATGATCCTCTCTTTCCTTCTCTTTATAACACTTAGTTATTAAGTGTAAGCCAAATGAAATAAAAGAAAACATTAAGTAAAACTCACAAATCAATTTAAGTCATTTAAAGTGAAACCACCCCTCATAATTAAATCTCTTCATACTTAAAAAATTACAACAAAGCCTAGCTAAGGCATACCACACAAGCCTTAACACATACACCTTAGATTAAGTCACAACTGCTAGCTTTATGTTAGGGAGGTGTATGGTTTGATGTGTATTTGGTTTTATGATGTATTGTTGTAGACTGGATGTTAGGATATATGCTTCGTAGACTAGATGTTAGGCCGTGATTAGCCTAATCATATTTTCTGTAGGAGATTGTGCTTAAGGGGTACTTAAAATAAATATGAATGCTCTCTTTTGTATATTTCTCAACCCCTAAGCATGATCTAAATTAGAACAGGTGGACTTGGTTACCCATGTGCAGGGTGCTAAGTCCAAATTACACATAACTGCTTGGGTTGTATAGTGTGTTTAGCTAACACTTATTTTGCAGGTAAAGTTAGATTTAATTTTTTCATTTTTAATGTAATTGTACATTAGGAATTAGGATTAGTGTTATGAGATATTAGGATGAACAGAGGCTAGAAGGCTTTATCCTGGGAGGCCCTGTGATGCATTCAAAGCACGAAAATCAAATAAAGAAAGGAAAGAGATATGAAGATAAGAAGACCCCCCATAGCATTTATATATTTATAATTATAATTATTCTTTCACATACTAAGCTGTATAAAGGTAGAGCTCGGCTACCATTTCTCTTTTCGGGTTGTACGGCCATACTTGACCACACCTGCCTGTTATTCTTTCACATTGAGTTTATGAATTGATTATTGCTTTATTTACAATTATGTAATAGAAATGTCATGTCTCTTCTAGTTTCTTCATATATGGTGATTTAATTTATGGCCTGGATTCGATTAGGCTCTTAGGAAAAAATAAACCTTTTACCCCAATCACAACTCATAACTAAAATTTCTAAAATAACTCATAAACTCATTTAAAGCTTAGGTATTAAATCAAGATAAATAAAAGATTTAGCAACCCCTTAGCTGAATGTTGTATGTCTCTTCTCTCTTGATTTGGCCCATGACTTATTTCATCATGCATTTAAGCATATAAAAAAATCATATGGCTTGTGTCAAAATAAAGAGTCAAAAAAATGATAAGATTTGCATTAGACTAAGTCATTATTCATACCACTCATGCTCTAGTCTCTCAGGGAGTGGGTTTAAGGACTTTAGTTTTTTTTTTCTAAATAATAATAACCTAACCATCTTGCAAAACATATGGCTTGACCATATGATTTTAAAATGTAGGAGAAGTTAGCTGGCTGCCACTCTAGGCAGTTATAAGTCCAACAGTCATGTGGTTTACTCCATCTTGGAGGTAGATCATATACTCATTTTCGCTTTAGATTTAGGACATGCTTTGGCCCTCACTAAAGCTCCCTAGATTTAGGACCTAAGGTTGTTGTTTTCCCTTGGACTACAAGCATAAATTCTCACTTCTTAGGCATTTCCACAATCTTATATTATGGGATTATGTCCAAATCTTCTAAATAAAAATCAACTCAAATAAATAATTCTTCTCAATTTTAAGAATATAAAGCCCAACCATAGAATAAGTTGGAGTGCTCACTAGGTTTCTTAGTATCATGGGAACTCCTTACTCATCTCCTTTGGATTCTATAATAAGTCTCTCCTTTTTTTATCTATCCCGCTTGATTTTCTAAATATCACCAATTTATTGATAGTTCTAT
Source organism: Cymbidium sinense (assembly GCA_021442155.1). Classification (NCBI taxonomy): domain Eukaryota; kingdom Viridiplantae; phylum Streptophyta; class Magnoliopsida; order Asparagales; family Orchidaceae; genus Cymbidium; species Cymbidium sinense. Next base: position 26,167,088 of record CM038217.1, on the reverse strand, counting down.
CTTTGAAATCTTTGGAGATAATAATTGCTTACTTTAATGCAATTCAGATTTAAGGGGTCACGAAGAACTTTTAACACAAATTGGATAATTGCTTACTTTAATGGATACCATAAGAAAATTAACGGATACCATATAACGATTAACGGATCGTGTATTTAGGGGTCACGAAGAACTTTTAACACAAAAACAACACTTTTACTAAAATTTGTGTTAAAAGTTCCTTTATTTTAGTTTAGGGTTTAACTAGTAAGGAGCAACTCATCAATGAAGAATACGATATCAACATGGAGCAATAGCTAGGACCATTATATTAAAGTCGCCTTTATTAGGAACCCAACTTTTAACAATAGCTAGGATCATTTCTCTTGTCCACTTCCTCCGACCTCTTAGGCTCGGGTAGCTGGAAATCAAGCTTCTTTAAGAGATTCTTGAAGATCTTCTTGACTACCTCCCTCTTGAATGAGTATGGCTTACTTAATTTTTCATAAAGAGTTGGTGGAAAGTATCTACCTCGTGGTGGATATGGATACTATTGCTCAGAAGGCTGCCATGGCGACGATGATGGCCATTATGGTAGCGATGGTGGCCAATATAGTGGTCAAGGTGGTGGAAGAGGAGGAGGCAGTAGAGGTTACTGAAATCTGGGCCTCTCAAACTATACTCTGGCAGGCTATTTTCCCTTATCCACCAACACAACTATCCCAAACTTCTTCTCGAATATCTTCTAAGGCTTGGGCTTAAATGATTGGTCTAAAAGGGTAACTATTTGACTTCCTCTTGTAGGTTAGCCATCTTGCTGATAAGATTCTCAAATATTCTCATGGTGAAGCCCTTGAGCATGAAGGCGACTAGGCCATGGATATTCGTAAGAAGAATCTCAATGGCATGCTACTCGGACAGTTGTGATTCACATTTCATACTCAGGAGGTGTCATCCAAGAATATAATTAACAAGGGACTCATCAGGTTTTTTTTCTCTACGATGAGATCACCTACAGTCACCCTTTGCTAAACTCCTTCGAATCTCTTGATTAAAAGATGCTCTAACTCTGTAAAGGTCTTCACTGAACTATTGGGCAATTCGGTATACCAATCAAATGTGACCCCTGATAGGCTATTGACAAAAAAGTAAAAAAGAAGTGCATCATTGTTGCCGGTATTGCAACAACTAGCGCTGAAGTGTTCAATATGTTGCTTTGGGTTCCCACTACCATCAAAAATCTTGAAGGATGGTGGCACAAAACCCTTAGGGTATTTAACTAGATTAAATTTCTCTAGGTAGGGTCTACCCTTTGGAATAGATGAGCTCCCCTGGGCTTGCGCCAACACTTCCTTCACCTACTACTCGACCATCTACTTTATGTCCTTTTCCTACACAGAGGTACTATCGGTGACCTTCGTATGCAATCTACCATCATCATAATCCATGGGAGTGCACTTGTGACAATCTAGGGTATGTACTAGCTCAGGCCGAATGACTACCATTAATTCTTCTACCCTCTTCTCTATTATGTCAATCTGATCATCCTTCAACTTGAGCTGTTGGAGGAGGTATTGAGTTAAGTGAGAGGTGCCACCTTCCTCAACTATTACACTTCATGGCTATGATGTTCCCTCTACATGGATCCTCAGGTGTCAACCATGTGAACTTCTGCTAAGTCATCAAACATGTCATCCTCATCAGGGTCGAAATTGATGATACCCTCATCCTGATCAGAATGATCACTCTCAACAATCTATCTCACTACAGTATGGTAGTCTTCTAAATGTCCTCTAAAGAATGGTCATCTACTCTGCTCTGCTCTACTGAAACATAGGTTGGTTGTCGACTGACTACTGGATTGGGCTCTGCAGAATCTATACACTGAATACTCTAAACTTGTGGGGTGCACTCTCTGGGTGGCTCAACTGGCATAGGTACTACCTCAGTATCCCCTCCCCTCTCCTCCTCCAAATGTTGTGATGATGGGGCAACCACCACACTCTTGGGTCGCCACTCCTTCTTTACCACATTTCAGGTGGAAGGCTGAGCAGGGGAGCTGGGTCACACCTCAACAAGTGTAATAGATGGAGTGGGATCCTTGGGCTGTAGTCGGATCACCAATGGAGAAGCTCTCTCTCCAGAAGAGGGCTTGTGAAAATTTATAGGGGTTGTAGATTGTGGAACCTGAACTAGCGAAGGTGGACGGCGAGCAGAGTGGTGTAGTGTGGGTGACACTAGCTGCCTCTCCACCAAAGATCTCCTCCTATGACTGATCATACTAGTAAGGACTATGCAGTTAGAATGGTAGGTTTTAACAGCTCACCGATCAGGGAAATCCATCAAATCAGAGGCAACAAATTATCTGGAAAACCTCCTCCTCTCTCGCTTCCCCACTTGGGCAGTAAACCTGGCCTCAAATGCCCTTTCTGTAAGTATCTAATCCCTAACACTCCTAGGGATTAGGATGCTTACATCATGTAAGTGCCAGACTCTGAGAGTCTGTGGGCTCTATTGACTCAGTGAAGAACAAATCATAGACCAGCATAGGGCTTCCTCCTATTTCTAGCAAGTGTCTCAAACTCTGCAAGCGGTGGGCATGATGAAGCTATCCTATGGTAGTCCTCCTCCCCCTATGAAGCTGAGAGGGAGTGAAACCTACTGTCGCCCAAGAATGGAGAGGTCTCATGAGGGGAACCCTCCACAGTAACATAGGAGGCCTCATCTATCTGCCTCGCCTCACGCTCATATTATCCCTTGATCTTATAGTTCTTTTTACGGTGTTGAGTTTTAGTGGGCAGGGTAGAACGAGAACTAGAACCTACCTTGAAGGTGGGGAGACTATCTCAGAAGCCAAGATAGCCTTCCCCTTTAGAATTGGGGGAACCAATGAGGAGGTACTAGCCCATGCTAGAACTGCAGCAGGGGTAACAGACTAACCTACTAGCACTAATACTACTAGCACTAACACTGGCACAACTAGCACTAACAGGGGTGTGGGAACCACAATGACCTTCCTAATTAGAGAGGGAAACTTAGAATTAGAGTGCACATCAAACTGAAGAGGTGGCTTCTTCCCTACCACCTCCTCTCGGCTAACGGTAGTGAGGGCTGGTCCCTTGCAGGTGACCTTGAATTGCTCGAATCTAAGGCTGAACTTAATGACAGGGACACCAGAGAGTATGGCCTGATCCATGGCCAAATCCACGCCATATGCAAAAGAGAAAATCAGCACGCCGAAAGACATGGTGTCAAACTGACTGAAGGAAGGAAGAAAGAACTAGGCTGGTATCTCTATATTGTTGGAAGAGAGAACTTAATTAGACCCTTTCCTTGAATTGTTGACTTGAATTGTTAATTTTGATTTGACTTTTGAATTAGACCCCTAATTTAACAAATTTAGGTATGCTGAATAGGATTCTATTGGAGAGATTTAAAGATTTGGAGGAGAGAATTTGCCCTGAGTCATATGTTTGATTTTGATTTAGGAACCCACCCCCAACAAATTTAGGTATGTTGAGTGGGATTTAATTATTTTGGAGAGACTTTTGGAGATGTATTTGTTGTTTTCTTTTATTAGAATTTAATTTTGGAACCCTCACTTAGCAAATTTAGGTATGCTAAATAGGGTTCAATTGTATGTTTGAAAATTTTGAAAGCTTTTTATCTTCATGATTTGATTATTGATCATTGATGTGTTGGTTTGATTTTGAAAAAAATAGAACTCTCATTTAATAAATTTAGGTATGTTAAATGGGGTTTAAAATGTGTGCTTGATGTTTGTTGTTGATTTGATTTTTTTGAAAAGGGAACTCTTATTTAACAAATTTAGGTATGCCAAATAGAGTTCAATTGCCTGTTTGATATTGATGTTGGTTTGATTTTGTTTTGAAAATGAGACTCTCATTTAATAAATTTGGGTATGTTAAATGGATTTCACTTGTATGTTTGATTATTTGTTTATTGAAGTGTGGTTTTATTTTGATTTTGAAAATTCAATTCTCATTTAACAAATTTAGGCATGTTAAATGGAGTTCAAGTGTATGTTGGATGTTTTGATTTTAATTTGGTTTTGAAAATGGAACCCATATTTAACAAATTTGGGTATGTTAAATAGAGTTTAATTATATGTTGTTTATTGATGTTTGATTTTGTTTTGATTTAAAAAAATGAAACCCTCACTTAAAAAATTTGGGTATGCTAAGTGGAGTCCAATTGTATGTTGGTTCTTGGGTTTTATTTTAATTTTAGAAGTGAGACTCTCATTTAACAAATTTAAGTATGTTAATTGGAGTTGGTTTTGTTTGAAAATATTTTGGGTATGTTTGATTTTGATTTTGAAAGGTGGACTCTCATTTAACAAATTTAAGTATGTTAAATGGAGTTAGTTACTTAATTTTTGAAAAAGGGTTTGAATATGTTAATTTTTTTGAAAGAGATGTTTGTTGTTTTGATTTAATTTTGATTTGAAAAGAGGGATCCTCATTTAGAAAATCTAGGTACACTAGATAAGGTCCAATTAATTTTATTTGAAAAAGGGGTTTGAAAGATTTTGATTTTTCTTTACTTGACTTTGGTTTTAAAAGAGAGCATTCATTTAGCAAATTTTATTATGTTAAGTGAAGTTCACATGAATTTTCTTCAAAAAAATGTTGAAAATTTTACAAAAGATTTTATTTATTTTACTTTGGATTTTATCAAAGTCTTGTTAAGTATGAAACAAACCTTGGTTCACCAAGCTAGTTGTAAAAGGTTCTAAATTCTATTTGATTTATATTTGGTCATCTCCTTTCTTTAATTAATTTATTATTACCTATTGGGGGACCCAATAGGGGTTTTAAGACCTACACAGGAGTGAGGTCCTAAAACATAAGGTATGTTGGCTACCCTTGCCTAAGGATGAAATAGGCAAGGTGCCAACAGAAAGAAATATAGTCTTGGGATTATGAAAAATATAAGTCCACTATAGATGCTTGGAGACAATAAATGTCCACTAGAGATGGAGAGAAGAACTATCCCTAGCGGAGTCACCAGAAAAATTTATGGTGTTTATTTTTGGATGCATCGTGGACACCACACAGATCGTAGGGGGTACTTATTAAAGTGATTGGGTATGATATTAAGGTATGATGTGCTATCTCAAAAGATAAAGACATCACTCTACAATGGGCCTAATCACCTAATAAGGACTCCTAAGGCATGATGTGTCTTTGAATATACCAAAAATTTTTTCCCTACTTTACATGTAGGGCTGTCAAAAAAGCTCGTTGTTCATGAATAGCTCGTGTTCGGCTCGTTCATTAAATAAATGAGCTGAACATGAATAGACATTTCAAGCTCGATATATAAATGAGCCAAAAATGAACGATCATTTATTCGATCGTTTTTAAATTCGATTTATAAATATTATTATTATTATTATTATTATTATTATTATTATTATTATTATTATTATTATTATTATTATTATTATTATTATTATTATTATTATTATTATTATTATTATATACATTCGAACATAATATATATCATAAATGTGAGCGTGGCTTAGTGGCTAAAGTTTTTGTTATGTGAAAGATTGGCCCAGGTTCGAATCCTCCCTCATACAGATTTTTCAGATTATTGCATTTCAAACCAATTTCAAACATGAGCCGACCATGAACAAAGCAATTTTCCAACGAGCCGAACATGAACAATGAAATTTTGAGCTATTTTAAACACAAGCCGAACATAAATAAAACAAATTTCAAACGAGCTAAACACAAACAAAGGTTCAGCTCGCTCAAGCTCGGCTCGTTTACACCCCTATTTACATAAAAAAGTAAAGTAGAGTTTATTTTAAGTTGGGTTCTTAAGTTCCCAATGGAGGCAAGCTTTCATAGTTAATTACATCCTAAGGAATATGGATTCCTTAAGAATACTCTCGATTAAAGTAGGCAATTATTATCTCTAAAGATTTCAAAGCTAGACTATCAAAGGATTGGTTATGTTTGGAAAATCAAGTGGGGTAAATCAAGTGAAAAGACTTATTTTGGAAGCCAAAGAAAGATTAAAAGGGAATGCTCATGATAATAGAAAACCTTGTGAGCATTTCAGTCTTTCCTTTGGTGAGGCTTTACTTATTAGAAAGTGAATGGATTCATTTATTTGAGTTGAATTTTATTAGATTGCTAGAGTTTATAAGCCATCAACACGAGATTGTATAAATGCCTAAGAGGTGAGAATTTATGCATGTAGCATAAAGAAAACTAGCTACCTTAGATCCTAAATTTATGGAGCTTTGACATAAGCTAAAGCATGACTTAAATCTAAGTGACATGTGGATATAAGGGTTCATCTCCATAAGAAAGGATAAACCCATAAGACTCTTCTAGACTTACAACCGCCTAGAGTGGCTGCCAGCTAACACTTTCTATAATTCAAAACCATGTGTTATGGTCTTATGTAATTATAAGATGGTTAGGGTTCTTATTTAATTGGAAAGAGACTAAAGTCCTAAACTCTCTCCCTAAGAGACTAGAGCATTAGTGGTATAAACATATAACTTAATCTATAAATAAAAACTTTTTACAAATTTTATTTCATTTTTGACACAATATTTTAGACAATGGCTTAGTATTTTTATTGCCTAAATGCATGATGAAATAGGTTGTTGGCTAAATCAACGATAAGAGGGTGTTATCCATCACAAGGAATGCCCTCAAAGGTCAAGCATTCCCCTATCGTGCAAGGATGGAGGTCCCCCATATTCAAGGAAGAAGAAATACACATGCATGATGTGAGACATAAAATCATACAACTAAGGGGTTACTAAATCTTTTAATTATCTTATTTAAATCCGAGGCTTTATGGTGAGGTTATGAATTGCTTTAAAATTTAGTTATAAGTTATTAGTTAAGGTAGAAAAATTAATTTTATCCTAAGAGCCTACCGTATCCAGGCCACATATTAAAGCTTCAAACATGAAGAAATTATGAAAATCATGCAATCCTAATGCGCATTTTAAACATAACATCAAATAATTTTATAAACTAACGCAAAGGAATAAGAGGCCGATGCGGCTGTACACCCTGCAAAAGAGAAAATTGAGTAGCCGAGCTTTACCCTTAAACATCCCAGAATATGAAAGAACAATTAAAATTAGAAATGAATGCATGCTATGGAGGTCTTTACTTCTTTATTTTTCCATCTCCTTCCTTCATGTTCTTGGTTTGATCCACTCCAAAGGCATCATAGGGCACTCCAGGACTTAGCCTTCTAACCACTGGTCATCCTAATCCATCATAGCACTAATCCTAATTTTTATTGTAAAAATTACATTTATATATACAAAGTAAATCTAACTATACCTGCAAAATAGGGATTGGCTAAACATACATATAATCTCAAGCAGTTATCTTTATAATTTGGACTTAGCACCCTGCATATGGGTAACCAAGCCCACTTGTCCTAACTTGGATTATGCTTAGGGGCTTAAGCGACCTACAAGCAAAACATTTATATTTTTATGCAGCCCCCCCCCGAGCACAATCCCCTGTAGAAAACATGATTAGGCTCAGAGCGGCCTAACATCTAGTCTACAAAATATACACCCTAATAACCAGTCTAAAATATTACATCATAAAATAAAACATACATCACATATACACTATCTTAACTTAGGACTAGAAGTGGTGGCTTAATTCTAATGTGTGTGCTATGGCTTTGTGTAGATGTCTTAACTAAGCATTATAATTTTAATTTTCTAAGTGTGGAAGAATTTAATTTAACATAAAGGTTTGTTTCATTTCAAGTTTTTTAAGTGGTTTGTGAATTTTAATTTATGTTTTACTTGATCTCATTTGATTTACACTTAACATCTAAGTGTTATAAAGAGAAGAAAAAGATAACCCTCTTTCATCCCTACATTAAACCATTTTCTAAAGCATATTTTTTTGACTTAATTCTCTTTAGTGAATGGCTTATTAAATATTTTTTTATTAATCTTAAGTTTATGTTAACTTTAAATTATCCTATTCAATGTGAAAGGCATCTTAGGAATAATATAATTGAATTACTATCACATGACATAACAAATTATTCATTCCCATCACATGTAACATGCATATGACTTTAACACTTAGCATATCTACACATATAATATATTTTTTGGAACACTTAAATGATGAAGGATGCATACATTTGGAATTTATATTTTAGTTAATTGAATTATTCTACATGCAGATTAAAACCCTATCCAAATTCTAATACCAAAATACATAGGAATGAAATCAAATAAGTACATGTCATTGTTAACCTGGAAAGTAAGATAATCAAATGACCTCCTTGGGGCTACTTAAAGCCTCGTATTTTTGAGATGTCTAGACTATTTACTTATTAACATTCAAACTTATATAAATCTATATATGAATCACAAGAAAGAGAGAACTAGCTTACATGTAATATATGGCAATGACTTATATGATTATGGATGTATATAATTTTAATAATAAAAGGGGATTTTTCATCTTTTAATTAAGCACACATGCACATGTATAAAAGATGTAAGCAAGTATGTGCCATTGTTAATCAAGGAAGTGAGATAATCAAATGATCTCTTTGGGGCTACTTAAACCCTCTTATTTTCGCTGGATGTTCAGACTAAACACTTTCTATCTTAAATATATATAAATGTATACACAATCATAAGGATGAAAACTATGCAAAGATTATATTTTTTTTCAGTTGAATTATTTATGCATATGAATTCAAGCTCCTTCTAAATTCTAATACCAAAATACATAAGAATGAAATCAAATAAGTATGTGTCATTGTTAACCAAGGAAGTGAGATAATCAAATGACCTCATTGGGGCTACTTAAAGCCTCATATTCTCGGGATGTCCAAATTATATACTTATTAACATTCAAACTTATGTAAATCTATATATGAATCCAAGAAAGAGAGCTTCACATTCATATGACTAAGCTATAAGCACATTCAAATCCTATATATATATATATTCATAACTATCACGACTCCACATATTATTATCAATTTATAAACTTTGAAAATAGGTTTGAATTTATTAGTGATAATAGCCACACATATAATTAAGTTAAGTCAACACATGCAAGCTTACATAAATAACTTTCATTTGATTCACTTAAATTTGAAAGAATGAATGCATGGAATCATATGGCATGCAATATTTAGAAGTGATTGAAAAGTAATAACTAAATACAAACACATGGTTCATTCAACTAAATTAATTCCTATGAACAATCACATCGAATAAAATTGTTTAAGGAAAACCAAAGCTTCTTATTAATTTGATTTTTGGATTAAGATTTGATTTAAAGAGGAGTAAGACTATTTTCTATTTTAACCCCATTTCCATGTTGGTAATCTTAATTGATTTAAGGAAAGATAATTAAGTAGATTTTATGAATTAATTAAGTTAAATCATTAAGTAAATCATTTAATTACCCCCATATACTTCTTTAATTTAATTAATCATTTAATCATGAGCCATAAATGATATAAACATGTGAAAAAATAAAATTGCAATGCTCCTAAAGAACCTAATGTAATTGTCTCATAATTAAAGATTAATTAAGTTAAAGAATCTAATTAAGTACTTTTATGACTTTCCCACACTCATGGGTTAGTCATAATTTCCTTAAAGGGTCTTTAAGTTATTAAACACATAAAGAGGAACCCTTAATTTTATTGTTAATTATCTATTATGATTTGCATTTCAATTTTATTTAATTTGGCTACTTAATTGATTAATTAAGCACTTAATTAATCCTCATCTTAATTAATTTTCATAAAAATGAAATGAACTTGGGAAAGAGATTAGGAAAGAGGTCCTAATTATTCTCACTCATCCATTTACTATTAATCAGTGATTAATAAGTTTTAATTAACTAATTTTTGCTATTTTGAATATTAATTAATTATTAGATTAATAAAATAGGATAATTAGGGTTTGAAACATCAATTTTCTTAATTACCTAGGTAATAAATTCCAAGAAAATCATGGGAGGCAGAGGTAATCCTATTAAATCAATTCCCCAAGTTTGAAACTAATTACCTAAGTAATTAGGGCTTGATTAGGCTAATTAAGTATGCATTCAAACCCTAATTAAGCCTTAATCACTATTTAAAATTAATTAGAATTATTTTTATTAAAAATTACTTTATTTTACCTTTAAAATGAGTATTTATATGTCTTTTTTAGATTTTTTTACAATTAGTTATGATTTTTCAAAGTTTTAATGATTAAAATGGATAATTAAGCCTAATCCCGTCGACGCCACGCGGATTGTTGATATGGCATGATTTCCACATGGTGCAGTGAGATTTTTTATTTAAAATTATCTGATTCAGCATTGACGTGGCAGTGACGGATGCGCTTAATCCCATAATTTTTAAGGGATAAATCAGATTAAATCTAATTGGGAGATCACGGTCGTCTGTTTCGATCATGTGGAAGCGAACGATGGATGATCTATCATCTCCTGCATGACGGAAGACAGACACAATCCTCCTTCCTCTGCCCAATTCGAGCTCGTCGGAGCTCGGATTGGCTCGGAATTGATCCCACACCTTCACAAGGGGAATCCTAGGAGAACTAATGGTTGGATTTGTGCAACATCAACATTTTCTTTAAAAAAGCCTAAAAAAATTTAAGGAATCTTGGTTTAATGGAATAGTACCTCGCCGGAGCTCAAGACCGTAGGCGAACCGACCAAGGTAGCTTCGCCTTGACGAGGTGAAGCCCTATTGAGAAGATTGTATGATCCCTCCCTGTCGATTGCTCTGTGGACCAAACTCCATCGAAATGCTCATCAGAGTTAGTCTAGGAGGTACTTATGGTGCTCAAATTGCTCGAGGGAGAGTTTATTTTGACTCATCGGAGTTCGGTGAATGTGGTAAGAGTTAAATTGAATGGGGTTGAGTTTCAATGGAGTTGGATGAAGATGGAGGTTGTCTCTCGGGTGAGCTCAGTTTGACATTTTTTGGTGACGGGAAGGCTTAAAGATCTCAGGAAACTCTCTGGCAGCTTCGAAATGACCTAAGGGAGCTCACTGGGGGTTTAATTTCTAGGTTTGAATTGAAATGGGGGGGGGGGGGGTATACCCCTTCCTGCCTTGGATCAGATGACCTTGATCGGTTTGGCTTCAAGTGGCTATCCAACCATCGCAGGTGTTCGTGGGTGGCAAGAGGAGGCTGAGGTTCCTCGGTTTGGTTGGCCATGTGTGGGAAGGTGGCTGCCATGTGAGGGGAGTGGGTGTCCTTGGATTTCCAAGTGTGCCAATGGAGAAAGAGGGGTGAACTCACCTCCACTTGGCTCATGGCTGACCCAACCACCTTTGGGTCAGGTGAGCTAGTTTCCCTCTTACTTAGGTGGAGGTCTAGGAGGCAACCATGAATAGGGGAAGTGGATTTGGTTGTCTCATTTGACAAGCTTGACCTATTAGGTTTGGGTCAATTCAGGTCAAGCATTGGTTGGGTTAGATTTGGGCTGACCCAAAGTGAGCCAAGGATGGTCAAGCTAAGTTTCAATGGTTTGGGCTTGGTTTGAATGAGTTTGGCTTAATGTCAAATTGGGCTAGGTTAGGTCAATAAGACCAATTGATCAAATTGGATCAAACAAAGGCTTGGGTTAAGTTTAAATGATGATTTGAAGTATTTTGGTGTAATTGGTTTGGGTTGGTTTGGCTTGGATTTGATTTTGGCTCATTTAGGTTCAAATGGGTCAAATGGGTCAAGTTGGCCAATTTGCTAAATTGGCCAAATTGACTTGGGTTAGGCATTGGCTCATGTTTGATTGATCATTTGAAGGTGATTGTAGGCTTTGATTTCATTCAATTTGGATTTAGGAATGATTTAGGCCAAATAGGCCCTTTATGTCAATTTGAGCTAAATAGGTCAATTGGGTTCAATCAAGGCTTTGATCATGTTCAATGATCAAATTGGAATGAACTTGAGCCATTGGTTGCAATCAATTTGGTTTAGATTTTGATTTGGCCCAATTTGATCTTTTAGGTCAAATTGGGTCAACATGGGTCAAATGACCAATTAGGTTTGGTTTGGCTCAATTGATGATCAAGTCATGTTCAAGTATTGGTTTTAGGTTGGTATGAATCATTGGTTTCAATTTATTTGGCTTAGGATGAAATTTGGTTCATTTGACTCATGTTGGTTAAATGGATTGGTTTGGTCAAATAGCTAGGTTGACTTGGTTTGACCTAATTAATTGCAATTGATCAATCAAGGATGATTAACAATCATCATAGGAGATTTTCAATGATTTGATTCAATCCAATTTGGGTTGGATTGAGATTTGGCTCAAATGGGTCATTTAGATCACTTTGGATCAAGTGATCATAAATAGGTCAATTGGCTTTATTGAATTGAATTGATTGTATTTAGGCTATCTATGATGACCAACTATCATCATGGAGAAGATTTGAAGGGTTGGTTCAATCCAATTTGGGTTGGATTGGAGTTTGGTTCAATTTGGTCCTTTAGGTCACTTTGGGTCAAGTGATCCTAAAGGAATCAATTGGCTTGCTCTTGGGTTGAATTGAATTTAGTTGATTGTGGATACTTATTTGGAATTGATTGGATGTTTTGATTGCAATTGATTTTGAGTTTAAATAGATTTTGGTTCATTTGAATATTTTAGGTCAAATGGGTTGGGTTAGGTTTGATTAGAATTATTTTGATTTGATTAATTTTGATTATAGATTTTCATATGACTTGAAGTGATGATTGAAGGATTGGATTTATTTTGAGAAAATCAATTGAGTTTGATTTGGATTGAAGGAAATTTGGCTAAGTCCATAAGATTAAATCATAGGCTTAGGTAAGGTTTGGTTTGATTTTTTTTAATTGATTGGATTTGATTATAGATTTTGGTAGGTTGATTGAAGGGTTGAATTGGTTTTTGAGAAAATCAATTGAGTTTGGTTTGGATTGAAAGAAATTTGGCTAAGTCCATAATATTAAATCATATGGCTTAGGAAAGGTTAATTTTATTTGAGATTCAATTGGAATTTAGTTATGTGGATTTGAGATTGGATTGAATTTTGATTAATTGAATTTAAGGTTTGGTTTAAGCTGAGGAGGTAGGCATAAATTGGGTGTAGGATACAGGGTGGGCAGGTTCCCTAAGGCATGAACTAAACTCTATGGCTAATTCTCCTAAGATTATAGGCTTAGGTTAAGTGTTCACTTAGCCACTAGAAGTGTCTTATGCCTAAGGAGCTCGTAGTGTCTAATGCCTAAGGAGCTCTTAGTGTCTAGAAGACCTCTAGACCTATGATGAGAAGATTGAATCCTCACTCCAAAAGTGAGATCAACAACCGTATATTTTCATTTTTCAACCAAAGATGGAGAGAGAAGTGATCCCCCACTATAGTCATCAGAAATATGTTAGCTTTGGAAAAACACCTTTCTTGAATCTCTGTCATCTTTTTAGGGATGTCCTTAGAGTTTGTTCTTAATGAGGCAGATTGATAAATATTCAACTAGATTTCTCTTAGCATTATGATAAGCTTTATTTAGATTTGGGTTTTACTTTATATGAATGTAAGCATTCGTAGTGAATTATCTCTCTTACCATAAGAAGAGAGCACTCTCGATTAAGGTTGAAAATAAACTTAAATCTCTAATATAAATCGGTGCCTAGTAGTGTGGTGTGGATGACTGTCTAAATGGAGAAAGGAAAATAGTCCCAAATAAGATCTTATGATTCGTCATCCTAAGACTGCCATTATTCTAGTCTACCAATATCAGCGGCTTATTAGCCATAATGTCCAGAGAGTCTAATTAGCAGCCATGGGTTACCTCATCATAGATATCCCAAGTAGACTACAATTTGGTGTACGTTTTCTTGTGCAGATGTTTATTGAATTGTTTGAATTAGGCTTATTTTATAATTCTATCCAATAATTGAATTTTATAAAGTTCGCATTGTAGATGTGTGTAAAGCTTATATCTCGTGGAATGCCACATTTTAAAGAAGTTTGTATTTACGAACGAGTGGTTGGGTTTACATCCATTGGAAAGTTAGTTAGAATTTAGGTTGGACTTATATCCCTTTGGAATGTTGTTTAGGTATTTTAGATATTCGCATAGTGAATGAACAAATTGGACTTACCTCCCTCTAGAATGCTAGAAGGATTTAGATATTTGCATAGCAAACAGAAAAAAATTTGACTTGCATCTTTTTTATAATGCCATATAGATTTAGATGTTCACGTAGCGAACAAAATGACTGGATTTACATCTTTTTGAAATGCCAGAAGGATTTAGATGTTCACATAGAGAATAAAAAATTTGAACTTACATCCCTTTGGATTGACATATATGTTTGCATAATGAACGAAAAGATTGGACTTACATCATTTTGGAATTTCAGAAGGATTTAGATGTTCGTTTAGCAAACAAAAGATTGGACTTACATCCCTTTAGAATGCCATATAGATTTAGATATTCTCATAGTGAACAAAAAGATTGGACTTAGATCTCTATAGAATGTTAGAAGGATTTAGATGTTCGCATAGCGAGCAAAAAGATTGGACTTTCATCCTTTTGGTATGCCATATAGATTTAGATGTTTGAACAACTAATGAAAAGATTGGACTTACATATCTTTATAATGTTAGATAAGTTTAGTGGTGCTTGCATTGCAAGCATAGGTTAGACTTAAATTTATTAGAAAGTCATTAGATTAGACTTGCATCCCTTTGGAATACCAGAGAGATTTAGATATTCACATATCAAACGAAAAGATTGGAGTTACATCCCTTTAGATTACCATAAGGATTTAGATGTTCGCATAGCAAACAAAAAGATTGGATTTACATCCCTTTGGACTACCAGAAAGATTTAGATGGTCACATAGTGAACAAAAATATTGGACTTGCATCCCTATGGAATGCCATATAGATTTAGATGTTCATATAGCAAATGAAATGATTGGATTTACATTAGAATGCTAGAATGATTTAGATGTTCACAGAGCAAACAAAAAGATTGAACTTACATCCTTTTGGAATGGTAGAAATATTTAGATGTTCACATAGAGAACAAAAAGATTGGACTTACATCCCATTGGAATGCCATAATTTTAAGGAAGTTCACATTTCAAACGAGTGGCTGGGCTTACATCCATTGGAAAGCCAATTATAAAGGTGTTCGCATAGCAAACAAATAGATTGAAATTACATGTCTTTGGAATTTGCATAGAGGTGTTCGCATAGTGAACAAATAGATTTTTAATTATTACTTCGATTAGGTAGCACCTCGAATCTGGAGAAATATTGCCTAGACTCTAAAGGGGGCAGAGCCTTGCTACTAGAAATGTGGTGCCTAGACGTTAATAAGGCAGCGCCTTGGGACTGTAAAGTCAGCACATTAATGTTGGATGGTGGGATTTGAGCTTAAAAATGAAATGAGACAGCGCTTAAGTGCCAGAAAAGTAGTGTTGTGGCACTGAAACATCACCTCAGAGCTTCAGTGCAATGCTACTGAGGTGCAAGTAGGCATATTGACCTTATAACCCAAGAAGGCAGTGCTCTGGCACCAGGAGGCAATGTCACCATGCTAGCCACAACGCCTCGGCACCGTATGACAGTGCTGCAAAGCAGAGCGCATTGGTCCAAATACCCGAGAGCCCAGTGCCTCAGCATTGGGTAGTAGTGTCGCGATGCTATGAGTCAGGAGACTTTATTCTATGATAATTTTCTTGCATAGTTTGATAGTTTTTAAAAATTTTTGATAGCATAATGACTTAGCAATATTATGTTTCAAAATTTTTTAGTGCAACACGCACTCTTCTCCCTTGTTCCGGATATAAGATCAATGGATGGAAGATTTTTATCGCACATTGGAACCAAATTTGACGGCGGAGATCTTCATTTTTATATCTTGTGATTTAGTAATTTAAATTTTAAATTAATCTTAATTTTGACAGAGTTTTGTCTTGATAATACATAATATCTTATAATTAATGCGATTATGCTCTTCTCCCTTGCTCGAGATCTAAGATTGATGAAAGAAGGAGTATTATGTCGCACTTGATCCAAGATCAATGGTGGAGGTCTTCAAAAATTTCTTGTGGGGGCAAGAAATCAATTACATAAAAAAACTTTCATTTTGGAATGTGCTTACGAAGCCTTTTCCTTTGGCTTCAGTTGTCTCATGCGAGAAGTAGATTCTTCATGCGAGAGGAGGTGATGGCTAAGAGCACAATGGCGAGAGTGCTCAAGAGAGTGTGGAGAGAGAGTGTCCAGTCATCCATCTCTTTTATTTATAAGAAACTATTCTTCTAACCGCTCCCACTCTTCCCTTTGAGTAGTTATCACTAACGAGGATGGCTATTAGCGAAAGTGGTTAAAGATTTCTTCTTCTTCTTCCTTTTTATTATTATTTTTTATTTTTTAGTAGCCAACAATAATGTTGACATCAAAAGTCTCAATATTTTTCTAAGAAGTTGATAGCTAATTACAAATTAAGTTAGAGGTCAGTGGTTTGGTATGCTCAAATGTATAGCCTAAAATTAGAGAGAAGACTCTCAACTAACACATCCCCATTGCTCAACATCATAGGCTTTGATTTTAACATCAATGTTAATAACAAATATTTTAATAGGAAATATTCCAACTTCCTCAAAACTACAAATAAAAGCATTGGCAATGTGTTAATGTCAACAATTAAAGCTTCAATATATTCCTCAATCCTAAGACGTTCACTTAAGAAGAACTATTATCCATGTCTATGAGAAAATATGTTTTTTAGTAGCACTAAGATAAGGTTAATGTATATCTCAATTTACATTGAATTGTTTAACATACACTCAAAAAAGGGCATAAAGCAAATGCAATGGAGGAAATTCAGTTAAAAAAAAATCTAATAAGGTTTTTTTCTCTTATTGTGCATACACAAACTAATTATATATAATAGTAATAATAATGATAAATACATCACTTCATTACATAGTTCAAAATTCTTTGTGAACCAAGGGCAAACAATAATTCATTATATACTTTTTAAATTCATTAGGAGTTATAATTTTGTTAATTTAAGAATGTATTTTTTAACATATGTAACCATATGAGATGAAGACATAAGAAACCTCAACATACTTGGAAGACTACATGAAATCCTCTAATGATCACCATGCTATTAGTAGCTTGGGAGTTTAAAAACTTTTTTTATCCAAGTTGCACCTCAAAGACATGATATGATTCTTAAAGTCTTTCTTCACTTTTTCACATGAATTCAAGTGATACTTGAATTGGCCATTAGTAAATTTATTATTATTTTCCTTCAAATTATTTATTAATTGAGCTATAAAATATTCCTTTATTAAGCTCATTTACTTGCTTCATGTTATAATTTCTTCATTTTGTATCATCATTCAAATTTTATCAATTCATGTAGCATAAGATTAATTTTTTTTCTATAAGATGGCAAAGGATCTCACAATAAAATATGAATTGATGTACTTAAGTGTTGAGCATTAATATATTTAACTTATTTGCCTTCAATTCATTACTTAAATATATTATTTTATTTTTAGTAGTTATTGTAGTATTATGTGCTACCTCAAGATGGTTTGGTCACATAAAATGTTAGCCATTTGATAAATCTGTTTGGAGATTAGATGTATTAGATTTGACCTATATTAAAAAAAGGTAGAGATAAGACTTGGCTAGAAAGTATAATAAATGACCTTAATTTATTAAGATTAAATGAGAATATGACATTTAATAAGACACTTTAGAGAAAAAAGATTCAAGTAATTGATCCCAAGCAGTGGGATAAAGGCTTATAGTAGTAGTAGTTATTGTTTTTATTAGTTATTGTAGTATTGTATGCTACTTCAAAATAAGTATATGAGCGAATATCTTTTTATTATAGAGCTTCATATAACTGACATGACACTAACTAGGGGTGTAAACGAGTTGAGTCGAGTCAAGTTTTGACTTAATCGAGCTAAGCTTCCTTAAACCATGTTGAGCTCGAGCTCGAGTTCGTGGCTCCATAAACTTAGCTCGGAGGCTCGTTAACGAGCCGAGCTTGAACCAGCTCGCGAGTCGGCTTGACTCACTTACACCCCTAACACCAACTAATATATATAACTCCCAACATGTTGTTTCACAAACAAAATAAAATCATCAATGTTATTATTATTTAACTATTCCAATGTTTGCCTAAGTAAAGTCATCTTGGTTATATGCAATTCTATCACAATCCTCTCTAGGATTTTGACGTGAAATTAAAAAAAAAAAATATCATGGAAGTAGCTTAAAAGAGATTTTTTTTGCCTCTATAAATTAAATGTCATGGTAGATATTTGAAACACACAATATAATCACCTAACTAATATGTGCATTGTAATGTACTTGCTTCTTAAACTTAGTCTCAAATGGAAGGGAATGAAAGCCAAGATCTCAAAAAATTTTATAAGGGATCCTCAATAACATCCTTATTATCACCAAAGAAGATTTTTATTAATATTTACCACTCTAATATTTCTTAATAACCACAATCACAAATATATATAAATACAACATTCCCAACAAACTGTAGGGAATTTGTGATATACTAGGAGGAAGATCATCGGTTTCTTCTTCTTACACAAAATTAATGCCCTTATCACTTTAAAAATACAACTAAATACATATTTGGGAAAAAATTAATAACTAACAATTTATTTCTAGTTGAGCTACTTTCATAGAAGAATTTGTCTCCTAAGAAGAGTAAAAGAGACCACGAAGAATAACTTTGAAATTGATGTAAGGTATATCACCTTGACTCATTCTCATCTCAATGATACATCAAAGTTTTTTGTCTTTAACATTCTTACATACATTATAGTAACTATTTCTCTCTCAATTAGAGAAAAGGATGTAAAGACTTTTTCTACAAGCCTTTTGATAGATTGAGAGATAACAACACCCCAAAGACATGATTTCAATCTCTTGTTTACCTACAATCTTCACCATAGAACGATCTATCTCACCTTCTATAATAAATTCATTTATCTTCGAAATTACATTGGTTCTTTGTACTCAACTTTCTAACACCTTCTCAAGTCCCTTAGTTACTTTCAATAACTCCATAGTAATGGTCTCTAAAATGGTCAGAATTTTCACTCTTGATTCAATTTCACTATAAAATACTTGCTCTTCCACTCTTGCATATTTAAGTGGAAGAAAGATAGTCTAAGAGATAGTGGTAGTTGTAGCTCGTTTGAGCTCACTAATAATAGTGAGGACAAACTTCTTATGAAATGAGGCAATAAGAGGCTACAGGCAATGCTTCTTTTTAAAGTCTCCCATTTTGGGCATATTTGAAATTCATAAAAATAGCCTTTTAAGACAAATTTTTTACAAAAAATGCTTTACCTTCATTTTATTTCAAATCAATTGCCTGATACTTACACTTAAGAGGCTGTTTAGTTGCAAGCATTTAGTATTCATATATTTTGGAGAATGTAATGTAAACTAAGTATATTGCATTTTGATTTCTTAATATTTATTTAGTTGGTTGAAAAATAAATTCATGAAATTAAATTTTTATAGGTGACTAGATAATAAACTTAAAATTCTATTTATTCATCAATTTAAATATGTGTTATTACAATGCTATTTTTTACTTTTTTTATAATACTATAGTAATAAACTTAGAAAAATATAATTTAAACAAAAAATTAGGGCATCTAATTGAATGACAACATTTTGGAGCAAGGCCATGATCTGAGTTGCAAAGGGGTTGGATTTGAGAAAAATATTGTCTTTGAATTCATCAAATTTAAATGAATTTAAAATTTATCAAAAGTGTAAAAATTTTAGATAAAAAATTAATTTTTTTATGGAAATGTTGTGTAATAAGTTTACTTCGTATCTAACACTTGTAAAAGGTCAAAAGCTACCGTATTAATTTTATTTTGTGCATCAAATCAGACGGACTCAAAATTTAAAAATGAAAGTGCTTAAACCGAACAAACAACGCTCGCTCACTACAGGCCGGCTAATTGTTCGTTTCTTTCCGGCTTCGCCCCTGGAAACCGGCACTTACATCGCTGCAAGCTCCACTGGGTGTTTTTCGCTTCCCTGAGTTCCAATAATTCTATTCTTCCCGTTTGCTTGATGGGGATCAGATTAGGGCTATTGCTATCTCTAATTGTGCCCGTCCTCCTTGGGCTCTATTTGGAGATTTTCATGGCAGATCAGGATTTCCACTTGTATCGCCGCTCCTTGTTGTTGCTGATCTTCGGGGTTGGGTGCTGTGCAATTTTGAGCGGGGCGTTGCTCTATATGCTTCGTAGAAAGAAAGTGGCGGGAGCTGTCGTTGAAGAGGAAGATAAGCAGGTCACAGAAAAAGCCTTGTTGAACAAGCAAATGGGAGATCAGTTGATCTCGTCGACGGAATTGCAGACGAAGGAAGCTACAAATAGCAATCTCACTACGGTTCAAGACATGGAGTTAGAGGGGAACGGGAGCAAACCGCAGGAGATCGATGAGGATCTTCACAGTCGGCAGCTGGCTGTGTATGGAAGGGAGACCATGAGACGACTCTTTGCCTCAAGCGTTCTCATATCCGGTCTTAATGGACTTGGCGCTGAAATAGGTGCAATTCGAACTGCTATGGTGTTTTTTTTTTCCTTTCTTTCTATTGTTTTCTTTTAATTTCGATTTATAGCTGTGAGTTTGGTTGCTTGCAGTACTGCTATAATTGTAATTACTTCTAAGAGCTGTGGATCTATGTTATTTATGCCTGAATATTACTTGTTTTTTCTTAACTGTTGGTGTTCCTTTCTGGATTTATTATTATTATTATTTTTGCGTGAACTGAAGCCTTTTTTTTTGTTGTCTTACTGTCTCTCCTCTTTAACTGCCTGTTCCATACTTTATCTTTGCATGATAAATTAGTTTATAGGGCCTTGAAATGATACGTGTGTGTGTGTATCCAAAGATTGATGATTTAAAGCGTGCGAGTGGATGTATGCGTGAGTTTAAGTACATAGGCAGGTAGGTCGACCTAATGTACATTAGAAGAAAATGGGTAGGTAAGTCTGAAGGAGACTATGCTTGCATGGGAGTCAAGCTGCACATGCATTCCATATCTGCAAACGCGTAGACAAGCTTTTACTTCTTTAATAAACTATAAGTGCATTTTAATATTTGAATAAACAAATCATATATTATAGCTTCATTTCATCAGATAAAGAAGTCTAAAATCCTCTGAATTAGCATGTGATACCACAACATTCGTAAAATCATGAACGAAGAGTACTAATGCACTTAAATTCTTGAAATTTAAAATGAATTATGTCCCTCCTTGCATCCATAGTTTAAGTCTTTCCATAATTGAGAACCTTCAAATCAATTCATATTTATGCTTTATTATTTATAATTGAAATGACATATCTTATTGTTAGTACATACATAAAGGAATGCCATTAGAAGGGCATTTGTTATATTAGTCCTATATATTGTATTTGAGAATTTTTAAATGTAAGTAAAATTAAAAAAGCCTTTTGTTATTATAAAGCTTTCAAAATGCGTCCCTAGGTAGGTTGCACTACGTAAAATTATGATAAGCATTGCCTCACTAGTAATACTAAAACTTCTCATTGTTTGTAGTTGATATACACAATTTTCAATAACTCAAAACAATTTCGATGCACCTAATGTATTGCATCAACATCTTTGGAACAAGGAGAGTAGATTATAGAAAGAAGATTCACTAAGGGGCTATTTGGTTGGCTATAAAAGGAGTGCAGTATAAAAAGAATTTAATGTAGAAGGAATGCTGTGTATTTGAAATACTTTATGATTATTTGGATGGTTGTAAATTAATTTTAAGAATTTATTTTCTTTGTGTTTGATTTGAGTCAAAGTATAAGTAATATAATTCTCAAAAGTGGTATCCGGGATGGCGGCAATCGAACGACAATGGCGCATATGGCTGGCGGTGGTAGTTGGTAGGCGCACGGCTATGGTGGCTTGGTGCATTGACCAACGATGGTGGCGATCGGAGACACGAGGGCGAGACTCACTTTCACTTTAAACCAACTGATGTAAAGTAAAATCGTCTAAATCGATCGAACTTTTTTCACTGAATTTGAACTATAGGATGAAAAAAAATGCATTGGATTTTTACCTTGCATTCCCTTTTTAGCTAACTAAATAGGGTGATTTCATTTTTCACTAAGAGGTTGTTTGGTGAAGTAAAATAAAATGCAATGATTTTTTTTTTGCGATGACGAAAGTAAAATTTCAAAGTGATGAAATCAAATTCACTGGTTAAATTGCCAGATTTGAAATTTGCTAAATCGTGAATTTAAACATATGCGCGTAGCCGAATTAATTGCCATTCCCTTCGCTATCGTCCCAGGCCGCCTCCCGCTGCCGCTTCTCCTGCCGCTGCCAGCCCAGCCAGCCGCTTCGCTGGCGCATTGCGCCATCGCCGGCTTCGCCATGCACTCGTTATCATCACACACCAGCCGCTGAAATACTTTACATTATATTTATTTTGTCAAATAAAAAAAAAACAAACTCATATATTTATAAAATTTTCAACCAAACAATCTAAAGTAATCCAAATATATTGTATTTCTTTTATACTGTATTTCTTTTTTAGGCAACCAAACAACCCCTTTTAGCCAGCCAAACAACTCCAAAGTCATGTAAATAATTGTATCAACTTGCTGAATACCTTTGTATGAGCAGTAGTTATTAGATGGATGGATGATACTTTAAATTACTATTACTGTATCTATAGATGGAAGAAAAGCATATTTCCCATCATTGAATACTAATAAAAACCTTATCAATATCCAATATATGAGAAGAAAACCTGTTTCCTCTATATTCATAGCTAATATAGGTGCTCATTTTTATAAATAAGGGATACAATGGATCCTTCTCACTTGCCCCTTTTTTATTAGTAACTCTACACATTTAAATAAATTTACACTTAAAATTATGTTTTCTTAATTCTTTATGCCCATAACTTATGTGGCCTAATAAAAGAGAGTGACCCTTACGTCTACATTGCATTTAGAATCAAGTATCAAGTCAGTATTTTAATTTTGAATTTATCTACAAATTTTTTAACCAAACCTATATTGACTTGTCCAACCGGTTCTACCAATTGAGAAGAAAACCTGTTTCCTCTATATTCATAGCTAATATAGGTGCTCATTTTTATAAATAAGGGATACAATGGATCCTTCTCACTTGCCCCTTTTTTATTAGTAACTCTACACATTTAAATAAATTTACACTTAAAGTTATGTTTTCCTAATTCTTTATGCCCATAACTTATGTGGCCTAATGAAAGAGAGTGAACCTTACATCTACATTGCATTTAGAATCAAGTATCAAGTCAGTATTTTAATTTTGAATTATCTACAAATTTTTTAACCAATCCTATATTGACTTGTCCAACCGGTTCTACCAATTGAGTCGGTTGTTTGGCTAGAATGCTTGTTGACCCATTTAAAATGCTCATAGTCAATAAATCAGAGTAACTCAATTGATGCTGTCCAACTAAGTCATGATGAAGAGTAGGCTAGTTAGAAATAATGAACTTAGAAATTAGAATGCTAAAGCTATTAATTAATAATGCCCAAGTGTTTTTTGATTCTCTCAATTCGAGTTTTTAGACTTAGTATTAATTTAATCCATAGTAGGACCGGATTATATTCCAATAGAAGTGTGAAAATGTTTAGGAGATCAAGGAATTTCGCTTACAAATCTTTTAATGTCATTTTAAACTAAAAGATGTCGATGAGTGGAGAAAGAGTTTGTTGGTTCCTATATTTAAGAATAAAGGTGATGCACAAGAGTGTGCAAATTATAGGAATTAAGTTAATGTGCCATATATTAAAATTATGGGAGAGAGTAATGAGCATAGGTTACGTGATACGAAGTTTCTCACAATCGTTTGGTTTCATGTCGTAGATCTACTATGGATGCTATACATTTGTTAAGGGTTTGATGGAGAAGCAGAGAAAGTAAGGAGGATCTACATATGATATTTATTGATTTAGAGAACGTTTATGATAAAGTTTCAAGAGATGTTCTTTGGAGAGTTCTAGAATAGAAAGGAGTTAATATTGGTTATATTCAAGTCATTAAGGATATGTATACTAGAGGTTACTTGTGTCCAAACAAGGAGGGTTGACAAAATATTTTCCTATTTCTGGATTACATCAAGGATCGCCTTTAAGCCCTTATCTTTTACTTTTTATGGATGTTCTTATTAGGCATTTACAAGAAGATGTACCTTGGTGTATGCTTGATGACATTCTTCTTGTTGATAAGACTAGAGACCCAACGTAAACTTGAATTATGGAGGTCAACAGAGTCTAAAGGTTTTTTAAGTAGATCTAAAATTGAATATATGGAGTGTAATTTTTGTAGAAGTTAGTAGTGTTGTGACATTAGGTAAAAATAAGAGTGAACGCTTTGATATTTAGGCTCTATTGTTCAAAATGATGGTGAAATAGATGGAGATGTTATTAGTAGAATTCAAGTTGGATTTGAAGTGGAATAATCTGATGTACATCCCAAAAAAAAAAAGAAGAAATTTCATAACTGCAGTTGCTGCGGAAAGGAAAGAAAGGAGGGGCAGGTTTCGACAAACGAAACCAAATTCTCAAAACACGAGAGAGGGAGAAAGGAAGGGAGAAGGCTCTACTGCTAGCCGTCACGACCGAGGAAGGATAAGGAGATTTTGAATTTTAGTCTTGTCAGTAGGAAGGAGGAGAACGAGCAGCCAAGCGGCCGACGGAACAAAGGAGAGTCGAGCCGCGTTGTGTGCATGAGGAAGCTATGGACGGATCAGCGTAGGAAGGAGCGCGAGCCGTGCGCGTGCGGAAGAAGCCGACGCTTAGGGCAACTCAGAGAAGCTCTTGCGGCGAGGAGATAACCGGTGTGCGATCGACCGTCGTGGGAGGAAAAAGAAGCTCGAACGGGTCCTTAGGGCAAACCGAGAGATACAAGGTAAGTAAATGAGTTATTTAAGTATGTGTTTAATTAAAAATTTGATTTTAATGTTATTAACTTTGATTTTAATGCTATTTCAAGTTTAATTTAGGGTTTATAAATTGACTTAGGGTCTATAGATTTAAGCAAGAAATGTAAATTGGGAATATGTGAGATGAATCACAATTAAGTAATTAAGTGTTAAACCCCCACATACGAAAAATAATTTCAAATGTAATAAAAATCTTAAACCTATGCTAAGCTATATGTAAGGAGATTAAATTAATATTTGATTATATAGGAATTTCAATTGGAATAAAGCGTTAAAGGAAAGATTCAAGGAACCGAGTTAAAGTGGGTAATTATATTCTTACATTTTAAAAATATCTTAATTTCTACATGAACGACGTTCATATGATTATGACTTTTTTAGTATGCAGAGTTGTGATGATTTTTCTCGCTTTTTTTAAATTGTGATGAATTTTATCGCTTCTTCGTGTTGGATAATAACGAATCTGATCATATCATAATGCGTTATCATTTTATAAAGTTCACCGATTTGACATTAATCGTGAATTAACGCCCACGATATAATCAGTATCTTTATGAGATGAACCTGAGCTTCATTATGTGCTTGTGACGAATGCACTCAAGACAAATGATTTAAAAGGCCAATAAATCGAATAATTCAAAGAAATGAATAAGAACGATAAATGATAAAATGAATAGATACTTGTTCTTTGAATGAGTATTTCTGACTCTTGGAAGGATGATAAAATTAAAAGTAAAAGTTTATATGATAAATGTTTATGTATACACCCCATATTCTTCGATAAATATTTATGTATATATCCCCATATCTTCTTGATAAATATTTATGTATACCTACCTCCATGTATTTTGAAGATATTTCTTTTATGTCATGCGAAAACCCAGATGATACTGCTTCTTTTCTTCTTTACTATATAGACAAGATAATCAATCTAATCATATATTCATTGTTAATTAATCTTTCGCGAATCCTACTAATTAAATACCGAAGGGAAAATCACGTTACCGCAGAGGACTTGGAGATGGTAATTATGTGTTAAGTTATGTTTAAAGTGCTTTTCTCCGAACTTTGTAGATATATTTAATAAATCAGTATAATTATTTGTGGTAGTTTTATGATTGGAGATTGGAGATTTTATTTATGATTGGAAATGTTAAGAAATGTTTTATTTTATCCGTCCGATCGTCTGTTTCTTATTCCAAGCTCTGACGGGTCGCTGTGAGATCCTATTATTATGTGATAGAAAGTTTAAACCAGGAAAAATTTTATAAGATGGTGGTAAGACTTGATGACTTATGTGAATGTTGGCAATAAAAGAGAATCATAAGACTAAGTTAAGTGTACGAGATGGATGCTTATGGATGATGGGCTTTACTCTTAGAGATATAATGCAAAATGAGTATATTCGGCAAAAAAGTTGGAGTAGCTCGGTGGTAGATAAGATTAGGAGAGTCGCCTTAGATGGTTTGGCCACATAAAGTGTCACGTCCAGATGACATTAGGAGAATAGATATATTAGATTTGCTTTATGTTAAGAAAGGGGTAGACCAAAAAGACTTGGTTGAGATGTATAAAAATGATCTTAGTATTGATTTAAATGAGAATTTGACACATATAATGACACAATGGAGACGGGATTCAAATTCATGTACCCCACCTAGTGGGATTAAGGCTTGTTGTTGTTGTTGTTGTTGTTGTTGTATTAATTTAATAAAGTTATTTGTATGACTTAGCATAATAATATCTATAAAAGGACATCAAAAGTATTTGATTTATGATACCATTTTTCATATGGTTGGTATGTTGGATCAAGTCATTGTACCGATTCAATTTGTCAAGCAATACAATAGCGAAATTTAATTGTTGGGTTGAATCTCAAAACTTCATTTATTTAGATAGTGAAACATTACTTTTTACTATTTCAAGAAACATTACTTTTTCTTTGTACTTTCACAATTTTCCATAGTCAATTCTTATGAATTTACATTTATTATTGTGGAATAGCATATGAATCTATTAAAAGAGAATGCTTCTAAAAAATAAACAACCTTTAGCCGTAGGAATCATCTTGATGTCAATAAGATCAATTCTTAGTTTAAGAAGGTTAGTAGGCTTGTACGGTATTTATGTGGTAGAAGATCTATTCTTATAGAGAGGCAGAAACCCTGAAAATGAGTACATGATATAAAGATGCTTCAATACATGAGAGAGAACAAACGAGGGAGATGTCAACACAGGAGGCCAAAGATATTGTTTAGTTTCGGCCATATTTGTTGTCTCTATATCATATAAGTTGTTAATCACTCATAATGGACTAGTTGCTAAATAGTGTGTTCTCCGTTGCCATAAATTTGTGGGGTAGGTGCATGTGCGATTTAATTTGCATTGTGTTTCCCACCCAATTGACAATATTAATGTGTCTGCTTTGTGAAAGAAACATTGCGTCAACACCTTACCAAATCAGGACTCCCAAAACATCAGAACACTCCGTGATTGATGAAATGAACTTGAACTTATTAGTTATACATGCATGCTTAAAAATAATCCCCTCTTCCTTGTGAATGTCTCTGAGGACCTTCATGTATGTAGAAATTGAATCCTCCTAATTGATTTGTTCACATTTGGCTCTTCAATTTCATGCAACTTGTGTTTTTTTTTCTTGTTTTTCAAAAATTTTGTTTCATGGGGCCCATGTTCCATTTTTTTCTCAAATCAATTATAACATAATCAAACATGAGATTGATATGATCATGCAAGTCTGAAGCCTGAACAGACTGATTTAATGTAACTTGTTATGTGTTGAAGAATATGTTATATTAACAAGGTTTCAAATGTGGTAACATGCGTTTGGCTTTGTTTAGATTTAGTAATTTGTATGTGGAGTTGACCATCTACTTTCTTAATTGCATGAATTAAATTTGTCTTGAGGCCAATATGTTGAGGGGAACCGATTTGAAGTGTTTGTTGTTTTGCAGCAAAGAATATAGTCCTTGCTGGAGTAAAATCTGTTACCTTGCATGATGAAGAGGATGTACATATATGGGACTTGTCTAGCAATTTCTTTTTTTCAGAGGGTGATATTGGGAAAAATCGAGCTCTTGCCTGTGTGCAGAAGTTGCAAGATCTTAACAATGCTGTCATAATATCAGCATTAACAGAAAAATTGTCAAAGGAGCATCTTTCAAAATTCCAGGTTTGTTTTTTGACTAGAATATGCTTGCGCATTCAAACTATGGGCATTTTCTTATCAGATCTTTTTTTTTTCTTATGCTCTTTTGGGAGAATAGGATAATCCTAATTTTAATAAAATCATTTTATATAGGCATACCATATTAATGCAATTGATTTGGACTTTTCTTTGTTATTAGTTTCTATCTTGACCATAGTAGTCTGAGAGGATAAGTGGGGGCATTGACTATTCAGTATAATATTATTTAATTGAGTAAATCTCCCAGATGCTCTGCCCAACCAAAATGACATTCAGAAATGATTATCTTGATTTTTTAATAGGTAATTCTTGGAAAAGGAAAACAATATGATTAACAGTTTTAAATGGATGTTGTGAAAAGTCATCCTTCATTGAATTAAATATTAAGCTAGTACGACAAAATAATTGAATAACTTCAATTATTGCCTAACTGACAAATAATGTAATTCCTTTTTCCAAATACACCAAGTTAGGCTAGGAAATCTTGGAGTTAAAGTAGCTAATATATATTGGAAGCAAATGATGTGAGTCCAAAAGATGTGGTTATGGGGATAAAGAATTTTCCTTCTGACTCTCTTTCTATCTATTATTGCTTTATCTGATAGTTCAAAGTTGTATGAAAAGGGTATGTAGCCTCTATTTTGGTTCGGCATATTCTATGACAACATGCCATACACGTCTTATGATTGATCCAATCCATTGATGCTTTGTGTTCTGTATATATAATCCTCATATAGTGAGCTCGGCTATAAGCTCTGGGCAAGCAGCTGCAACTGAGCTCAATATCAGTGGAGAAAAAAACTAGATTGGGTGATTCCACCTCTTACCTTGTGTTGATTATTTCCTGACAATTCGATGATAACCAATAGGATTCCAGTCAATGAATTATTGAGATGCTGAGGACCCTATTTCACAAGTAAAGAAGGTTAATATATATAGGACGACATTTAACAATAATAACCTAGTTGTTAGGGATATAGCCTTCCTATAGCTAAAAGGGTTCTTTTATAAGCTTCTAAATATGCTCTGAAGTATGAAGTCAATGACGACATTTTGCTATATTAAAAGCCCCCTTTGCATGAAATAAAAATCCAGTATCTCTTACTACATTCTATACTCAATTGGGGTGGGTGTGCTTGTCGATTCTTCTCTCAACATGTTTCTTTGTGTGTCATGGATTGCAATATGGTGCATAGAATTAATCGCAATGACTATTTTGAAAATCATGACATGAATGTTTTAATACATTATGTCAATGCTAGAGTGTTCTTTGGAAGTGATGCACTATATGGCTTGAATGTGGTGAAAAATATGCAAGGGCAGCTGCGTCGGTGTCTGGGTGTAATGTTAAATAAGCAAGTGTTACTGCATTATGGATTGATGCGAGCAAAGAAACTAGTTCTTGAAATTAGAATTAGGATAGGAACTGGGAATATAAGTATTCTTATAAGTAATAATTATTATGATTCATAGGAAGATAAATATCTTATATATTCAAGAAATTAAATATATTGGAGAGAAGTCCAAGGAGATTGATAGTTTAGATTTTAAACTTTGATATTCGGGTAATTTTTGCAAACTGAAAATAAAACAAAAAAAGAAGAGAGATAAATCGAACCAAACAAAGCTTCGACTCACCATGCCAACCATGTCAAATCGCCTTAATTGAACTCTAACCGCATACCCACGATCTTTGACATCGACAAAACTAAACGGGGAAGGAGTGGGAACAGTTATAAGCTTAATCAATTATAAAAGAAGAGGAGAGAGGTCAGCTAGAGGGAGACACGCAATTACACATGCACATGAGACAGAAGCTGAGAGAAGTGAAGGAGATTAATAATTATTATGGTTCATAGGAAGATAAATATCTTATATATATTCAAGAAACTAAATATATTGGAGAGAAGTTCAAGGAGATTGATAGTTTAGATTTTAAATTTTGATATTCAGGTAATGTTTGCAAACTGAAAATAAAACAAAAAAAAAAAGAGGGGAAGAAGAGAAAAATCGAACCAAACAAAGCTTACCCTGACTCCACTACCATTTCAGCCATGTCAAATCGCCTTAATTGAACTCTAACTGCATACCCACGATCTTTGACATCGACAAAACTGAACGGGGGAGGAGTGGGAACAGTTATAAGCTTAAGCAATTATAAATGAAGAGGAGAGAGGTCAGCTAGCGGGAGACATGCAATTACACATGCGCATGAGAGAGAAGTTGAGAGAAGTGAAGGAGATTAATAATTATTATGATTCATAGGAAGATAAATATCTTATGTATTCAAGAAACTAAATATATTGGAGAGAAGTCCAAGGAGATTAATAGTTTAGATTTTAAACTTTGATATTCGGGTAATGTTTGCAAACTGAAAATAAAACAAAAAAAGAGGGGAAGAAGAGAAAAATCGCACCAAACGAAGCTTACCCTGACTCCACTACCATGTCGACCATGTCAAATCTCCTTAATTGAACTCTAACTGCATACCCATGATCTTTGACATCGACAAAACTGAATGGGAGAGGAGTGGGAGTAGTTATAAGCTTAATCAATTATAAAAGAAGAGGAGAGAGGTCAGCTAGAGGGAGACACACAATTATACATGCGCACCAGAGAGAAGTTGAGAGAAGTGAAGGAGAAGCCTTTACCAGCCAATAGCCCAAGCTAGACTCCTGTCGCACTTGCAACCCTAGCCAAACTTCCTTGTCTCATGTGACTCCTTAGCCTGCCATTCATTTTGCTGCTCAACCAGCCCCAGTCGCCTTTGTCCCCTTAGGGTCGACTGTACTCCATTTCTCCCTCTCATCTCACGTGATAGAGCCATGCCGACATCCCCACCCCCCCACCCTGCATGCTTAGTCCCAATCGAACCTCATTGGGTACTTAAAGAGAAATAAAATCCCAAATCCCCAAACTGCCCCTCATTTTCTAAACTCTGGGCGAGAGCAATCAAGGGCGTTTTCATCCAAATTGAAGGAAATGGCCTTTTAGGATTTTGATTTTAGATAAATTTTGTAATGAAATTTATTATAATTAATTGTTTGTTCCATAGGTTAGATCGAAAGCCTGCACTGTCGATCTTATGTTTAGTGCGAGATGGAAAACCTCCTTACATAGATCTCAGATCTAAAGCAAGGGAGAAGAACGAAAGCACGATGTTCTACAAAACACAACACTGATAAGCCAACATTTTTGCTGAAATTAAAAATAATTAACTCAAAAATTAAATTATTTGAAATTAAATGAATCATAGGTTTTAAAATTCGAAGATTCATGTTCATTGATTTTAAATACGGTCAGGAATTTTACAAAAACCTCCATCGTCGATCTTGGATCTAGTGCGAGATGAAATTACCTTCGTTGTCAATCTTGGATCTGGAGTAAGGGAGAAGAGCGTGCAACACATTAAATTTTGCAATTATAGCACTACTAAGTCATCATGTTGCCGAAATTTCATGGAATTTATTGAATTTATATTTTTACGCAAATTCAATGTCAAAACAAAAATTAATCAAAAATTAATCATTAAATAAAATTAATCTATAATTTTTCAACAACTTTGGAATTAAAAGTTATCTATAATTATTCGATCTCCTCCTCTAATATTAAAAATAACATGAGCATAGATTGAATCTAAATTAAGGATTTCAATTTAAATAATTAGTCTCCTCTTTAATCACATTCATAAATTCAAAATTCATTTACTCGTATGACGTATTTTATAAAATATAATAGTTGCCAATTATTTAATAAATTTAAATAATTGTCAATTATTCAATTGATTGAACACAATAAAAAAGGGTGGAGTTAAATGTAATATGATCATCCATTAGAATCATCAAATAATTTAGTAATATTAAGATTGTTTCAATTGCATACTCAAACACTGGATTTTTGATAAATGTATGATTAATCTAATAACTTTCTAATAAATGTAAGCTCAATGTTTGTTTGTAAGGTAGACTTTAATCATCATATCAAATTTAAAGGCATTCCAATGGATGTAAGCTTTGTCTATCACTTGTTCAACATGTGAACTTCACTAAATCTGATATTCCAATGGATGTAAGTCTAGCTATCATTCACAAGGTGAACTCCATATATAAAATTACAATATTTCAAACAGATGTAAGTCCTATGCATGTCTGCAAGGCAAACATCGTATCATCCAAATTTGCATTCAAATGGATGTAAGCCCAATCATTTGTTCGCTATGTGAACTTCCCTAAAATCTAATGACATTCTAATAGGTCCAATCTATGTTTGTCATGCAAACATCATTCATCCATATTGGCATTCAAATGGATGTAAGTTCAGTCATTTGTTAGCCATGTGACCTTCCCTAAAATTATGTCATTCCAATGGATGTACATACGTCTGCAATGCATACTCCATTTAAATTGAATTATTAAGTTTTGCTTAGGGGCTGCTTGGTTGGATGAAAAAAGAATGCATTGCATTCTTTTTTCAGTGAAAAATGAAATATTGGTGTTTGGATGATTGAAAAGAAATGCAATGTAAAGTTTCAATTCTTCCTTTTTCATCATTTAGTTCAAATCCAATGACAAAGAATTTCGTCCGATTTGGACGATTTTACTTTACAGTGTAAAGTAGAGGCATCGACATGGGCGAGGTCGACAGCTTGGCTTTGCCGCCATCCGCTCACGGCACCTCCGTATAATTATCATCCTCGCCGTGCCGCCGTCGTTGCCGGGCATTTACTAGTCGTCGCTTACGCCAATTTTACATTAATTTTACTTTACTCAAACCAAACACCAAAAAACAAATTATTGAATTTAATTATATCCATCCAAATAATCATAAACTATTTTAAATACATTATATTTCTTTTACATTGAATTTCATTTACACTGCTTTTCTTTTTTTAGCCAACCAA
Organism: Cymbidium sinense; assembly: GCA_021442155.1. Classification (NCBI taxonomy): domain Eukaryota; kingdom Viridiplantae; phylum Streptophyta; class Magnoliopsida; order Asparagales; family Orchidaceae; genus Cymbidium; species Cymbidium sinense. The sequence goes on along the minus strand of CM038217.1, from coordinate 26,133,945 downwards.
ACAATCCTTTAAAAATTCAATAAACATTTGCACTCACAATAACACATGCACAACAACTCTAGTTTACTCAGGATCTCTAAGATCGGCAACACATGACTGCTAATCAGACTTCTTGGACATTATGGCTAATAGCCCTCTGATGTTGGTAGATTGGAATAACGATAGTCTCGGACGATGGAACCGTGAGATGTTGATTAGGATTACCTTTTTTTTTTTTTTTTTTCTTTTAGACAGTTATCCAGACCATACCATTCGACACTGATTTATACCAAAAATTCATATTTATTTTCAACCTTAATCGAGAGTGGTCTCTTACTACATTAAGAGGGGTAATTAACTATGAATGCTTGCTTTTATAGGAAGTATAACCCAAATCTATATAAACCATATCATAAGCTTAGGGGAAATTTGGTTGAATATAAATTAATCTGTCTCAAGAAGAATGATCTACCTAAACATTTTTAAAGATGGTGGAGATTTTCAAAGGTGTTTTTCCTGAGTGATCAGGTGGGAGTCGTACTAGAATGATGTAGGTGTAATTATAGATAATAGTTTAAAGTATAATGTTGTGAAAATTAATAAATTGAAGATAGAATTATAGCTTTAAAGATTATTGTTCATGCTAAGATTATTAATAATAGAAGTGTTTATTTTCTTTAAGTAAGTTTGGATGTATGTTCAAAGAAATTTTTTGAAATAACTTAATTAATACAAATGATATTTTTAAAGGAGTATTTATTAGAGGAGATTTAAATGAATATTTTGGTAGAGTTGTAGAAGATTTTAAAAATATTTATAATGACTATGAGTTTGGAATAATTAATGAAAATGGCTGGACTATAATGGATTTTATTTTAGCTTATGATTTTGTAATTACTAATATTTATTTAAGAAAAGAGATAACATATTATCACTTATAAGAATAAATCTAGTAAAATACATATTTAAATTTTTTTTTTTCTAATTGTAAACAATGTAAAGTCATTTTGAGTGAAAGTTTGAGTACCAAGCATTAACTACTGATTTTAGATTTTCAGATGAAGGGTTGAGAGATAAAAAATAAACCGAAACATTGTCCTATGATTATATGATGGTACTTAAAGATCGTTAATGAAAATAAAGGGGATTTAGTTGCATAGCACTTGAAACTATTATATTTGCACATCTGACACTCAAAATGTTATATTTACTAATAAAACATTTAAAATTTTTTCACTCAAAATTTGCATCTCGTTAACTATACATTTAATTTCTCACAGGAATGTTATCTCATATTCTCTAGCTCACACAGGAATGCCATTGCTTGACCTCGCCCATCTCTTGTGAGCCCACTTCTTCCTCGACCACTCTTCTTGCATGCGGTCAACCTAGTGAGCTCTCGAGCAGCAAATATTTCTTTCTTCCCTAGTTAATCTCACACGGGAATGGCTCTATGCTGCTTCAAACCTTTCGTAATGATCATGCCCTAACTTACTCTCCTCATGGTATACTCCTCAATGCTCTAACTCTATCCTCCTCATTGTCCTAATTCTTATTGTGGCTGAACTTCATCATCTCAAGTAGCATCATTGCATTCACAATTGTAAATGAGAAAAATCTTGTTGGATGCCTTACATTGCCAACAGTTGACACATCTATTCCTCTAGGTTATTATCTAATGACTTTTTGTTATTAATTTTGTTCATCTTTAATTTTCTTTAAAATTACGTTAAAGCCTACTTGCTAAGTGAGATTATAGAATCGTTTATACACAATTTATATGTGTGTTTTATCTTCAGGAAATTTGCTTCATTCTCTTTTTTTCAATATGATTAGTGCAGTTCATATTCAAATGCATTTTTTTACAATGTATCTACATTAAAACTTCTTTTTGATATCAATGTAATGTTTTTAAGCTTTTAGCTGTTTTTTACACCATTTGAATTTTTGAATGTAAATTTATGACAGTTAATATTACTTGAATGTGCAATTGCTCTAGAGGTAGTAACTACTATTACTTGGATATGATATCAACTTATATGTTGTTCTATTTTGGTATGGTGTTTTATGATAATGTACTATTGGCAAATTTCTAAAGAGATAGTGACCGAAGCAGCTTGGAAAAATAAGCTATATATAGCTAATATGTCTCCAAAGGATCACTAGGGATGATAGCTGAAACTTGAAAAATAGATTTCAAAATTTTTTTAATGTCGACATGAACTTTGAAAATCTTATGAGCTATTCCTTGAATCAGATAATATTATATATGGCTTATCATCAAGTTAATTTGGAATGCTTTTTCAAATCAGTTTCATGTATTTTGTTCTTATTTCTATGATGTAGTAATGTTGACATATGAACAATATATCATGAATCTGAGCACTTACAATAGCTAACCTACTATGCTCTTTCACCCGATAACAAAAGTTGAGAACCTAATTTAGTTCTAACAATATAAGTAAAAAATGTCTTTTAAAAACTAGAAGCTGCATTTTGTATCCATCTTTCTCTCCAACACGTTTCTTGCAAAACATATAATCTGAGAACAAATTTCCGATTCTTCAAGCTTCATTGTAGAAGTCTGATATAGGTCTTTTAGCAAGAAATAAAACCTAGAAAAGATAACCTGATTCAAATTACTTGTTGCTATTTACTTATAATTTAATCAAAGATTGTAATTCCACAACTCATTAATCTTCTATCTCAGTTCAATTTTTTTTTTTGCATATTAATATCTTTTTGTGATGACAATACATCATTTTCATGCTTACAAAAAATCAATTAAAAGATAATGCATCGGTGATAACTAATTGCTAACCTTCTAACATTCTCTCCCGCTTGACTGATAATTTCACCATGTAATCATGCTAACCATTTATTTGCTTGACAGTATAGGAAGGATTTTCAACGTCGAGCATTTATGTGCTCGTTAGACTAGGTGAGTTCTTATAAGTAGTTCTATTCTATGATAATGCTAAAGTCCACAACGGTTGCACTTGTGAACTGTATTGATCTTTTGGCTTTTAAAAGATATCAGTTTTTAGTCTTCTTCCTCTTAGCCTTTAAGCATTAGGTATGCCAGTATGTATCACATCTTTAACTACTACCCATTTATCTTTTTTAGGGGGTGTTGATATTAGGCCTTCATATGTTTTTCTGTATCTATAATAACAAATGAAATATTAAAGACGCTTTAAAATCATAACCTTTTTTTGCCAAGGACAAATTGCTTCATTTTTTCTTCAAGCACATAAAATTTTAACATGTCTTTGTAAAGCTTAATAGATTTTTATTTTCAATTATCATATGTTTATCTTTCTCGATCTTTGATTTGTGTCTAGTAATCCCAAGTTTATAAGTAATCAAAATGCACTCATTCATAGTCATAATTTAATTCATTACTAATCACAAATTATACAAAAGCTACATGGGCAAACAATAAAAAAAAAATTAAGTATTAGCTTATTGAAGATATTAAAAATTGCTCAAAAATATCAACTCTTTTTCACTAAAAAAAATTCGAAATCAAGTGAAACAGATCCAATGGTCCAATTGTTACCAATTTTATGTTATTAATTACAATTAATAAATATACTATTTGTTTGCTTATTCATAAAACTATTGAATAGTTTATATCGTGTGTGTTTCAAGAGCTTCAAGCATAAAACTTGATGAAAATGAAACCAGGCTAAGTTAAATTAAAAGAAAATAATTAGATATCTTACATAAGATGGTTAACGAGAAGAAAAATGGAGCTAGAGAAGTTTCTTCCTCAACAGAATGAACACATTCACAAAGTTATAGAGATTTTTGGCAAGCATATTGCTTGTAGTCATGAGGCTAGGGCGTATGTTTGGACACGATCGGAGAAATGGTTTGGAGCAACTTTTCCCATGCGAGATTTACTTGAGAACAAGTAAGAAATAGTTGTTGCTCGGTGTTTGCATCTAAAAAAATAATAATAAAATAAAACAAAAATTTGACCTAGACCCTCGCGATGCTATAATTCTAGTGCATAGACACTGTTGTGGCTTTCAAGAAGGATAACCACCTCATTCGGTTGTTTACTTGAATAACACAGCACCGCAACATTGTAATCCCAGTGCCTAGGTGGTGTTGTGACGGCCTTCAGTTTTAAAAGCAAGAAAACCAACCTTTCTTGTCAACTATTTCCTTGACAGCGACAATTGCCTAGAGGGGGAACAATTAGAGGACGGGAAAATCACTCAAGAAGAGTGGGAACGGTTATCCGAACCCCTATTAAAAGAGGTGGGAATTGCCCACTCACACGGTCTTCCCTTTTTTTCCTCTCACTTCCACTTACTCTCATTTTCTTGTTCTAAGTCTCCAACACTCTCTCTCCACAACGATTTTGTCGCCGCTGTACGAGGGCGCTCTCCTCTTGCATGAGACAAGATCGAAGTTGGTTGAACTCAAGTAACTCTTTTGTATAATTCTTAAAAAGTATTCACATCTTGGATCCCATGAGAAATAAAGAAGCTTATATCCATTGATCTAGGATCCAGAGTAAGAAAGAACGCCCCAAAACCCAAAACTCCCAAGAATTTTGAATCTGAAGACCTCTGCCATTGAAATTGGTTCTGACATGAGAAGAACCTCTCCCATCATCGATCTTGGATTTGAAACAAGGGAGAAGTGTGCTTTTGCACTAAAAAGTGAAAATCTAGCACTGTTAAATCATTATGTTGCAAAATTTCTAAAAATTGTTGAATTCCCACAAGAAAACTATCCAAAAATGGAGTTCTCGACTCGTAGTGTCTGAGCTCTGGGGGAATAGCGCCGTGGTGCTAAGCTCTCGAGAAATCAAATATATAGCCTCTCACGCCTCTTGGCCCAGCGCTAAACGTGCAAGTGTCTTCCCTCTCGGGTTTTGTAGGATCAAAACATCTAGTTATAGTGCCGCAACACTATCCCTGAAGCATCGAGGTGCTGCATTAATTTTAAAATTTCTGACACTTAAAATACTGATTTCTCTAAATTTCAATGTCTAAGTCCCATCCACCCAACACCATAGTGTCGTCCATCAAATGCCGCAGCGCAAACCTCTCGGGTTAAATGATAAAAATGCCTAACCGATAGCACCACAACGCTGTTTTTTTGGCGCAACAGCGCTAGCCTCTCCGTTTCTGAACACGAGAACAGCACTGCGGCGTTGGTCAGCATACCAAAATGGTTATCACGCAGTAAAAAAAAGGCATATTAATTGTATTGATGATAATTAACTCCATAATCGATGCCATATATAAAAACATGGTCGGACTTTGATGTAGTGTCGTGGCGCATCGACACAGCGCTGGTCAAAAAAGTGTCCTTTCATTAAAAGCGCCTGTCCGTCCATCTACCTTTTTGAGCTGACTATTGGTTGGTGTCGTGGCGCCAAATCGCCAACGCCGAGGCGCCGGTCAACCAGTCAACTCGGTCCTACTATTCCAATGTCATGTTGAAGAAAGCGCTGCGGCGCCATTTATAGCACGCTGAAGCACTGAGTCCTCAAGTTTTAACATATGAATTCGTGTCTTATAATGCTATAGTGTTATATACCCAATGTTGAGGTGCTACCCTAATGGCGTCGAAGCGCTATATTTCCAGCGTCTAGGCGTTATATTCTAGCGTAGAGGCGTTGACCCTCAGAACCACATGTTTACCACGCCAACATCTTATAAATCTACTTATTTGCTATGCGAACACAACCTTATAAATAATGACATTCCAAAGAGATGTAAGTCTAATCTTTATGTTCGCCATATGAACAATTTATGAATCTAAAATTCCGAAGGGATATAAGTCCAATCTTTACGTTCGCTCTACAAATAATTTATATCCATATGGCATTCTAAATGGATGTAAGTCTTATCTACTATTCGCCATGCGAACATTCTTATATTCTGGTTTTCCTATAAATATAAGCTCATTTTATTTACCTGTTCGCCATGCGAATATCCCTCCACCACAACCCCTACACTAAAACTCTTGCCTATTAAGAATATTTGAGGCGATCAAGTTAATAAAACTCAGAGACATTATGGTGATATGTTGATGTTGGTAGATTGGAATAACGACAGTCTCGGGATGATGGAACCATGAGATCTTGATCGGGACTATCCTCCTATTTCTTCTAGACAGTCATTCATATCACATCTCTATACACCGATTCATATCAGAAATATATGTCTATTTCCAACCTTAATTGATAGTTCTCTCTTATTACTGATGAATGCTTGTATTCATAGGAAGTAGAATTCATATATAAATAAACTCTAACATAATATTAGAGAAAATTTGGTTGAATATATATAAATCTATTTCATGAAAAACATACTCCTATCCATTTTAATAAAGATGGCGGAAAGTTTCCAATAAAGATGTTTTTTCTGAGCGATTAGATTTCTGGCGACTTTGTTGGGGATTACTTCTTTCTCCATTTTTGGTTAGAAAAATTTAAAATATACGGTATCATTGTAGACTTAAATATCTGGTTATATTCTTTTAAAAAGTTTAGGCTCCTAAAATTTAGCAGAACCTGACTTTAGATTTACGACCAAGTTTGAAACCTTACATGGCAAATTTGACAAACATGATGACTGTCAAGCTAGGAGAGGGGTCCACCGTTAAATTCCCTCGGGCCGTAACTAATGTTGGTTCTGTTGGAGCTACTCTCTAGTTTGGAATGATTTTTGAGTTCGTCCAGTTCTTACTTGCTTGACCTATAACGGAGTCTATCATCAAGGGCATCAAAATGCCAAAGGCATTCATTAAATGAAAGAGGCCAAATGTGATCATTCCTAACGAGCCTAAGCCAAACGCCTTGACCTCAAAGAGGGATTCTGTTTTCGATAGACTGTCAAAGACAATGTCGATAATGCCTGCCAAGGATAAGATGGTCGTCAATCTTAAGTTTAAATCTATCATCGTTAATCCACTTAGTTGTGTATCAGAGAAGCCTACTATCCTGTAAAATGCTGCTTTTACTTCAGGCAAGCATAATCATGAAGCATCTTCCTCGAGTACTAAGATATCTAAGAGAACTAGAAGAAAGTATAATCCTAGTCACAAAATTATCGGATTGTCTGTACAAATTGAACAACATGAACCACTGGTGGAAGTGAATATATCCACCAACAATAATTTTGAACTTCTCATATGGGTCAAAAGAAACTGTCCAGATGGAACTATCAAGAAGTCTTTGTGGGATAAGTACGTGAAACATATCTCACAAGCATGACCAATGAAGTAGTCTGTTTCCTCCAAAATCTACAAAATTTTGAAGGTTGTTAAAAACTAAAACCATCGAAGTAGAATTAAGAAGCTGGTAAGCTAGATCCCCAACTCCGCAAATTTCTACTATAAGGGTGGTATGAATATTAAAAAATACCATGCTTGCTTGAGCAGAATTTAGAACTCAGGAGTTTAATATTCGATGAACACTGACAACAAGTCATTCAGTACAAGGGTATTAAGTGGCCAATTGTTGGAAAGTCTTAACAACCACCACGAAAAAAGCAATATAATTCATCCATCAAATACCAGAGTGTGACATCTAGGATGCATTCCTAGAGATCAACTACTGGAAGGTCTTGATTAATTTGGGTATCTAAAGAGTCCCAAGCCATCAAAGGTGAGATAACTCAATATGAACCAGCTCCACTAGATGGAAAAGGAACTAAGTCTCCTATCATTAGTTGGAAACGTCGATCTGAAAAAACTCAGCCAGTAGATGATGATAGAGATAATCAACTCTTCTAAGATGATGAGAATTTCTCAATCAATGAAGAGCAACAAATTCTGGACTTCCAAAATAATGAAGATATTGATTGTATGTAAGCCGAAGTTATTCACATGGTTGATACATGTTTACGGAATAGAAATGTGGCACCTGAGCAGCAAAATGAACATCAAGAGAACCCAAATCATCAAGAACCTGAAGGTGAAGCTCAAATAGAAGTTGAAGTAATTGAAGAGTTAACCGCAACAACAAATGAGTACTCCTCAACTCCAAAGAAGAGACCAAGAAATTAGCCAGATCAACAATCGTCTCAATGAAATGAACGGGCTGATGAAAGAGCTACTTGGTCAACTTAACCTCATAGTAATGACAACGCAACAAATACCTCCAATGAATCTTCCGGAGATGATTAACCCAACAGCTAAAATTGGGGGCATGCAAAATGCTACACTTAACTTGCCGACAGCTTTAACGCAAAGGCAAGAACCCTTGGGAGAAATTACATTAAATGCTTATCAAGAAGCTGATTTTTTTACCAAGTCCCAAGTAGAAGATCTCATCAGTCAAAAAGTTAAAGTAGTCATTGCTTTAGAAACTGCTGAACAACTAGTTGAAAAAGGCCGACCATACTCGACCGAATATGACCAAGTACAGTATCCTAAAGGGTACGTTGTGCCGAAATTTAAACACCTTTTCGGGCACAGAAAATCAGTGACAACACTTGGCCCAATTTAAAGCCACTTGTGAAAATACCAGAGAGAATGACGCCTTACTGCTACAACAATTTGTTAGCAGTTTTACCACACAGTCTTCGAGTGGTATATTGAGTTATCCAACGACTCAGTAAAAATCTTCATTGAGTTGGAAACACTCTTTGTTAAGAAATTTGCATATGCAACCAAGAAAATAATGATAGCAGATTTCACCTTGGAAAAGAGAAGAAAAGAATACATTACAAGATGGAGGAATTTAAGCATAAAATGTGATCAGCAGCTCATAGAAAAGCATGCAGTATAACTTCTCATGGGAAACATTGATGATCAAATGGCCTCATATCTAGTTATGGCTATGATTAATACGTTCCAAGAATTATTGGATTGTGTAACCAAGTTCGAAGGCTCTTCAAACAAAAAGGCCTTAATACCAACTATAATAATAATCTCTTTGGGAAAGGAAAACAATATAAGTTATATGATTCAAAGAAGAATGACGTGAATACAAGATTCATATTCACAGTCGACAAAAAAGGAAATGGAGGTACGGTAACCTCACGACCAGCACCAAAGCCGACAAAGAATAAGAAAAAAGGACCAACCCTCCAAGAGAAGATGACTAAGCAATACTCATTCAGAAGACAATGTACTGCTAAGATCTTTAAACACGCCATAAAATTAGGATTATAATTGCTAGAGTCATGTCGGCCAGACCAAGTAGACAAAGTTGATGATTCCAACTATTGTCCATTCTACATATAAGTCATCAAATTGAAGATTGTTTTGTCTTCAAAGGTTGGGTAAAAAAAGAGCTATCAAAATGGGGAATTCACCTTATTAGATAGTGTACTGGTATATCCTAAATTGAAAAAAAGTGAATATTGTTACAACACACTCAATACAACAACAACAACAACAAGCCTTTATCCCACCAAGTAGGGTCGGCTACATGAATCCTTCGTCAACATTGTGTCCTATTATGTATTAAATTCTCATTTAATTCAAGTATACTATGGTCATTTTTTATACATCTTAACCAAGTCTTTTTAGGTCTACCTTTATCTTTCTTAACATAAGACAAATCTAATGCATCTACTCTCCTAATCGGCGTAGCCATAGCTAAAGGCGACTCTCTTATTTGGGAGCTACTCCAACCTTTTCCAACATACTCATTTCGTGCATCTCTAAGAGTAAAACTCCATCCACATCCTCATTTTGCAACACTTAACTTTGTCTTTCCATATTTTACAATAAATCATTGTAGTCTTACCACCATCTTATAAAATTTTCTCTTAGCGATACTTTTCTATCACATACTGACATTCCATCCAACTTGAATTCTACTAATAACATCTCCATCTATTTCACCATCATTTTGAACAATAGAGCATAAATATTTGAATTGCTCACTCTTTAATGACTTATTCACCTAATGTCACAACACTGCCACTAGAACTTCTACAACTAAAATTACACTCAATATATTTAGTTTTAGATCTACTTAAACAAAAACCTTTAGACTTTAAGGTTAACCTCCATAATTCAAGTTTCTCTTGGACTCCCTCTCTAGTCTTATTAACAAGAAGAATGTCATCAGCAAAAAGCAAACACCAAGGTACATCTTCCTGTAAACACCTAGTAAGAACATTCATAATTAAAGCAAAAAGATAAGGGCTTAAAGCTGATCCTTGATGTAATCCAACGAAAATAGGAAAATATTTTGTCAATCCTCTTTGTGTTTGGACACAAGTAACAGCTCTGGTATACATATCCTTAATGACTTGAATATAACCAAATATTAACTCATTTCTTTTCTAGAACTCTCCAAAGAACATCTCTTGAAATTTTATCATAAGCTTTCTCTAAATCAATAAATATCATATGTAGATCCTCCTTACTTTCTCTATACTTTTCCATCAAACCTCTTAACAAAAGTATAACATATATAGTAGATCTACCTAGCATGAAACCTAATTAATTGTGAGAAACTTTTATATCACATCATAACCTATGCTCAATTACTCTCCCATAATTTTAATGTATGACACATTAACTTAATTCCTTTATAATTTGCACACTATTATGCATCTCCTTTATTCTTAATATAGGAACCAACAAACTCTTTCTTCACTCATCTGCATCTTTTTAATCTTTAAAATAGCATTAAAAAGATTTGTAAGCCAAAAAATCCCTTGATCTCCTAAATATTTCTACACTTATATTGAAATATCATCAGGTCTTACTATTTTTTCACATTTCATTTTCTTTAAAGCTTCTTTAATTTCAGATTTACTAATACGACGATAAAAAATGATTCTCTACTTTTGTTTAAGGTATTAAGGTTGTTAAAATCAATTGTATTTTCAAATCCTTCTTTGAAAAGTTTATCAAATTACTTCGTCCACCTATTTTCAATATCATTTTCTAAGAAAAGCACTTTATGATTTTCATCCTTAATATATTTCACTTGAACTAGATCTTTACTTCTCCTATACATACGCCTTTCACCTTCTTTGGTATATAATCTATTGTATAAATCACTAAAGTTAAGTTTTTTGCATCATATATTGCTTTCTTAGAATCTCTACATGTCACTTTATATTTTTCCCAATTCTCAGAGTTTTTATATCTAAACCAAGTTTTATAATAATGATTTTTATTTCTTATTTTTTCTTACACATTTTGACTCCACCACCAAATATTTTTATTAAAAGAAGCTTTTCCTTTTAATTCTCAAAGCACATTTTTTGAAACTTGCTTAATTTTATTTGCTAATTTTTTTCACATAACATTAACTTTCTTATGAACACCCCAAATTCTAAGTTTTTGTAGCTTGCTCTTAAAAATATATTTTTTAGTGTTCTTTAAGTGCTCTTATCTAATTCTAGGATAATAATTTGATTTATTTTTTATTTTTCAGTCTTTCATCTTAAAATCAAAAATTAACAACCGATGTTGGGTACTTAAATTTTTATTTGGAATGATCTTGCAATCTTTACCATCTAAATGATCTATTTTTCTTATCAGAAAATAATCAATCTGTGTTTTACTAGATCTATTTTTATAAGTAATGCTTATCTCTTTTCTTAAATAAAGTAAGAACTACAAAATCATAAAGAAAAAATCTAATATACCTACATTCTTCATTCTACTTCAAATCCATAACCATTAAATACTTTTAAAATATTCTACCACTCTACCAACACGTCATTTAAATCTCATCCAATAAATACTTTTCTTTAAGAGTATCTTTATATTAATTCTTCTAATTCATTCCAAAAATTTTCTTTTGAGCTACATCCAACCTCGCATGAGTATAACATTATATAATCAGATCAACAATAATCTTTAAAGTTATAATTCAATCTACACATCTATTAATATTTATACATTATCCTTCAAACTTTTATCTATAATCATACCAACATTATTTCTAATTCGACTTTTATCTGAATACCAAAGTTTAAAACTTAAACTATCAATCTCCTTGGCCTTCGCTCCAACCCATTTAGTTTCTTGAACACATATAATATTTATCTTCCTATGAATCATAATATCTATTAATTCCATTAATTTACCTATAAGAGTACTTATATTCCAAGTTCCTAATCTAATTCTAGCTTCATGGACTAACTTTCTTGCATTCGCTCATAATGTGAACCCTTGCTTATTTAACACTTTTATGCACGATCGCCCTTTTTTCACTATATTCATATAACACATCGCTCGGGATGCCCAAGATTAACACAATATTTTAAAGGATTCATGTCATGATTATTTCGACAAGTTTTACGCTGGCTGTCGACTGTTTATATCAACCCTCCACTTTTCACATCCGAACTTGAGACTAGCAAAGGTAGTGTTAAAAAATTAAAACAAAGCTCAAAGAAAAGAAATGCTCACTCATCTGCAAAATTAAAACAAAGCTCAATAATGCCAAATAAGATAACATTTCTATCATTAAATACTTTAATGCCATAAAAGCTTGCTTATTGAAGTTGAATTATTCTCAAGATTTCAATGTGCCATGTTGTGAGTATGTAATGAACCTAAAATAATTTATAAAGGGAGAGAGAATTTTTAAGTTCTTAGTAGGATAACAATGATTTTGACCAAATTAAAATTCAAATCTTAAGTAGAGAAAATCTGTCTTCTCTAAATGAAGTTTTCTCTCACATGCAATTTGAAGAAAAAGATGGATAATGATGATCAATCGTCCAACACTCGAAATTTCTGTCATGATAACTTCTGAATCCCAAAGGACTTTCTGTCACTAAACATTCTATAAAAGGATAAAAAACTTCTTCCTAATACAATCTCTGATACAACTACAAAAAGAAATAACATTAAAAAAATGTTGGAACCTCCATGAAAATCTTCAAAGTTATAAAGAAAAAAAGACAAATAAAAAAGGACGAGGCTATCTATGGAGTAAAAAAAAAGTCAAATTAAAAAAAAAATGTGACAAATTAAGAAATTATTTCAATTTCTTAAAAAAGATATCTAGATCTTTCCCTCTTATTCAGAATGATAAGATTACTAGTTCTTATACTTTTAGTACTTCAAATAATTCTTTCTCTTCCAGGATTCTAGATTCAAAAGCCATAGATCACATGACAAATCTCGTCAAAATATTTTAAACTTACAAACTCTATCCCACTAATAGAAAAAATAAAAGTTACAAATAGATATTTGACATTTATTGTAGAACAAGGAGACATTTTAATTTCCTTCAAGTTAAGCCGCAATAACATATTGCATATTACAAACCTCGCAGTTAACTTTTTATCTATCCATAAATTTACCAAAGACCATAATTGCAAAGTTATCTTATTTATTGGTCATTGTATTGTTCAGAACCTCACTGCGAAAAATAAGATTAAGGAAGTTAGAGAAACGAATGAGTTATATCTTCCAGAAGACTGAGATTATATGTCATACTACTACACCTCTCACACTATCAATATCATATGAACACACAATTATAAATTATGACACCATTTTTTAAAAAAATTTTCATATTTTTTTCTAATTTCATTAATGCAAACATTAAAAATTTTCATCGAGAAATCAATCTAGAATGCAAAAGACAGATACTGAGCTAGCTGAGATTGAGAGTATAAATGATGCTAAGGGAAAAACTTCACAAACATAGGAAGAAGAAGGTGGTTGAGAGGCATTTATCTCAAAGAAATTTAAAAGTATGATTAACATCCTTTTAGTCATAGAAGACATCCGATGAAAGAATTTCTTAGATCCTAAAATAGATTCAAGAACACTCTTCCTTAAAAGGGGGCAATTTTTATATAATATAAAGAAGCAGACGAAAATCAATTAGTCTTTTTATCAAAGCCCTGCAAATTAAAGAAAAAGAGGAAATCTAGAAAATCAAAGTCTGAAATACAAAATGATTATTTTTTTACAGGAGTATGAACAACCTTTTCGAAGGCCAGGTAAACTAGAAGAATATGTGTATGACTTGCAACTTGACACAAAAAGAAATATGTCGAGTCATAAATATGTGTGAAAATTCTAATCTTCAAACCCAAAGAGAAGCATGTTATGTGATTGTAACTTCGACTAACTCTGAGAAAAATTATGCTTTTTTAGATAAATGCTTATTAAAAGAAAGGTTAAATCGGGCTTAAAGAAGCTGTCTTAAGCAAGGTAGTAACTCTGAGAATCATGAAAACTTTAGAAATTCTTAAGAAACACAGAGTTCAGAAACTTCTTTTGATAAAGAAGATCAAACAAAAGAAGTAATTCAAGTCTAATTAAGGTGTGAAAAATAAATTTCTCCACATCCACAACTGAAAGCTGATGATATTGGCAAAGAATTCAAATTAATAAAAATGTTTTATCTCTACCATTGACTAAACCTCAAAAGTCTATCAGAACAAGAATAGGCTATAATATTTTGGCACATTTATGCAAGCTTTTTTGCTTTACTAAGTATTTATGATACTCTCATATTATCTAAGGATATAAAATAACAACAACAACAACAATCCTTTATCCCACTAAGTGGGGTCGGCTACATGAATCCTTTGTCTCCATTGTGTCCTATTATGTGTCAATTTCTCATTTAATTCAAGTATATTAAGGTCATTTTTTATTCATCTTAACCAACTCTTTTTAGGTCTACCTCCACCTTTCTTAACATAAGGCAAATCTAATGCATCCACTCTTCTAATCGGGTCATCGGACGACCGACGCTTTATGTGGCCAAACCATTTAAGGCGATTTCTAATCTTATCTCGCCTTTGAGCTACTCAACTTTTCCAACATACTCATTTCGCATTTTATCTCTACTAGTAAAGCCACTCATCTCGAGCCTCATCTCTCAACACTTAACTTCTTTATGCTTTTATTAGCCAACATTCTCGCACTATAAATCATCAGGTCTTACCACCATCTTATAAAATTTTCTCTTAAGTTTAAGTACTTTTCTACACAATAAAAGGATGCATTCCTCCACTTCAACCATCCAACTTGAATTCTACTAATAACATCTCCATTTATTTCGCCATCATTTTGAACAATAGAGCCTAAATATCAATCACTCACTCTTTTAATGACTTGTTCTAATATCACAACACTACCACTAACTTCTACAACTAAAATTACACTCCATATATTTAATTTTAGATCTACTTAAACGAAAATCTTTAGACTTTAAGGTTGACCTCCATAATTCAAGTTTCTCTTAAACTCCCTCTCTAGTCTTATCATCAAGAAGAATGTCATTAACAAAAAGCATACACCAAGGTACATCTTCCTGTAAATGCCTAGTAAGAACATCCATAACTGAAGCAAAAAGATAAGGGATTAAAACTAATCCTTGATGTAATCCAACTGAAATACGAGAATATTTTGTCAATCCTCCTTGTGTTTGGACACAAGTATCAACTCTAGTATACATATCCTTAATGACTTGAATATAACCAATATTAACTTATTTCTTTTCTAAAACTCTCCAAAGAACATCTTTTGAAACTTTATTATAAGCTTTCTCTAAATCAATAAATATCATATGTAGATCGTCCTTACTTTCTCTATACTTCTTCATCAAACCTCTTAACAAATGTATAACATTCATAAGTAGTACTCAAGATGAAACCAAACTGTTGTGAGAAACTTTTGTATCATATCATAACCTTGCTCGGTTACTCTCCCATAATTTTAATGTATGACACATTAACTTAATTCCTCTATAATTTGCACGCTCTTGTGCATCACCTTTATTCTTAAATATAGGAACCAACAAACTCTTTCTCCACTCATCTGCATCTTTTTAGTCTTTAAAATAACATTAAAAAGATTTGTAAGCCAAAAAATCTCTTGATCTCCTGAACATTTCCACACTTATATTGGAATATCATCAGGTCCTACTGTTTTTTCTTTAAAGCTTCTCTAACTTAAGATTTATTAATAGAAAAATAAATATAAAATTCTCTATTTTTATTTATGGTATTAAGGTTGCTAAAATCAATCGTATTTTCAAATCCTTCATTGAAAAGTTTATCAAAATACCTTTATTTTCAATATCATTTTTAAGAAAAATCTTTATGATTTTCAAATACACCTCCTAGATCTTTCTTCTCCTCTCTTTGGTTGGCTAATTTATACATACATCTTTCACTTTCTTTTTCTGTCTATTGTATAAACTAAAATTAAATTTTTTTGCATCATATATAACTTTCCTAGAATCTCTACATGTCATTTTATATATTTCTCAATTCTCTGAGTTTCATTTTATATATTTTCCAATTTTGTGAGTTTTTATATCTAAACCAAGTTTATAATAATGTTTCTTATTTCTTATCTTTTCTTGCACATTCTGACCCATCACCAATTATTTTTATTAAAAGAAGTTTTTTCTTTTGATTCTCGAAGCATATTTTTAGCAACTTAATTTCACTTGCTATTTTTTTTTCACATAATATTAGCCTCCTTATGAACATCCCAAATTCTAAGCTGTTGTAGTTTACTCTTAAAAATATTTTTATTAGTATTCTTTAAGTATTCACATCTAATTCTAGGACAATAATTTAATTTATTTTTTATTTTTTTATCTTTTATCTTAAAATCTAAAACTAAAAATCGATGTTGAGTATTTAAATGTTCATTTCAAATGACCTTACAATCTTTACAATCTAAATGATCTATTTTTATTATCAGAAAATAATCAATCAGTGTTTTACTAGATCTATTTTTATAAGTAACAATATGCTCATCTCTTTTCTTAAATAAAATATTAGAATTCTAAATCATAAATTTAAGAAAAAATCTAATATAGTCCTACTTTTTTAGTAAATCAAAATCCATAATCACTATGAATCTTTAAAATCTTTTCCACTCAATATATTCATTTAAATCTCTAATAAATACTTTTCTTGAGGGTATCTTTGTATTAATCCTCTAATTCATTTCAAAATTTTCGATACATCCAAACATACTTGAGGAGCATAAACACAACATTGATAATCTTAGTATCAACAATAATCTTTAAAGTATAATTATCTTCATATCTATTAATATTTATAACATTATCATTCATCTATAATCACGCCTACATCATTTTAATTTAACTTATCAGAATCAAAGTTTAAAACCTAAACTATCAATCTCCTTGGCCTTCTCCCTAACATTTAGTTTCTTGAACATAAAATATTTATCTTTGAATCATAATATCTATTAATTCCATTAATTTACCGTAGTACATATTCTAAGTTTCTAACCTAATTCTAGTTTCATAGACTAACTTCTTTGCCCGCATCCATAATGAGAACCTCGTTTATTTAACTACACGCAAATCTTGACTCTTTGCACTTTTATATTCGTCGTCTGGCGTGTTACTTGCCTAGCATTAACATAATATTTTAAAAGATTAATGTCATGATTATTTCGACAGGTTTCTGTACGTATTTCATCCACCTCCACTTTTCACATCAGACTGGGGCCGCAAAGTTGTTTATCTAAGGATATACGTGAAACATTAATTAAAGGCTTGCAAATTCAGATGAAGCATTTTTTGCTGAAGAGAGGATAAAAGAGGACTTATTCTCTCAAGAATTAGCAACTATCATATTTAGTGACAACGACTTATTGTTAGGGACAGCTGAGCACAATCAACCTCTTTATATCACAGTTAAAAGTAATTCCACTTGCATAAAATGGATATTGATCGATCAAGACACTTTGGTCAATCTCTTAACAGCTAAGACGATCAGAGCATTAGCTTTAGATGCTCATTATCTGGATAAAAGTACAATATTCCTATAATAATTTAATGAATAAGGACAACAAATTTTAAGATCCATTATCTTACCCTTATGCTTCAAGGAACTGTATACAGGAGCTAAATTTCATATGATTGAAGTCAAAGTTACTTACAAAGTGCTTTTTGGTAGACCGTGAATTCATGAATACAACATAGTACCTTCAACTCTCCATTAATGTATAAAGTATACTCAAAATGGTGAAGAACATCGAATTGATAGTGATGTGAATTTATTCTTGATACATATGATCAAGATTTATGATGATGCCAAGTATTTCATGCCTAAGAAAATAGTGAAAGTCAATTCTCAAAAGTAAGTGGCTCCATCTATCAAACTAATGCTGAAAGATGATAATTTAAAAGATAAAAATACCAATGAATCAAAATAACCTAAGGTAATTTCCCACTTTGTCACCGATACTGAGGTTGATGAAGAGGAGTGTTTATCAACCAAAGAAAGTCTTAACTAGGCAAAAAAAGAAGAAGCTAATATTAGTAATATGACAAAAATTAGAAAAAAGTCACATTTCTCTAATAAGAGTACCTAAATCTCAAATTTCCAACAATGCTATGAAAATAACTATAATACCAAGGTCACATATAAATGTCTTAACAACTTTAAAAAAAGAGGAAATTAGACCGTAAAATTTTTTTATGTCCCTTCTAGAAAAGGTTATAAGGAATACACGATTCTTTTCTACAAAATTATAGAGCGAACCGCAGATCCCACACAAGAACTATTTGAAGAAGATGATTCTGAGGAAGAAGTTTCAATTATTATTCCTCAATACTTTTCATCGGCTCTAAAGGAGCTGGATAAGAATAATATTCAACCTATAGAAACAGACATACAAGCTCGATTGTTCAAAAGGCTTTGACGAAGGGATGACATCTAAAATTTTATAGGGTATAAAAAATTCACATGTGGATTGAGATATCTTTCTTCAACATTTCCCCCAATGAGCTTATTCATTGTCATATCCTACAAAGAAGAAGTCTCTTTGGAATCTACAGATAAACAAAGGGTCGTTTTACATGAAAATCAGAATGTACCCGAAAAGAAACTAATAATTGATCCGGAAGAAGTCCCAAAAGAATTTGAAGAATGTAATCAAGCTACTGTTGATGAACTTCAAGAAGGTAATTTGAGTACTGAAGAAGAACCTTGGTCAACTTTTGTTAGTTCCAATCTCAAATCAAAAAAGTTAAGGAGTTAAGCGCACTACTCTGTGAATACAAAGACTATTTCACATGGAATTATAGTGAAATGCCAGGCTTATCGCCTGACGTAGCTATATATTAGCTTGTCATTAAACTCGATGTACAACCTATAAAGCAAGCATCAAGGCGAATGCGATTAAAATTGAAGAACAAGTAATCATTGAAACCAAAAAGTTCATTGAAGTAGGATTCATCCGGAAAGTGAAGTATACTGATTGGATTGCCAATATTGTCCCAATAAGAAAAAAAGAACGAACAAATTCATGTCTGCATTGACTTCAGAGATTTAAACAAAGCATGCTTAAAAGATGACTTTCCCTTACCTAATGCAGAACTAATGGTAGACAACATATCAAATTATGATATGTTCTCCTTTATGGATGGTTTATCAGGCTATAAATAAATTAAAATAGCTCCAAAAGATGAAAAACACACGTTCTTTAGTACATCGATCGACATTTATTGCTATAAAGTAATGTCGTTTGGTTTGAAAAATGTCGGTGCTACATATCAAAGGGTGATGACCCGCATCTTCGATAATCTAATACCAACTATGTAGAATGCTATATTGACAATATGGTTGTTAGAAGCAGAGCTCAAATCATCCACATAAGTGATTTAAGAGTTGTACTCGATAGAATTAAAAATTTCAACTTAAAGATGATTTTTAGTGTGACTTTTAGAAAATTCTTAGACGTTATTGTACGCCATAGAAGGATGGAAATTGATCCTTCTAAAATAAAAGTAATAATATAAATGCCATTGCCTAAGACCTTGAAATAACTACATTGACTAGAAGGCAAATTGGCTTACATTAGTCATTTCTAATTTTTTGGGGAGATATTAATCTATCGCTTAATTGGTAAAAAAGGACACACCTTTTATATAGGATGATGCTTGTTAAGAAGTATTTGATAGCATAAAATAATATTTGTTACATCCCTAAATTTTGGCAGCACTAATAACGGTAAAGTTATTGATGTTATATACAATAGCTTTAGAAGAATCATTAGGAGCTTTGTTAGCTCAGAACAATGAAAAAAAGGAAGGAAAATGCTCTATATGATATAAGTCGACGTTGGATAGGAGCCGAAATAAGATATTCTCCTATTGAGAAATAATGTCCAACATTGATATTTGCTACTCAGAAATTACGTCACTACATTTATTACACAAGATAACTTTGATATGCAAGGTCGATCCTCTCAAATTCTTGATGACTAGGTCTACCCTAACAGGTCGCTTGGCAAAATAGACAGTCTTATTATTCTAATTTGACATAACATATGTCCCACAAAAAGTGATAAAAAGGCAGCTCTGGTTGACTTTCTAGCTGCTCATCAGATTTTTCACTTAACGACGAATTGCTCTATATGATATAAGTTGACGTTGGATAGGAGCCGAAATAAGATATTCTCCTATTGAGAAATATTGTCCAACATTGATATTTGCTACTCAGAAATTACGTCACTACATTTATTACACAAGATAGCTTTGATATGCAAGGTCGATCCTCTCAAATTCTTGATGACTAGGTCTACCCTAACAGGTCACTTGGAAAAATGGACAGTCTTATTATTCTAATTTGACATAACATATGTTCCACAAAAGGTGATAAAAAGGTAGCTCTGGTTGACTTTCTAGCTGCCCATCAGATTTTTCACTTAATGACGAATTGCCTGATGAGCAAGTCTTTTACGTAGAAGAGGCTCAACAATCATTAAAATGGGAGCTTTACTTCGATGAGGTTTTATCAATAACATCAGCTAAATCGTCCGGTTTACCCATAGTACATGTCAGAATTGGCTTAATATTTATGACACCGTAAGGTACTATTTTTGATATTCATATAGTCTAATTGAACCTTGATCTAATAATGAAGCTGAATACGAAACATTAATTGTAAGTCTAGAGTTAGCAATTAACATACAAATTAAAAAGATTAATGTTTATAGAGATTTGCAACTCATCTTTTAACAAATAATTGAGGCTTTCAAGATAAACAAGTTTGAATTGACACTTTATCATAAGTATGTCTTGAAGCTTCTGAAACAAATCCCTGAAGTAATAATTACAGAGGTGTTATGTCAAAACAATGGTAAAACTCACGTATTAGCTAAATTGGCTAAAGAAATGACATATCTCTAGAGAGAGCCAATTATAATAATAGTCCAAAGTAGGCTAGCATTGACACCAACCCTCTTGCAAGCCTTTAAAATTAAAGGAAAATTGAGAGATTTCAACGATAATAAAAGAAAATGACTAGTGAGAACCGTTCATCACGTATCTTAAAGGCGGCAGATTACCAAAACATAAATCAAAGGCTCATCAAATTTCATAAAGAGTGCTACGATATGCTCTTATAAATGATACATTATATCGGCGCTCGTTCGACCAAATGTGGTTGTGATACCTAGGACTAGATGAAGTAAAAATGATGATAACTGAAGTACATGAAGGGTTGTGCGGTGCACACCAATTCGGTCCTAGAATGAAAATCAAAGTCAAATGCATGAGATACTATTGATCCAGTATGATTCAAGAATGCATTGAACATGCCAAAAGATGTCATCAGTGTTAAATATATGCAAACACATTGCATCAACCACTTAATGAATTACATCTAATACTGACATCTTGGCCATTTGAAAGTTGAATTGATATAATTGGGCTAATAGATCCTCCGTCATATAGGGGACATCATTTCATTTTAGTCGTCACTGATTTTTTCTCCAAATGGGTTGAAGCAATTCCATTAAAAGAAATTAAATCGAATAATGTAGTGAATTTTTTTCGAGATCATATCGTTTACTGATTCGTAGTACCTCGAAGAATTATATCCGATAATGACACTACCTTCAAGAATGTCAAAATCTATCACTTCACTGAGAAATATAAGATAGATTTATGATATTCTTCAATATATAATTTCGCAGAAGCATTCAACAAAACGTTGGTTAAACTTTGTAAGAAAATTCTCTCTAAAAATAAAAAAGAATAACATGATAAATTAATAGAAGCCTTGTGATCATATCATACTACATATAAAACGTCCATATAGGCAACACCATACTCATTGATCTTCAGATAGAAGCCATACTTCTCATTGAAATAGAGCCACATTCACTTCATATAGCAGTTCAAAATGAACTTATGATGGAGGAAATTACTTGAATACAACTCAAAGAGGTTGAAGCTCTAGATGAAACTCGATTACAGTCTCAACGAAATTTAGAAATATTTAGAGCAAGAATGACCCAAGCTCATGACCACATGGTTCACCCAAAAGTTTTAAAGAAGGTGAACTAGTACTGGTATGTAGAAGGTCTATTATTCAACATCAATAAATTGATGAAAAGTTTGACCCAAATTGGGAAGGACCGTATATTATTGAAAAAGTATATGAATGGGGAGCTTATTAGCTTATTGATATAAAAGGGATAAGACTTATGCCCTATATAAATAGATAATATCTCAAGAGATATTATGCATAATTATTAAAGGCATTTTGCTTTGCAAATGCAAGAGTCAAAATCAACTATAAATCGATCAACCGAAGGGATGCTCTTTGCTTAAGTACGAGAAGAATATTCTCATCTCAAAGAAAAATTCTCCTGTCAATAGGGAGCAATTTTATAAACCTTGTAATGCAAGAAAAATTCTCCATCATGGAGAAACTCTCTCTAATTGAAGCTATCTTAGAGTTAGATCCATCATACTCAGATAGGTCAGGTTTAAACTTAATTCAAGATCCATTATGTTCAAAGAAACTAGATCTAAATTTAAATCAAGATCTATTATGTCCAAAGAGGCCAAATCTAATTTTAAACTAAGATTCATCATGCCCAAAGAGGTTGAATCTAAATCTAAATTTAGATATATCATGCCCAAAGAGATTGGATCTAAACTTAATTTAGATCTATCATGTCAAAAGGATCAGATCTAAACTTAAATTTTGATCTATTATATCCAAAGGGATTGAAACTAAACCTAAATTTAGATCTATCATGTCCAAAGGACCAATTCTAAACCTAAATTTAGATTCATCATGCCCAAAGGGGGGCTAGATCTAAACCAAAATTTATATTCCATTATACCCAAAGGGATCAAATCTAAACCTAATTTAGATCTATCATGTCTAAAATGATAGGATCTAAATCTAATTTAGATTTGTCATGTCCAAAGAGATCTGATCTAAACCTAAATTTAGATCTATCATGTTCAAAGGGATCATATCTAAACTTTATTTAGATTTATTATGTCCAAAGAGAATATATATAAACTTAAATTTAGATCTATCATGTTATCATGTTCAGAGAAATCAAATTTAAATCTAAATTTAGATCTATCATGTCTAAAGGGACCGGATCTAAATTTAATTTAGGTCTATTATATTTAAACGGTAGAGGTAGACCTAAAAAGACTTGGTTAAGATGTATAAAAAATGATGTTAGTATACTTGAATTAAATGAGAATTTGACATAATGGGACTGATAGGCGAAGGATTCATGTAGCCGACCCCACCTAGTGGGATTAAGGCTTGTTGTTGTTGTTGTTGTATTATATTTAAACGGACCGGATCTAAGTTTAAACACACCCAACATGTGCAAAATAGGCCGAATCTATAATCCAATTTTTTTTTTAGATTCTGCTATACCCAAAAGGGCCGGATCTAAATCCAAACCTTAGATTTCATCATATCCAAAAGGGTCAGATCTAAATCCAAACGTTAAATCTATCGTGTCCAAAGGGGCCAGATTTAAATTTAAACTTAAATTCATCATGTCTATATGAACAACATTTAAGTCTAAATATAATTAATATACCCAAAAGGGGTGGGTCTAAATATAAATTCAAATTCAATACGTTCAAAGGAGGATTAAATCCAAATATAAATTTAAACTTTGTGATATTAAAGAAGACTAAATCAATGCTTATAAGCGCAACTCATTTACAAATTTAGATATTATTGTTTTTTATAATGCTTATAAAATTTATATGTTTTTCTTATCCAGATTTACTGCAGATTAGTTATAATGTTTACTTGAAAAAGGCTAGATGATATGTCTCTTATTAATCCGCATTGTTCAATCAGATTATAGGTTCGACTATCATGACATCAGGATATATTGATGGTCAGGGATATTTTTGACAATTCTTTTGCTCGATCATCACGCATTCTACCTCTTGATTCAGAGCTCCTATCAGGTCATAATCTTGCTGATTGAGTGATCAATTTAAAGCTAAGACACAATCACAATGTTACTTTAGAGTGAGTTGTAAATCTTCTTAGCTTTGGGGATCAGGATGTACTTCAGCCAGTTGTAGATATTGTTCCTTCTATAGGCACAATCAAACTTTTGGGTTATCGCATATTACATCATAAGGTAGAAGATTGAGACATAAAGTCAGTGTTTAGTATACCCTTGTCAGTTATCAGTGGCTACGTATACTAGTCACTCCATCATTTACAGAGGCATGGTGACATCCTCAAGAGAGCTGGCATATATCACGCAGTCTACACATCACTTTTTTACTACAGTCGTCTTCCATTTACTTGGATTCAGAGTATAATAGAACTTTAGGACAGGACTATCAATACCTATTGGATTGGCTGGCATGAGATGATAGTCACCTTGGCAGACATGCAGGATATAGTAGGCCTCTCTATTATAGACATTTCCTACGAGGAGTGCGTTCTTCCAGATCACGTGCTCTTTCAACATCAGCCAGCTAGTCAACATAGGAGAGGTAGTTATATATATATATATATTTAGGTCTCCATCGTGCTCTAGCTCACTATCAGAGACTATTCAGAGAATGGAGATCAGGTCGTAGGCGATGGGGCACAGTTACTCTAGACACATGGTCCGAGAGTTTCCTCAATTCAATAGTATATTGGCCTCATTTTATATGATTGGATGATCTGTTGGACATGAGATTTCATTCATTTGAAAAATCCTTCAGTGCCAGATACGAGCCTAAAAGAAGGGTCAGTTTTCGACGTTTCCTAGCACAAGATATTGACGAGGAACTATCTTTAGCGGCCTTCATTGCCACTTGATTGTGCTATTTTGTGTTTTCGGGTCCTTCCACTCTGTTAATGACCGGTTTGCTTGCTTGTGGCGAAAGGATAGTACTAACACCTGCATCGTTAGCCTACCTATACCGTTTATTAGGCAGAATAAGCATTATGACTGACTCACGATGCTATGGCATAGATGGTCCTTGGCATTACTTGCCTTGATAGATTTATGTAGATATTTGAGGAGCTTTCAGTTATTTTGATATGCCACCCTACTTCAGAGAGTAGTGATTCCCCCTAATTATGTAGTTGAGCAGGGCTACAGTTACCTCAGATGGGATCAGATCCGGATTTTTATGTTTGCTCCATCATGAATGAAGAATTATTTTCAGATCATTCATAGATCATACTTTTAGCCTGCCTGTTCAGAGTTTGTGATGGAGATTCACAAATTCTTCTATTGACAAATGAACATATTTACTATTGTCAAAGCTAAGATACAGATGCATAGGAGAATACCTCATTGAGCTCAAACTTTCTTGGCTTTATTACCGGCATCACAAGTTTGTAATCTTGGAGGGATATAGTCCTAATAGAGTGGCTTGACAGTATAGATTCACTTAGGCTACACCTATATATGGACTACCGCAAATATTGGATATAGTTTGTTTCCTGGGGATGCTCTCACTGTTTGTTCGTTTAGCAGTAACTTCTATAGAATGGATTATTATTTCTCCTTGGGATTGGTTCTGGTTTTTGTGTGGCTCCATAAGAGGCTAACATAGGAGTTAGTCACCTGTGATTACTTTAGATCTGCCATACTTTCTCTTCCTTCTTGGAGCTAGCTTTCGTATATACAATCGCAAATTGGGAAGAGCTAGATCGGCACGACATTTGCATTCCCTCCAACTTGTGACTGATGCTTTTAATAGATCATTAGATGAGTGGGACAACAATAGGAAGTGATGACGAGAGGCTTCATCCGTTCAGGAGAGAGATGATAGAGATATTCACAATCCTTTGTTAGTTGGTTATGATATAGGAGTAGCATGGATAGATGACTCTACTTATATTCCCGTCTCACCAGTAGCAGTTGAGGCATTAGCAGAATAGATGGAGAGTGATATATCCTTGGTATTATCGACGGATATTAGCACGACATCCCTAATGTCTACTCAGCCTATCAATAGTGATAATGTGCATATTGGAGAGGACCCATATATAGAGGAAGCTGACACTTTAATGACTAGCCAAAGCCGCTCTTATCAAACTCGACTTGGTGATAGTGAGTGCCACTCTAAATGATCCCTCAGCTGTTGACCCTTGTGCGGAAAGCTACCCTATTCTCAGTTTAAGTTTATAGAACTCGGAGGCAATTATATGGTCTGGAGATCTCATGATTCGTCTTTAGGATACGCCTTAGGCCTTCAGATCCACTACATTCAAAGAGCCTATATCATATAGTGACAACATTATGCCAAATGCTTTTGAGCGTTGATTTAGAAATTTTATCTGAGCTTTCTAGCTTCTGTGTGGAAGTGAATTCTAGATTGTGCTGCCGCCTTGGGTCTTGAAGCAAGAGAGCTATACCTTTGTGAATCCTTGTGCAGAGATGTTGAGTTTAGATTATTCTCATTATGCACTACTTATCAGGAGATCTTATTAGATACAATTACTATTGCAGAGACCTCATTTAGCATTATTTCACATCAAGCCTCCTTAGTTCGCCAAAATCTCGAGCACAGTCTTAGAGCTTTGAGATCCTACCAGAGAGAGCTTTCAGGAGTACAGATTAAGCTCCTCGATATATCTGCTGAATTGAGAGAGTTATAGTTGAGGAAACAGTATCTCTATTAGAGAGAGATCTATGGTTAGACAGGTTATCACAGCTATAGAAGAGGATTACTCACAGATGGACGCTTAGGTGTTCAAACTTGAGCATATTCTTTCTTCATTAGTCCTTGACCAAGAATCTACCCTTCAGCATCTCCACGAAGCTCGAGAGAGGCAGTCTACTATGGCCTATAAAGTTCATACAACTTCTGTCTATATTAGAAAAATTCAGTCTAATTATATGTAGTTGAAATCTCTTTTATGTTATTGTCTCATACAATATATGAAAGTGATTAGAGATTTTCAAAGACTATGGTCTCTCTCTTCTTATTATATTATTGCATATAATCATTAATAAATAAATAAGAAAAATAATGAATACATTATTATATCTAATCGTTATGACACTTTTGTTTGGGGTAATTTTATTTGTATCTAAAAAATAATAATAAAATAAAACAAAAAAAAAATGATCTAGAGAGCCGTGGCGTTATAATCCTAGTGCCTAGATGCTATCATGGCTTTCAAGATGAATAACCATCTCTGTCTGTTATCTACTTAAATAACACAGCGCCAGCGACATTGTAATCTCAACGCCTACGCTGTTGTGATGGCTTTCAGTTTTAATAACAACAAAATTAACTTTTCCTGCCAACTACTTCCCCAGTAGTGACAACTGCCTAGAGGAGGAAGAGGGGGAACGGTTAGAGGATGGGAAAATCGGTCAAGAAAAGTGGGAACGGTTACCCAAACCCTTATTAAAAGAGGTGGGAATTTCCCACTCACATTGTCTTCCCCCTTTTTCCCTCACTTCCACTTTTTCCCTTTTCTTGTTCCCAGTCTCCAGCACTCTCTCTCCACAACGAGTTTCTTGCCGTTGTACGAGGTTGCTCTCCTCTGGCATGAGACAAGATCGAAGCTGGCCACTGTGAACTCCAAGTAAAGATTCTTGAAAATATTCTTTTATATAATTCTCTCATTAAAAGAAGATTTTCACCATCGATCTTAGATCTGGTGAGAAATAAAGAAGCCTATCTCCATTGGTCTTGGATCCAGAGTAAGAAAGAACATCTCCAAAATCCAAAATTCTGTTGTTAAACTTAGTTCTAGCGTGAGAAGAAGACCTTCCTTCTGTCAATTTTGGATCTGAAATAAGGGAGAAGAGTATTTTTGCGCTAAAAAAGTGAAAATTTGGCACTGATAAGTCGTTATGTTGCCAAAATTTCTAAAGTTTGTTGAATTCTCGCAAGAAAATTACTCAAAATTGGAGTTCTCGACTCGTAGTGCCTCAGTGTTGGGGGAATAGCATTGTGGTGCTAAACTATAGGGAAATCAAATATATAACTCCCTGTGTCATCTCACCGTATATGACGCCCAAACGCTAAACTTACTATCGCATCGCTGACCTCTCGGGTTTTGTAGGATCAAAACAACCAGTTATAGTGCCACATCACTGAAGCGTCGAAGCGCTGCATTAATTTTATAATTTCTGACACTTAGAATACCAACTTCTCCAAATCTAAAGTCTATGTCCTATCCACCCAATGTCAAGACGTGCAGTGCTAGCCTTTCAGGTTAAGACCCAAAAAATTCTCTATCTTATAACGCCGCATCTTCGGCTTTGTTGGTATCACGGGTTATAAACCAAAAGTCTCGATATTAAAGTGTTGCAGTGCCGTCGATCAAGAGCCCCAACGTGACCCTCTTGGGTTAAACGATAAAAAGGCCTAATCTATAGCACCACAATGCTGTCCTTTCGGTGCCGCAATGCTAGCCTCTCGATTTTTGAAACAGGGACTAGCACTGTGGCGTTGAACATGCAACATCAAGGCGCTGATCAACATATCATAATGGTTATCACGCCAGAAAAAAAAGACATATTAATGGCATTAATGACAATTAACTCCATAATCGATGCCGCACATAAAGCAAGGCCAAACATTGATGTAGCGTCGTGGTGCTCCGACACAGTGCCCTAGTGCTGGTAAAAGAAGTTTGTCATTTTCATTAAAAGCACATGTCCGTTTGCCAACCTTTCTGAACTGACTGTTGACTGGTGCCATGGTGCCAAATCGCCAACGCCTAGACACCAGTCAACCAGTCAACTCTGTCTTACTATTCTAATATCATGTTGCTAAAAGCATTGTGATGCTGAGTCATTGGGTTTTAACATGTGAATTTGTGTCTTCTAATGTTTCAGTGCTAAATACCCAATGCTAAGACGCTACCCTAATAGCATTGAGGCACTACCATGATAGCACCTAGGCGCTATATTTATAGCACTGAGGTGCTAACCCTCAGAACCACATGTTTACCATGCAAACATCTTATATATCTATTTGTTCGTCATGTGAACACAACCCTATAAATAATGACATTCCAAAGGGATGTAAGTCCAATCTTTACATTCTCCATGTGTACAATCTATAAATCAGGCATTTCAAAGGAATGTAAGTCCAATCTATCCGTTTGACATGTAAACACAACCAAATTAATAATGACATTTCAAAGGGATGTAAGTCCAATCTTTATGCTTATCATGTGAACAATCTATGTTCATATGACATTCCAAAGAAATTTAGAGGTTGTTGGTTGGCTTAAAAAGGAATGCAAGGAATGCAGTGTAAAAGAATACTGATGTAAAGGATTACTTCTGATTGTTTGGTTGAGAGTTTCAATTCATGACTTTGTTTTTTTGTTTGGTTAAAAAATATAATGTAAAGTATTTTGAAGGTTTTGGCACGGCATGTGATGGTGATGTGGCTGAAGGCTGGTGGCGACCGGCGGACGGTGATTGGGGAAGCGGCGGAAAGCGCAGTAACATTATTAATGTGAAATCCAAATCGGTAATTCCAAATACACCAAAAATGACCTATGTAATGTATTTGAAATTCATTACATTACCTTGAAAATTTACTTTACTTCAAGCTAAACACCAAAAAGTTAAAATCTCTGCATTTACTTTACTTTGCACTCCAAATTCTTCCAACCAAATAGCCCCTTAAGTCCAATCTATACAGTCATCATGCGAAAAATCTATATTCATATGACATTCTAAGTGGATGTAATCCTAATCTACTTGCTCGCCATGTGAACATTTCTATATCACAACCCTTATACTAAAACTCTAGTCTACTCAGGATATCTGAGATGAGACAACC
Source organism: Cymbidium sinense (assembly GCA_021442155.1). Lineage (NCBI taxonomy): Eukaryota > Viridiplantae > Streptophyta > Magnoliopsida > Asparagales > Orchidaceae > Cymbidium > Cymbidium sinense. The sequence continues at coordinate 26,103,983 of CM038217.1, read as the reverse complement.
CATAACTGCTAATCAGACTCCCTGGACATTATGGCTAATAGCCTTCTGATGTTAGTAGATTGGAATAATGGTAGTCTAGGAATGATGGAACTATGAGATCTTGATCGGGACTATTCTCTTATTTCCCCTAGACAATCATTCACATCACAGCTTTAAACACCATTTCATATCAGAGAGATATGTTTATTTCCAACTTTAATCGAGAGTACTCTCTTACTGTGATAAGAGGGGTAATTAACTATGAATGTTTGCATTTATAAGAAGTAGAACTTAGATCTAAATAAACCTTAACATAATCTTAAGGAAAATATGGTTGAATATATACAATATGCCTCATGAAGTATATACTCCTACCCATCCTAATAAAGATGGCGGAAAGTTTCCAAAAAAGATGTTTTTTCTTAGCACACGAGAAGAGGGCTTGACGAAGAAATGGTCACTAAAGAGATGAGAGCGTCTAATGTCTAGCTATGACATTTACATGCAACCTAGAGAAGATGTGGTAACTTCATGGTCGGGAGCTTGCTAGGATGGTTGTTGTAGACTCCGAAAATTTGTACCTGACCTCTCGATGAAAAGAGTTTGGATTATGTTGGTTAAATCTTTAGAAGGTAGATAAAATAATAGATAAGACTATTTAGAAATTTTGACCTTATTTTGTGAGGATTTTAGATCTAGTTCTAGGTTTCCTATAAGTGCAAGCACATATAGTTAATTACCCTATTAATATTGAGAGAAAACTTTTGATTAAGGTTAAATGTTAGATCACTAAGTCTTTAGTATATAGTAGCAAAAAATGGAGTTTTTAATTTAGATTTTCACCATCCTTTAACTTAAAGCTGATGGTTGGGGGAATGATGATGTGCTCTATGAAGATCCCATGGCTCTGCCGTCATGGGCTGTCATTGTCCTTAGTTTACTTAGTCAAGGGAGGTAGTCGACCTAACTTGACTGAAAGATCCTTGTCAGGAGCCATGAGTTGTGTCATCCAAGGGAACCTTATAGGCGCAAGTTGATATTTGTCTAAGGAGATAATTTTAAGTCCACCTTAGCTAACATGGAGTTTTGTACCTTATCAAGTGCACCCTATGATTCACATCTTAAGGGGCAGAGTCATTAGGAAAGATATTGGCTACAATCGTGGCTGTAATATAATATTGCTATTTGACGGCGAATCACCTAGTTAGAGGACTTTAGTCGTAATCGCATCATATGTGGAGCCTATTGGTCAAACCACGCAGATAGAGGATATGGGTAATATCTTTATTGTCATGAAATTGATTGAGAGTGAATATAAAAATACACTTGACTTAACATTTACTCTTTTATGAGATAGGATTTTCTTAATTTGTTATCTTAAAAAATGGTTGCGGAAGGCGGATTGAGTGAATTTTTTCTTTAAGTATTTGGATGATGGATTTCATTTGAATATTTTATAAGTCTTTACTATTTCATGAAATTTGACTTTAGATCGATTTAACTTGGAATTTTAAATATGCTTTGATGGTGATATTCTCTTTGGTTGAAATCTACAATTAATGTGGCCATTATAGGGGTGTGAATGATTTAAACATTCACACTATAATTTGATAATCTCATTTTAAATTGAACCCTCTAGTTGAAATTTTGAAACAACGCAACTATCATTGGGGTAGATCTTATCAACTTTGCTCTTTTACTAGCAAATGATTATATCTCTAATTAGAATTTATAATCATATTCGTTAGCTTGCAAACATAAAGTTAATGAGTTTGAATATGAATTTTCATAATTAAGATCTTTAATAATCATATGCAAATGTAAAATAGGATTTTCTTCTTTTTAATCGAACATTTAAATTGCAATCAATCCTATCAACTCTAGTCCTTAAAAGAAGGAGGATCAGATTGGTTATGTGGAGCTTACTGCTTCACTATATAGATGAAACTGTCCGAGTAAGAATACAGATGACCAATGAATTTAGATGTGACTTTGTAAATAGATGTTAATTAATCGTTCAAATGTAATGTGCAATTCTTAAGGTAAGATTGAATTAAGATTGATGTTGATTTTAGCCTATACAATATTTTTGAACCATATGGTTTTAAGCATTTAACATACATGACGGAGCACATACAAGCTATTCAAATTAGTCTTATGTTAACCGATGCAGCATCCTCAAACACTAAGTTTAGGTATCTAGCACTGTATCGGGCCCATGCGAGTTTGTTTTACACTTGATTGCACGCTCTTTAAGACATTACATTTAAATCTTAATTTTATCTTATAATGCTTATGAATGTCATTCTTTTTGGTTATTTGTAGGCATCTTAATGTCTTGAATTTGAATATTTGAGTGCTTTACAATAAGTGCAATACTTGTTTCATTTAAAACTTTGATGGCTTGCATGCATTTTGATGCGATGAATTCAAGTGAAAGTTTGCTTTAAGATGCTTTATTAATGCATTCTATTCGCTTGTATGATGTGTTGTAAATCCGATGACGAGAAAGATTTGAATCTAACTTGTACTTTTTTTACTAGATTCTATCTTGGATCTCTAGTTAGATGCTCTTTCAAATATTTCAATTTTATTTTAGAGATGAAATTTGTTTACATATACTTTAAATAAACCTGTGGGTAGTGATTTTTATTTTTACATGTTTTAAATACAATTCAGTGGGCTACACAAGGAATCTTTTTTTGACTATAGAGGGGATGTCTCAGCTAATTTCACACTTTAATTACAATTTAATAGACCCCACAAAACATCTTTCTTTGGTTATAAATAGACTTGATTGCATGGTCTTCGAGACATTACATTTAAATCTTAATTTTGTCTCATAATGAGTATAAATGTCTTCCTTTTAGGCTATTTGTAAGCATCTCAATATCTCAATCTAAATTTTTGAGTGCCTCGCAGTAAGTGCAATACTTATTTTATTTAAAACTTTGATGGTTTGCATGCATTTTGATGCGATAAATTTGAGTGCAATTTTTGTTTTAAGATGCTTTATTAATACCTTATGTTCGCTTGTACGATGTATTACAAATCCGGTGATGGTAAATATTTGAAATTAACTTATATTTTTTTACTAGATTTTATTTTGGATTTCTAGTTAGATGCTCTTTTAAATTTTTTGGTTTTATTTGACCGGTGAAATTTGTCTACATATGCTTTAAATAAATTTATGGATAGTGATTTTTTATTTTTACATGATTTAAATATAATTTAGTGGGCCCCACAAGGCATCTTTGTTTGGCTATAAATATAGGGGATGTCTCAATTCATTTCATTTCAATTCATTCAATTTTACTGAGTATTCTGAGAGTTTTAGTACAAGAAGGCTCTATTCATAGTTTGGGAGAAAGTCTTTCAAGTTCTTTCAAACTTTCTTGTTAAGTTCCTCTTTATTTTGATTTTTTTTCTTTTTTGCGATTTTGTCTTAGCTTCAGATTTTCATTTAATATTTGTTTAGATTTAGTTTGGATTTGGTTTAAGTTTGACCAATTCAGTTTAAGTTAGCTTTAACTTGAGTCTTTTATTTGGCTCAGTTCATGTCCTGTTTAGGTTTGAATTTTGGTGAAATTTTGATATCCTCTTAGCGTTGTCCCAACGTAGGGGGGTTGCATTAGGAGATTGGGCCTGCTATCGTGCTAAGAAAGGCGTGCATAGGGTACTTGCACAAAATTTCCCAATTTATAATTATCCCCACCATGCCAAGAAAAGCATGTACATGGCTTACTTGCTACGTCACGAGCGTCGCATACAAGTTTTCCTCATGATGCTAAGAAAACCATGCATGAGTTCCGGTCGTTGCGCCAACGCACTATAATTGAGGTTTGAAGGGCTTTGAGTTGCATATTTTATACTTATCATGCAGATCGAGGCGGTATTGCATGAATCTCGAGGAGGGAGAGAGGTGGTTGTTTGGGTTGAGAGGAGATGATGGCTATTTGGAGGTGGTTGTTGCTATGGGAAGTGGGGTTGGAAGATGAGAGGGTTTTGCCCATGTAGGAGTGAGGCGAACTTGGGCAGGCCTAGTGGAGAGTAGGATCTAGCGAGTGACAAGCATACTCTAGAAACTAGAGAGCAGAGTTTGGTGAGTGGAGTAGGGTCTAGTGAGCAAGAGTAGGGTCTGGCGAGTGGTGAGTATATTTTGACGAGTGGAGAGTAAGGTTTGGCGAGTTTAGAGTAGGGTTTGGTGAGTGGCGAGTATACTAACAAGTGGAGAGTAGGATCTGGCGAGTGGAGAGTTCGGGGCAGAGCTTGAAGGCAAGAAGGGGTCCAAGATTTAAGTGAAGCCTACTATAAATAGGTAGGAGATAGAGTGTAAGGGATGGTTGTCACATTGGGTGAGCCATGTGGTGAACCATTATTAGTTGTCAAGGGTGGCTTGGCCTAGGGGTGGGATAAGCTACGTGGCAGCCTACTATTGGCCGACACGGGTGGTTGATAGATAGGTGTTGATTGACTTGTCACAGTTGCCTTGATTTACGTGTCATTACTTTGAAATATATGATTTTGACGAAATTCCTCACGCGGTAATCCAAGCCAATTTTGGTGTTTATTCGGTAATTTTGACATTCCGGACGCAACGACGGAATCCATTTTGTGATTAGAGGTCATATCTATTGGTTTTGGCGATAATTGGGATATTTTGACTCCGATTCACATAATGTCGCATCCGTAGTCTGTCGATTTTGCCGTGTTCGCTTATTTCGACTTATGTAATTTATGTGGAGGTCAACAATTGCATTCGAGAAGATGAAGTTTATGTGAAACTAAGTGAAGATAGTAGAGGTCTATATGCTCCTGCAAGAGATTAATCGGAGAGATAATGTGGTGCTACTTATAAGGTTCTAAAAAGTTTTAGGTGCTTAATAAGTAAAAATATTATTTTAAGTGTGAGATATGTAAATATAATAGTTTTAAGTGCTATGTATGTAAATCTCTCATAAAAATATTTTTAAGAACAAATTATAAGATCTTAGAATATAGGATGCTTATGAATTATTATAAAAATAATATTTTGTTGGAAAAAATAACAAGTGAGATTAAATAAGTTATAAAGATTATGTTTAGATAATCAAAAGAAAAAGCTCTTATCAGTAAAATTAGTTAGTGATGGAGTCAAAATGTTTAATAAATATCAAAAATAAGAAGTTTTATTATAAAAATTAATTTAGATGTAAAAATTTATTGAATTGGGAAAAAAATGTAAAGTAACCGGGAAAAACAATCTATGATGTAAAAAATTTAATATTTAATAATTTATATAATAGATTTAATATTAAAGAGTGTGAAAGATGTACGTATAGGTTAGCCAAGCAAAGAGATACGAGAAGTAAAGATTAAATTAAATAAAATGCATTTAAAATGAAGATTAATAAGTATTTTTTTTAGAAAATAATATTTAACATAGGTGATGAGATTATTTGATAAAATTTCTAATGAATATTGTGAGAATACAAGTGACTCTAGCGACCTTAGTACCTTAAATAAAAATAAAGATTTTTATTTTTATCATCGTTTTAATAAAATTGAAGTTAGAAAGACTTTAAAGACAATGAAGTGTGAAAAAACAGCAAGACCTAATGATATTCCAAAGGAAGTGTGAAAAGGCTTTGGAGATCAAGGAATTTTTTTAGTTTATTAATTTTTTTAATATTATTTGAAAGACCAAGGCTCCATTTGATTAGGCTTTTCTGTTCTCAAAAGTTCATTTATGAACAGTCTTTTAATAAAAGTTGCTTTAAAATAACATATAAGAATCACGATTTAGAATGAGAGGGAAACAACGTTTTGTAAGAAGTGCTTTAAAATAAGTTTACAATCAAATGAATTTATAAAATACATAAACTACTTATTTTTTATATGTGAAGCTCAATCAAAAAGACCCTATGAAATGCCAAATGAGTGGATAAATAGTTTATTGGCTTTTATTTTTTAGACTAAAGATGATGCACAAGAATGTATAAATTATAAAGGAATTAAGGGGTTGTTTGGTTGCCTGAAAAGGAATGCAGTGTATTTGAATTATTTTAGATTGTTTGGTTGAAAACTTTGCAGATACATGAGTTTGTTATTTATTTTTTTGGTAAAATGAATGTAAAGTATTTTTGGGAATGTGGGTGGCGGTGGTGGCGGTCAATTGGGGGTGATCGACAGTGGGGTAGGCGGCGGTTGGTGGCGAGAGGTGCCTGACGGTGGCCACAACACTTTATACTGAGTAGTGTTTGTAGAATTCGCTTAAATCTAGGTGAATTTCAAATACACTAAATTTCACTCTTTTAAGGTATTCTAAATACATTATATTACTTTTAAAATTTTATTTTACATCATGCCAAAATATTACTTAAACTTAACTCAAAATTGATTAATTTATGTACATCAAAAAGTATTCAAAACTAATTTGGTTTTATTTTGCATAGGTCCATTATGAATACTATACATTGTATAGAGGTTTTATGGAGAAGTAGAGTAAGGAGGATCTACATATAATATTTATTGATTTTTTGAAAGCAAATGATAAAATTTCATGAAAAGAAAGGAGTTAGCATTGCTTATGTTTAATTTATTAAGGATATGTATACTGGAGTTGTTACTTGTGTTAAAACACAAAGATGATTGACTAAGTATTTTCCTATTTGAATTAAATTAGATCAAGGATTGACTTTAGGCCCGTATCTTTTAGGTTTAATTATGCATGTTCTTACTAGATACTTATAGGAGGATGCATGTGTATGCATTTTGTTGATGATATTCTTCTGGTTGATAAGACTAGAGATGGAGTTAAAGAAAAACTTGAATTATGGAGGTCATTCATTTGAGTGGATCTAAAACCAAGTACATGGAGTGTATTTTAGTTGTAGAAGATTTAATAGTGGGGTTGTGACAATGGGTGATCAAGTCATTAAAAAGAGTGAACGTTTTAGATATCTCGGGTCAATTGTTCAAATTGATGATGAAATAGATGGGGATGTTATTAGCAGAGTTCACATTGGATGGTTAAAGTGGAGGAAAGCATCAGGCCTATTGTGTGATAAATGCGGGCTTCAAAAATTCACGCACTACCTCTCAATGAAGAGAGTTTATGTTACTACCGAGTTAAACTTTCAGAAGACAGATAATATTATAAATAAGACACTATTCAGAGATTTCTTTCTCATTTTATAAGGACTTTAGATCTATTTTCATGTTTCCTATAGATGCAAGCATCTATAGTTAATTATCCCTCCCAATAATGAAAAAAGAGCTTTCGATTAATGCTAGTCGTTAGGTCACTAACTACTTAGTGTATAATAGCAGTAAATGGAGTTTAAAATTTAAGAAATTCATCAACTATTAACTTAAACCATATGGTTAGGGAAATGATGATGTGCCTGATTAAGATTTCATGGTTCCGTCGTTCCGGACAATCATGGTCTCTTATCTACTTAGTTAATGGAGATAGTTGACCCAACCTAATTAAAGATTCTTGCCGTCAGCCATAGGTTTCTTCGTCCAAGAAGATCTTGTAGACTTGGGGTGATGTTTGTCTAAGAGGACAATATAAGTTGATCTTAGCTAACAGATAGCTTAATGCCTTATCAAATACATCTTATGATTCACAACTCAAGGGGGGTTAAGCTATTGGGGAACATACGAGCGATAACCGTGATCGTAATTTAATGGTGTCATTTGGTGGCAAACCATTAAGTCGAGGGCTCTGCTCATAACTGCACTTTTATGTGGTATCATTTGACGACAAAATCATACAACAGATGGCACGAGTCACGTTCTTGTTGGCATGATCTTATTTGAGTATGAACATAATAATTTACTTGATTTGATATTGATTTCTTTGTGAACTAAAATTTTCTCAAATTTACACCTTGACAAATAGTTACGGAAGTCGGATTTAGATGAATTTTACTTTAAGCTTTTAAAAATGAATTTCATTTAATCTGAATATATCAAACTTTTATATTTTGTTAACATTTAATTTTATGATAAATTGGTTTATAATTTACGTAGACTTTGATGATAGTATTTTTTCTAATTGAAATTCTCAGTTAACATGACTATCATCAGGATATTTAGACCTTATTAATTATGTCTATTTGCCAGTAGAGGATTGAATCTATAATCTATTGTGATTTGAAATTTATTTAATGATTGACTATTTTATAGATCTTATTAACTTTAGCTTAAGTGTACAGGATCGAGTCTAGGATTCACATTCTAAGAATTTAGATTTGAGATGATTTAACATTAACGCATTAAAATTTTTAATAATAATATCTCCGGTTGAAATCTGCGATCAACATGGCTATCATTAGGATTGTTAGAAATTTCCAACTCTGCTTATTTGCTCGCAGAGGATCAGATCTATGAGATTTATCTATGCATCACATCATAGACCTTGTCGACTCTCTTCATTCATAGAGGATCAGGTATGTAGTTAAAACTTGTAATTATACTTTTTGATATTGAAGCTGAGAACACACATTTCAAAAATGAAATTTTTTTATTAATATTATTGATAGTTGTATGCAAATGTGAAAGTGAAATTTCTCTTTGAGGAAGAGATGCTCAACTTCTAACTAGTTTTTTCAACTTATGTCCTTATTATAAAGAGGATTGAGCTAGTTAAGTGAAACTTATTACTTCATTATATAAGTAAAGCAATCCGTTTGAGAATGTGCATGATCGATAAGTTTATGCTTAGCTTTGAATGTAAGAGATTACATTTTATTTTTTTGAAAAATATGGATGATCATTAAAATACTAGCACGATTCTTGAAATAAGACTACATTTAAATTAATTTTGATTATAGCCCGAGCAACTTTCTCAGATCATATAATTGAGTGTTTAATATATTGGTTGAAGCATATGCAGGAAGATTATAATTTATTTTACGTTAACTGCACAACATTCTTAGACATTGAATTCAGGCATTTAGACATGTCGGGGCCTATGCGAGTACTTTCAAAAATGCTTAGACGAATCTTGGTGTGACTGCATGATGCATCAGCTTACTTTTATTTAATGCATTGTATGATACAGTTGCACATCTTTTAAGATATTTGATTGAACTTAGAATTGTTTTGTGATTCGTGTACATTGTTTGGAAGTATTTAGTTTTGCTACTTGCATAAATATTTTGTCATTTAGGATGCATTTAAATACCCCATTTTATGATATTTGACGCACACCTTCTGTCCACTTGTTAAGTGTGGATTCGGTAATGTAAGGTGTTCTAAGTTTACATTAAGTCGTTAAATGCAATTTCTTTCAACTCTTGCATGGATTTAAGTTTCTTTCAACTCTTTTCATGCAAGATGTGATGGTGCTTGATCATTCATTATGAAGTCATATTTTGTTTGCTGCTAACAAACTTCAAATTTATTACAATATCAAAAATTTAACTTGAGTTTATTTTCCATATGGAAAATGGTCTTTATAGTCATTTCAACTTCATTTTCTCTTATAATTTCAGATTTTAATTCATTATTAACTGAATTTCGATAGTTTGAATTGTATCTCTTTTTTCTATTTGAGTTTTCTACAAGTATAAAATTTTGGCAAAATTTCAATAGCATCCCAGCATCATTTCTGCATGTGAGATTTTTTTAGTATGTTGAGCTTGTTCATCATATTAAGAGAAGTGTGTATGGGTGGTGTGAACATCACAGTCTCATCTGTCATCCTATCATGCCAAGAAAAGTGTATATAGGTCTTTATACTTATATGAAAACATAGATTTTTTTACCACACTAAGAAAAATGTGTACAAATATTTAATTTGGGCAATTTTGAGTTCTTTCCACTATGTCAAGAAAGGTGTATATGAAGTTTTTCACCTGCACGAAATAAGAACAATCATAAGATTTCACTGTCACACCAAAAAAGACGTCTATAAATAATTATTTTAAGCATTTCTCTAATATTTTTATCTTCTCACAATGATGATAAAAATCATGTAATGAAATGGCGAATATGGGAGCAAGATTGAACTCAAGATAGAGAGAGGGGAAGAGCTTTTTCTTACTCCATTGTTTTATTTCCTGATTTTCTAGAGAGAATAGATTTTTCCTCTGTATTTCAAGATAGAGGAATGTCTCGGATTTAATTAAAGAAGGAAGAAGAGTATGGTTGGAGGTTGGAATGGAGAGAATAATTGAAAATTGGCTGTGCGGCTAGCCAATAAGGATCGAGGTATTGGCTGAGAGTCTTGTTGGGATCGAAAGAAAGGCTGATGGGAAAAAAGAGAGAGACTCTGCCACAATTTAGTGGGAAAAAAAGAGTGGATTAGCTTGAGTTGGTGTTGTGAAATCGAGGTTGTGAGGAGTTGGCTATGCCGAGAATAGGAAGAGGAGTGATGGGGCGGGTTCGCGTGGTATGAAAGGTGTGAGGTGGGATGGTTGTTTACTATTGCATCTGAAAAGGAGATGGAGATGTCATTAGGAGGACCCTGAGAGGAAACGAATGAAACATGGAGAAGATTCTTGGTTTGGCTTTAGCGTCAGGAAGAATTATAGAGAAGAAAGAAAAGATAAGTGCCTTGAGATCTCAACTTAGCTGGGAGCCAACGTGACTGAGAGAGATAACGGGAGAGATGGTGCTCACTTTTAGTGGTCTGTGGGTCAGAGAAGGATGAGGAGACAAGGAATTGGGTATGGCGTGAATAGAGGGAGAGCGGCGAATGAGCTTGATCTATAGTAGGGGAAGTCGTGCTCGGTGTGGAGGTAGTGGTGTGTGTTGGTCGAGTTGTAAGGGAGGAGGATAAGCGGGAGGAGATGGGAGGCATGCGACTTGGGAGAGGAGAATGGGAGATCGTACGAGAAGGGAGGCCACTGAAGAGTTGTCGTGCCTGCTAGGAGGCAAAGATGAGGGTTAATATGTTTTTTTATTTTGATTTTGACGGGATGGGATGAAGGGATTTTGACTGACATTTGGGTGGCTAGAGATTTGATTGGGGAATTAAATTAGTGTGTTTTCTTGAAATGCATGCTAATTTTGATTTTTCATAGCCACATTGCTCCTAGGTAGTATATGTATCCATCTCAGGTAATTTTAATGTTTCAGACACAACGATGTAGTTCGTTTTGTAGTCGGAGGTCCTTTTGGTATCTTTGGCGTCAATCAAGACCATTTTAGCTCGAATTACTTGATTTCACATTTTTTACTTGCCATTCACATTGACTCAATTAAATTTATTGCGAAAGGTTTCGTTTGATAGGTCTCAACGTTTCTCCAATACTGGTGCAATAAATGTCGGGAACAAAATGCATTTGGGTGTTGTTGAGGTTTTTCGACTTTGATATACACAAAAACACATCAGTGGCTCGTCTCTTCCATCGAGTGGCCATTAAATGATGCAATAGTTCTTTTTTCAATCGATTTCGGCATTCCAGATGCACCAACATAATCTGTTTTATGAAGGGAGGACATTTGGATCACTTTCAATCATGATCGAGACATTTCAACTCTAATTTACGTGACATTGTGTCAGATATTTGCTGATTTTGCCATGTATGCTTGATTCGACTTATTACATATACGTGGAGGTCAACTATAGAAAAATATCGCTTAGACAGAAGTGAGAATTTTATGACATGGTGGTGAGACCTAGAATGCTTTATGGCATTGAATGTTGGTTAATAAAAGAAAAACATAAAATTAAGTGTTATAGAGATGAGGATGCTAAGGTGGAAGGGTGGCTTTGTTCCTAGAGATAAAAATGCAAAACAAATATATATGTGAAAAGGTTGGAGTAGCTCTAGTGGCATATAGATGGTTGGTCGCCTAAAAAGTCAGTCATCCAATGATCTAATTAGGAGAGTAGATGTATTAGATTTGACTTATGTTAAGAAAGATAGAGGTAAATCTAAAAAGACTTTATTAGAAAGTATAAAAATGACCTTTTTATTAAAAGAATTTAACAGTTAATAAGACACAATGGAGAAAAATGATTCATGTAGCCAACCCCATATAGTGGGATAAAGAGATATTGTTGTTGCTGTTGATTTTTTAAGTTCTCTTGTCACTTAGCTCAAAAAGGGGTTGCATTTAGATTGGGGCTAGGTTTTACCCGATTGCATTTTTACCAATATATTACAAATGGTTTTCAGTTCATTCAGTCTATTTGAATCTGAGTGTAATCAAATTTCTTAGTTGAATTGATCAGGTAAACTGATTGCTCTTTGTGGGCTGTACATTAATTTTTGGGGGTTAGCATTGTTGGGTGGAAGCCACATAAGAAAAAATGAAAATGTGGTAGAACTTAGATTGAAGCACAAAGGTAACATCACAGATTTTTTTTATTATAGTTACATGGCTCGCTCACCATCCATATCAGAATTTCTGCCCTATTATCATAACCTCCTTAATATCCTTATTAAAACATCATTGTGGTTATTCATGGTAACAGGTCTCTTAGTTGCATTCTCATATTGCAATCTAGACTTGCTCACTTGTTTCAAACCTATAGAAGTGTGATTGGTTTCATACTCTTTCATTATTACACATCAACTTGTCCAAACTTTAAGAAACAATCCTGTTTTTTATGTTTTTCATCTTTCAAGCATGATATTGCTTATGAATATAAGAGTACTCAACACACGTCCTTCAATTTGATACAATTTGTTCTACCGTGCAGGCCGTCGTCTTTACAGATGCTACTTTGGATGAAGCAATCGAATATGATGAGTTTTGTCACAATCACAAACCACCAATTGCCTTTGTAAAATCTGAAGTTCGAGGACTTTTTGGTAGTGTGTTCTGTGATTTTGGCCAAGAGTTTACTGTGTTTGACGTTGATGGCGAAGAACCTCATACTGGTATTGTGGCATCCATCAGTAATGACAACCCTGCGGCTGTTTACTGCATTGATGATGAAAGACTTGAGTTCCAGGATGGGGATCTTGTTGTTTTCTCTGAAGTAGATGGAATGAATGAGCTAAATGATGGTAAGCCAAGAAAAGTAAAAAATGTAAGACCATATTCGTTTACTCTTGAGGAGGATACTACAAATTTTGGCAGTTACAAGAAAGGAGGTATTGTAACACAGGTAAAACTACCTAAGGTCCTTCACTTTAAACCGTTGAAAGTTGCTCTTAAGGAACCAGGGGACTATCTTATGAGTGACTTCTCAAAGTATAATCGCCCACCTTTGTTACATTTGGCTTTCCAAGCCCTAGACAAATTTAGGCATGAATTGGGTCGTTTCCCTGATGCTGGTTCTAAAGAGGATGCTCAGAGGCTGATAGCTGTTGTTACGAGCATCAATATGAACTTGGGGGAGGCTAAACTGGAAGAGATTGATGATAAGTTGCTGCAGCATTTCGCCAGTGGTTCACGTGCAATTTTGAATCCTATGGCTGCAATGTTTGGTGGCATTGTTGGTCAGGAGGTTGTTAAAGCCTGCTCAGGAAAGTTCCATCCCCTTTTTCAGGTTAAGTTTCTGTAACGTCTCTTTATTTCTTTTACTTGTTCTAAATTGAATTCTTTACATGTGATCATTAAATACTGTTTCAGTTATTCTACTTTGACTCGGTTGAGTCACTTCCAGTGGAACCATTGGATGCTGAGGATTTGAAACCTTTGGATTGCCGTTATGATGCCCAAATTTCTGTTTTTGGATCAAAACTTCAAAAGAAGCTTGAAGAGGCTAAAGTCTTTATGGTGGGCTCTGGTGCTCTCGGATGTGAGTTTCTGAAGAATCTGGCTTTAATGGGAGTTTGTTGTGGTGAGAATGGGGCGTTGACTTTAACAGATGATGATGTGATTGAGAAGAGTAATTTGAGTCGCCAGTTCTTATTTCGTGACTGGAATATTGGACAGGCTAAATCTACAGTAGCTGCTGCTGCAGCTAGTTCAATCAACCCATTAATCCATGTCGAAGCTCTTCAGAACCGAGCAAGCCCAGTGACTGAAGATGTATTTAATGATGCATTTTGGGAGAGCTTGAGTGTTGTCATCAATGCACTGGACAATGTGAATGCTAGAATGTACATGGATATGCGATGTGTATATTTTCAGAAGGCACTTCTAGAATCTGGGACTCTTGGTGCCAAGTGTAATACTCAGATGGTCATACCTCACTTGACTGAGAATTATGGGGCTTCCAGAGATCCACCTGAGAAGCAGGCACCTATGTGCACGGTCCATTCTTTTCCCCATAATATTGATCATTGTTTGAGCTGGGCGCGCTCTGAGTTTGAAGGCTTGTTTGAAAGAACTCCCAATGAAGTGAACAATTTCTTATCAAATCCTGTTGAATATGCTTTATCCATGAGAAGTGCAGGTGATGCTCAGGCCAGGGACCTACTAGAGCGTGTTTATGAATGCCTTGAGAAGGAGAGGTGTGAGACATTTCAGGACTGTATTAAATGGGCAAGATTGAAGTGAGTATCCAGTTAGTATCATCTATTAATTATAGTTCTAAAAATGTATAGGAAGAAGATGCTTTTCTATTATTTTAACTGAAATCTTTTCTTTAGTTAATGTAGGATATCCTAACTTGAGCAAGTAATCCTATGGCTACTTTACCAATTACGAGTTATTCTATGTTATACTATCATTCCTAGAAAATCTCAGAAACTTCATTTTGATAGGGGTCTGACTGCTAGCTTCATTTAATGCCGTTCTTGATCTCACTTTTCTTGTAATTTTAGTATGAAATCAACACTGAATGAATGATTTCGTATTTCCAGATTCGAGGATTACTTCGTCAATCGAGTGAAGCAGTTAACGTTTACTTTCCCAGAGGATTCTGTCACTAGTAGTGGCACACCCTTTTGGTCTGCTCCCAAGCGTTTTCCACGTCCATTGCAGTGCTCCTCTAGTGATGCAGGGCATCTCCAATTCATCATGGCTGCTTCTATTTTGAGAGCAGAGTCATTTGGGATTCCTGTGCCTGATTGGGGCAAAAACCCGAAGAAGTTCGCTGATTTTGTTGATAATGTCGCGATTTCTGATTTTGAGCCCAAAATCGATGCTAAAATTATAACTGACGAGGCAGCAACCAGTCTTTCCACTGCCTCTATTGATGATGCTGATGTAATTGAGGATCTCATTGGTAAATTGGAAGCGCGTTCCAAGAGCCTTACCCCAGGATTTCGAATGAACCCTATTCAGTTTGAGAAGGTTTGTTCTGCCCGTTATATGTTTCTTCTACCCCATCTCAGCCACTGTGTGTTACCCGCAAGTTATTGCCTGTTAGATTATAAGCTTTTAAGTCGATGGGAGTGATTCTAGTTTAATTCCTTTATACAAGTAGATAAGGTATATTCTGATATTTTTGCATGGGTTTTTTTCATTATCATCAATATGATGTACTTTTCATATAGTGGATTATTCTTCCTCCCATTCTTCTCCTCTATTTCATGTTATCAAAGGATTTTTCCCTCTAAATTGGATGCCCTACGCTCTCTTCTAATTTTTTTCCCTTCACCCCTGTGTTTCGTTTCTAACTTCTAAAAGGGGGCTCAATCGCAATCCAAGGTCAAACCAACCCAAAAGTTGCAGAAGGTTTTTTAATCCCACGCAAATTAAAGGATTAAAACGTTTAATGTCTTACTTATTTCTTAATGATTTCAGATGTTTTACCTCCCAGTTCATATTCTTGTAGCTTTTATCTCTCAAACTTTGAATTGGAAGCTAGAAAACGCCAGTAATTAGCAATGGCATGTTTTTAAACTTTTGTTTTTTAAAATTTATGATATCTTCCTTCTACGAGTTACATGAAATATTATCACAATTTACCATATCAAATGCTGTTTGTCAAGTAACATGACATCGAATGATAAAAATTTCATGTTAATATTTATGAATCTGTTAATCTGATGTTTTTCACTCTCCAGAACTGCATTGAAGAACCTTTCTTGTTACACTTATTGCTACAAAACAATGTTTTTTTTTTTTTTTTCTGCCGAATGAGTAAACCAAAAAACCAGTCACTTTCATTAATTCATATCTCATTTTAATATTCTACACTCTCATTCAGTCAAAAATCATCATGAAACGTAGATTTCTCTTTGTTAACTGGTTATACAAAACTTTTTTCACTGATCTCTCCAGGATGATGACACAAATTACCACATGGATTTTATTGCTGGACTCGCTAACATGCGAGCAAGAAACTACAGCATTCCAGAAGTTGATAAACTAAAGGCTAAATTCATCGCTGGGAGAATTATCCCAGCCATCGCTACCTCCACCGCCCTGGCGACCGGCCTGGTCTGTCTCGAACTCTACAAAGTCCTTGCCGGTGGGCACAAGAGAGAAGATTACCGGAATACTTTTGCTAATCTCGCCCTTCCATTGTTCTCCATTGCCGAGCCTGTTGCTCCCAAGGAAATCAAGCACCGTGATATGAAATGGACGGTGTGGGATCGTTGGATCATCGAAGGGAACTTGACGCTAAGCGAACTCCTAAAATGGTTATCTGATAGGGGGCTCAGTGCATACAGCATCTCCTGCGGTGCTTCATTGCTTTACAATAACTTGTTTACGAGTCATAATGAACGTTTGGAAAAGAAAGTAGCGGACTTAGCCAGTGAAGTGGCTAAGGTGGAAGTGCCTCCGTATAGAAGGCACCTGGACGTCGTTGTTGCTTGTGAGGATGATGAAGGAAATGACATTGATATACCGCTCATTTCCATTTACTTTCGATAGTTAGAATGAGATTAGAGAACATAATTATATAAATTATATTTCTGTTTTTCATAAAGAACGTATATTTTTCTAGTCTTTGGATTAAATTTTGGGCTTGAGCTTGTTCTGTGTTTTTGTTTGTCATATTTTATTTTTATTTTTATGTTATCGATCATCTTTTCATTTATAAACACTGAGTATAACAAAATGCTTGTGTGCTGTTATTACGAATTCCCATACCAGGAATCATCTTATTTTGATATTTTTGTTTTTTTAGATATGTCTATATTACAGGTCTATAAACAAATGCCAATTTTCAAAAGAAAGATGTGAAGAATTTGTTTACAAGAAATTGGGCAAGGAAATCCTCACAAAAATTTCTGACCATTAGAGGAATTTTATTGACAGGAATGATTTTGTTAATGAACTTTGTGAGAGAAAACAGTCAAAATAAGAGAGCCTGCGTTTATTCAAGAGTTCTGTATATTGAACTTATTACCATATTAATTGTTATAAATTAATATTTTTTTATACACTCAATTGTTATAATAGTATGTTTGTTTGGAGTGAATTTATTGCTGTTTTGACAGATGTGAATAATAGAGACTATTATGTAAAGATGTTGGCCATGATTAGATTACATGAGAAAGATGTCTATATAGCATATCATTTATTTTTCATAGCTCGATTGTTTTTATAAATTAAAGTTATATATTAAATTTATGAAAACCTATGAACACATTAAAGTATTAACAAAGACCAAGTCAATTTAACCTTGCAGAAGCATTCATCGATTTATGGCGTGCGTAGGTCAGAGTATTGATGTGTATTTTTCTCCTCATTTTATCACGAAGTCCTACATTGAAGGACAAAGTAAAGTTCTTTCTCTCTCGTTTCTTCATGGTGATGAATTAGTGAGGAATATCAAAATCTTGGCAAGAAATTATTTATTTTTAATTTTTGTTCATGGCAGATATAAATATATGAATTCAATAAATAAAAAATTAATAAAGGGCTAAATTGAATCAAAACTTAATCAAGCTAAATTGGATTGAACCAATAGCTAGCCAATTTAACCAACTCAACTCAATTGATTTATTCAACTCAATTTGACTTAAATGGTTAACTTTAACTAATCTAAACCAAATTAGATCAAACCAAAGACTTCAATTATCATTTCAACTTGATTTTGCCAATTTAACTAAATTGATTAACTTAACCCATTTGGTCCATATGAACTCATATGAGTCAAATTCAAATCTAATTCAAATTGAATCAAATTAATTACACTAATAAGTTCTAAATCATCACTTAAACCCAACCTAATGAGCTTGAACAATTAGTCAACCTAATTCAATTAGACCCAAATTGACCTCTATATGGTTCCTAATGAGCCAAACTCATCTAAACTTGACAAGACTCATCCATAAACCTCACTTGACCTACCCAAGTGGACCCAACCCAAGGCAGACCTAGTTTAGCCCAAACCAAGTGAACTAAGAATTTCAAATAAGATAAAATCTCAGAATGGAATGATCCAACCCCCTCCCTTTGTCCAATGCAACACCTTTAGCATGCCTTGAACCACTCATGCTGACTAGAACTGACCGAAAGCTATTAAGCTCTGCCATTGACCAAGGTGATCTTCACCTTGGAAAGCCCTTAGTTAACCAACTATGGATTGCCCACTTCATGTCAGACCACCAAACTCCTCCAACCATTAGGAGAGGTTCACCACATCAGTCCCATGTCATTCCAGCCACCCGATTTCCTAGCTAGTTGGCAAAGATTGAACCAACCTATTTAATTGGTTCACTTAGGAAGGAGGGTATATATCTCCTTTGCCATTCAAACTCAACACACACAGTCCTCACAACCCAAAAGTTAGTCTCTCAAGTTCCTAGAGCCCCTCGACCACTCAACTACTAGCGAGACCAACACCACCTCAAACTTGAGTGTCTCCCATACTCAACTCCACCAAGACATAACCAAAACCTAATTAACTCTTCCCACACTTTTCTTACGTCCTCATGAAAGAACAAATTGAGACACACTAGATTCGATCACCATAGCACTTATTTCAATCAACTCTGGTGAGTAGAGTTGAGCTTGACATTAGGAGCATTTGATAAAGACGTAAGGGAAGATCTTCTCAATAGAGAATCGCCTCTTCAAGGCGATGCTACCTCACATGTTAGATTGTCGATCTTGAGCTCTAGCGAGATAATCTATTCAAATTGTAGACATGGCCATTAAGGGTTGGCCTTTTATGAAGTAAAGTGTTGTTTAATATGATTCAAGCTATAGGATCCCCTTAGTTTTTCTCCCAAATTGATTTGTAATCGAATTCGACATGAAATGAGCTTTAGAGAGCATAGATCAAGTCACAAGGGATGAACGACTTTCATCTCTCATTAGAGGCTGACAATGAATCATCAGTGTCTATTTTGTGTGATTAGAATGGATAGTTTTGATAAATTATGTTAGAAATCATTTTATTTAATCCTTTAAATCATGAGTTTAACTTTGGTCATTCGATCTATGATTGAACAGCTGAGACAAAACTATATCCATCGTTGTTGAGTCAGCATGGCAGGCGAGACATTTTAAATAATAAATCATGCAATGCCACATGTAAAGCACTGCCATATTAACTCTAACAAGGTGTTGGGTGTGTAAATTGATTAATTGTAAATTAGACCTCAATTAAAATATATAATATAAATAGCCAAAATATATATATATAATATATATATATATAATATATAGAAATATATATATATATATATATACATATATATATATATATATATATAGATAAATACTCGCTAGAAAGTTTAGATAGAGGAGAATCCAAGAAAAATAAAAGTCTTAATTTTCAATAAGTGTATAATGACTAATTAGGGTTTGAATGTTTTCATAATTAGTGAAATTAAACCTTAATCATTTTTCTAATTGATTGAAAGTTTGTGTGAATGTTCCTTAGGATGATATCTGCCTCCTCTAATTATTTCAGGTCAATTAGTTAAGTGATATGAGAAATCTAATTTTTCAAACCCTTAATGGTCATTTTGTGCCTTTAATAAATTTGTATAATTAAAAAATTATGAAAATTATTATGGGAGTTTAAGTGATTGATAGAATGATAATGATGACTAGAAAAATTAATTAAGACCTCTAGTTCTTATTATTTCTCAAAATCACCATTGAGTGGATTTTATTACGTAATTAAATTATTAATTGTCCGAGGACTTAGAAAATTCATAATTAATTGCCTATGTTTCCAATAATTATGATCAACCCCTCTTTATGCTCAGGTAACAAAGTGATTTCCAATGAAATCATAATCTCCAATTGGTTTGGGGGTATTTGAGTGTAATTGATAATTTTAGGTTTTCCCCATTTCTCTAACTAGTCCAAAAATATAAGCCCTTTTGTATTAATTTTTAGGGCATGTTTATTTCATATTTATTTTATGTTTAATAATTTTTTCATAATTTTTGTGCTTATATTTAAGGCCTAATTAAAATTTTGGGCTCTTTTTGACTTAGTTATATCAAATAATTAATTAGCTTTGATTTAATTATAAAATCACCTAAATAACTTTTAAATCATTTAATGAACATAAAGGGCCTAAGGAATAATTTTAGTTTCTTGTCACCTCATTAGGCTTAATTAACTCAAATCATAATTGTTAATAACTAAATAATTTGATTAAACTTAAATGTAATTATTCTCTTATGAAGTGGTGGAGTCAGAGTGTGCTTGGAGAATCAAAAGAAAAAGCTTCTTTTAATAAGAATAGTTGGTGGTAGAGTCAGAGTGTGCAAGAAAAGATAAAAAAAGAAGAAGCATTGTTATAAAACCTGGTTTAGATGTAAAAATTTAGAGAATTGGGAAAATATGAAGTGGCCTGTAGAGATTCTAAGAAAGCAATATATGATGCAAAAAATTTAGCTTTTAGTGATTTATACAATATATTAGATACCAAAGAAGGTGAAAGATGTATGTATAAGTTAGCCAACCAAAGAGATAGGAGAAATAAAGACATAGTTTAAGTGAGGTGTATTAAAAATGAAAGTAATAAAGTATTTTTCTTAAAAAAAGATATTAAAAATAGGTGGATGAGGTATTTTGATAAACTTTTCAATGAAGGATCTTAAAATACGATTGATTTTAGCAACCTTAATAAAAAAAAATAGAGAATTTCATTTTTATTATCGTATTAGTAAATCTGAAGTTAGAGAAGCTTTAAAGAAAATGAAATGTGAAAAAATAGTAGGACCTAATAATATTCTAATAGAAGTGTGGAAATGTTTAGGAGATCAAGGAATTTCTTGGCTTACAAATCTTTTTAATGTTATTTTAAAGACTAAAAAGATGTCAGTTGAGTGGAGAAAGAGTTTGTTGGTTCCTATATTTAAGAATAAAGGTGATGCACAAGAGTGTGTAAATTATAGAGGAATTAAGTTAATGTGTCATACATTAAAATTATGGGAGAGAGTAATTGAGCATAGGTTACGATGTGATACAAAAGTTTCTCACAATCAATTTGGTTTCATGCCAGGTAGATCTACTATGGATGCTATACATTTGTTAAGAGATTTGATGGAGAAGCATAGAGAAAGTAAGGAGGATCTACATTATTGATTTAGAGAAAGCTTATGATAAAGTTTCAAGAGATGTTCTTTGGAGAGTTCTAGAACAGAAAGGAGTTAATATTGGTTATATTCAAGTCATTAAGGATATGTATACTAGAGCTATTACTTGTGTCCAAACATAAGGAGGATTGACAAAATATTTTCCTATTTCAATTGGATAACATCAAGGATCAGCTTTAAGCCCTTATCTTTTTTTACTTTAGTTATGGATGTTCTTACTAGGCATTTATAGGAAGATGTACCTTGATGATGACATTCTTATTGTTAATAAGACTAGAGAGGGAGTCCAAGAGAAACTTGAATTATGGAGGTCAATTTTAGAGTCTAAAAGTTTTTTGTTTAAGTATATCTAAAATTGAAAATATGGAGTGTAATTTTAGCTGTAGAAGTTCTAGTGGTAGTGTTGTCACATTAGGTGAACAAGTCATTAATAAGAGTGAACGATTCAGATATTTAGGCTCTATTGTTCAAAATGATGGTGAAATAGATGGAGATGTTATCAGCAGAATTCAAGTTGGATGGTTGAAGTGGAGGAATGCATCTGACCTATTATGTGATAGAAAAGTTCCACTTAAACTTAAAGAAAAATTTTATAAGATGGTGGTAAGACCTGCAATGACTTATGGTGCAGAATGTTGGCCAATAAAAGAGAAGCATAAGACTAAGTTAAGTGTTACAGAGATGAGGATGCTTAGGTGGATGAGTGGCTTTACTCTTAGAGATAAAATGCAAAATGAGTATGTTCCAAAAAAAGATGGAGTAGTTCTAGTGGCAGATAAGATTAGAGAGAGTCACCTTAGATGGTTTGGCCACATAAAGTGTTGGCTGTCCGATGACCTGGTTAGGAGAGTAGATGCATTAGATTTGCCTTATGTTAAGAAAGGTAGAGGTAGACCTAAAAAAACTTGGTTAAGATGTATAAAAATGACCTTAGTATACTTGAATTAAGTGAGAATTTGACACATAATAGGATACAATGGAGATGAAGGATTCATGTAGCCGACCCCACTTAGTGGGATTAAGGCTTGTTGTTGTTGTTGTTGTTGTTGTTATTGAGTGGCCTTAAGATTTGATGGTTTTAAATAGATTATTTGGTGATACTTAATTACTTTGCTTCAATCATTTTATTAAAATATAGTTCATGTATTATGTGCATTTTATATTTCTAAAATAAAAGATTATGCAGATTGAATGATTTGATTATTGTGTCTGTTATGACTAGTAAATCTCAAACTATTTTCCCTCCTAAACTATAATAAATATATATTGTGTAATATAAATTAATTAAGATAATTAAAGTATAAATATATAGCTGTATGTATGATATATATGTTTTGAAAGCTATATAGTTTGGACATCCCAGGAGCGTAGGGCAACTTGGCTGAAGGAGATCTTAGATATCTCAACTCTCTGGTTTAATAATAGCACGTACCTTAAAAGCTTTGTAATAAAATATATAACATGGTTAAATTACTTAAAATACTTAAGGATTCTAACATTTAAATTAATTCATGCTTATACGTATATATACTTATGTATATGAATTAATAATTATATAGTTTGGACATTCTAGGAGCATAAGACTTTCAGTAGTCCCAAGGAGGTCTTAGATTACCTCATTTTCCTAGTTTAACAATGACATGTACCTTTATAAATCCAAATATATTTGTGTATATATATATTTATGTATATCAACTCACAAAATTTCCTTTCTATAAAGTTCATGCATACATGCCTCATTCATATATATATATATATATATATATATATATATATATATATATATATATATATATATATATATATATATATATATATATATATATATATATATATATATATATATATATATATATATATATATATATATCCTAAATCAATATTAGTAAATGAAGTATATCAATTCATTCATGTATCAACATGTGAAGATTTCAAAAATGATATATTTATTAAGTCCAATTGAATATTAAAAATGATGAAATGAAGTAAAATAGACATAATCAAATTGACATGATTTATTGCCATCAATTTTAAGATGATTTTCATAATATTATAATGACACTTAAGTTTCATCCAACATTAAGATCTAATAAGATTTAACACTTCACTAATATTATTAAAAATTGTAAAATTCTCCTCTAATCCTAACCTAAAGATAGCGTATGCGATGGGATTTTTCTTTCTTCATACTCTTAAGAATCTAACCTCAATGAAACATTAAATTAAATCAAGAATATGAAATTCTCCTAAGCCATTAGCCACTTAAATGGTAACCACCCATATGTGATAAATTAAACACTTGTTTGGAAGACATAATTCAAACATTAAAGCCTAGTTTCTATCATACTACATGTGGTGTTTATTTTCATTCATTTCATTGAGGAGATGGGGTGGTGGTGGTCATGTGGGGACACCATGTAGATCTGAGAGTATACTTATTCAAAAGATAGAAGTCACTACTCTACAATGGACCTAATCAGCTATTAAGGACTCCTAAGGCATGATGGGTCTTCGAATATATCAGAGATTTTTCCCTACTTTATATGGATGAATAAAGTAGGGTTTATTTAAACAGGGTAATAAAGTTTTCTATAGGAGCAAGCCCCCATAATTAATTACATCTTAATGAAAATGAATTCCTTAAGAATACTCTTGATTAAAGTAAGTGATTATTGTCTTCAAAGAATTCGAAGATATGACTATCAATAAATTGCCTGTATTTTAGAAAGTCAAGTTGGAGAGATCAAAAGGGAAGAGTTAGTATTGAAACCAAAGGAGATGAGTAGGGAGTGCTCATGATACTAGGAAGCCTAGTGAGAACTCCAATCTATCATATGGTTAGGCTTTATATATTTAAAATTGAAGAGATTTATTTGTTTGAGTTAAAATTTTATTAGAAATATAGGACTTATAATTCCATAATACAAGATTATGGAAGTGCATAAGAGGTGATGATTTATGCTTGTAGCCCTAAAGAAAAACAACAACCTCTGATCCTAAATCTAAAGAGCTTTGGCGAGGGCCAAAGCACGACCTAAATCTAAGAAGAAAATGAGTATATGATTTATCTTCACAAGAGAGGATAAACCACCCGACTGCTAGACTTATAACCGCCTAGAGTGGCAGCTAGCTATCTCCTCTTATACTTTAAATCCATGTAAGCAAGTCTTATACTTTTGCAAGATGGCTACATTATTATTATTTAGAAAAGAAACTAATTTCTTAAACCCACTCCCTAAGAGACTAAAGAATGAGGGGAATAAATAATGACTTAAATCTAATGTAAATTTTTATCAAATTTTATTTGATTTTAGACATTTTATTTTGACACAGGCTATGGGATTTTGTATGCCTAAATGCATGAGAAGTTAATTATGGGCCAAATCAAGAGAGAAAGATGTGTTCTTCCATCATAGGCTCTTAAAGGTTAAGCCCATTCTATCTAGCATAGATGGAAGCCCTCTCTAATCATAAGTGAAACAAGATGGTATGACTGATGTTAAACATACAACATCCAGCTAAGGGGTTGCTAAATATTTTATTATCTTGATTTAATACCTAAGCTTTAGGTGAGGTTATGAGTTCTTCTAAAAGTTTAGTTATGAGTTTGTTAGTGGGATAGAAAATTTATTTTTATCCTAAGAGCCTAATTGCATATAGGCTATACAATAATCACTGATCATAAATAAACTATGAAAATATATGCTTTTTCTAATGCATAAGATAAACAAAATATTAAATAATTTTATAAAGCTATTGCAAAAGAATAAAAGGCCGATGTGATCGGGTACCATCATACAACTTGAAAAATGTGAGTAGCCGAGCCCTACCCTTATACAACCTGGATTACAAAAGAATAATTATAAATGATGAATGCTATGAGGGTCTTTATTCTTCATTCTTCATTCTTCACTTCTTCACTTTGGTTTACTTCATTTGATTTGCTCTATTTGTTTCTTCCTTTTGGCTTGATTGGAATATGGCTGCTCTAAAGGCATCACATGGTACATAAGAATTGGTCTTATAACCAATGCTCATCCTAATCCCCCATAATATTCTTCATAATCCTAATACAAAAATACATTAAAATTAGGAAAATAAATTTAGCTACACCTGTAAAATAAGTGTTAGCTAAACACACCATATAACCCAAGTAATTATATGAATAATTTGAATTTAGCACCCCACACATGGGTAACCGAGCCCACCTGTCCTAACTTGGGTTATGTTTATGGGCTAAGCAACCTGCATAGCAAAAAGCATTTATATTTTTATTTAATGGCCCCTTAAGCACAACCTCCTGTAGAAAGCATAATTAGGCTAATATCTACATCAGACTACATACATATACTAACATTTAGTCTACAATAATACATCATAAAATAAGCATATATCAAACCATGCACCACCCTAACATAAAGCTATAAATAGAGACTTAGTCTAATGGGTGTGCATTAAAGCTTGTGTAGTATGTTCTAATTAGGCTTTAGAGTTATAAATTGCTAAGTGTGAGGGATTTAATTTAAAAGGGGTTGCTTTCTCTTTAAGTGATTTAAGTGATATGAAGATTTTACTTTGTCTTTTCTTTTGTTTCATATGACCTACACTTAACAACTAAGTGTTATAAAGAGAAGAAAGAGAGAGAACCTCTCTTTCATCCCTATCTTATGTCACTTCTAAAGCAAGTTAATTAATTAATTTTTGTTAGTGAATGACTCATTATATGTTTTAATTAATCCTAAGTTTAGGTTCATTCTAAATAACCTTATTTAATAAGAAAGACATCTTAAGATTAATTGAGATGAATTACTATCACATAACACATATTCGTTCATTTATTTCCATCATGTATATCATGCATATGAATAAATCCTAAGCATACTTATGCATGCAATTTATATCTTAGCACACTTAAATGATGAATGCAAAGAAGTATGTTTGGAATTTAAATATTTCATTTAATTGAATAATAAAAAAATGCATGTCTTTTTAATAGAAAAGAGGGGTTTTTTTCATCCATTAGCTAAATACACATTCACATGTATAAAAGTTTTAAGTGAGTACGTCACCATTGTTTTTTTTGCAGGCGTAAGGTGAGACCTACCAAGCTACTTAAAACTCAGATCCGGGGTCTATTATATCACTTTTCTTGATACATGTAGATGGGGGGTCCAGACTAATATACCACTTTTCTTAGATACATGTAGATGTATAAATAATTATAAGGATAGGAATACCCATGCAAAAGTTGTGTTTGATTTACTTATTTTGTGATTCTTATTCATTGACCACATCATACATGCATATATAATAGTTTTAAGTGAGTACAATGTCATTATTTTCTGCACTAGGGGCGTAAGGTACAAGACCTACTTAGGGCTACTTAAAGCCTCGCAATCTCGAGATGTCTAGACTAATATACCACTTTTCTCAGATACATATGAATGTACAAAAAGAACCACAAGGATAAGAAGTCATGTAAGAAATTATGTTTGATTTGATTATATGATTGACGATTCTTATTTATTACTCACATCACATATACACATGTATAAGAGTTTTAAGTGAGTACATTGCCATTATTTTTTACACTAGGGGCGTAAGGTACAAGACCTACTTAGGGCTACTTAAAGCCTCGTAGCCCCAGGGTGTCCAGATTAATATATCACTTTTCTCAAATACATATGAATGTATAAAATGAACCGCAAGAATAAGGAATCATGTTTGAAATTATGTTTGATTTGATTATGTGATTTGCATATGTGATATGAAATTCTTCCTATGTCTTAACATTGAAATACATATGAGTAGATTTAGGCAAATGTTGTGTTCTTTTCAAATGAAATATACATTTGTGAATCCTATATGAATCCATGTAAGGTAAGGAAAAAGAACTTCATATTCCATATCTTATATTATCAACACATACAAACTTATAGCTATTTATAACTAACATCACTTCATTTATAATAATTGATTTATAGGCTTTTGAAAATAACATTTGATTTAGTAGTGATAATAGTCACACCTATTTAATTTAAATCCACATGCAATTTGACATAAAAGAAATCATTTCATTTAATTAATTTTAAAAGAAATGAAAACATGATTACATATGGTAAGCAACATTTAACATGAGTGGAAAGAAATAAAATAACACAAGCATGTGATTTCATTCAAATCCAATTTAGTCCTAAAGATAATCATATTAAATAAGACTATTTAAAATAAACTAAAGTTTCTTTAATGTCATTTCATTTTTGAGTTTGATTTGATTTAGGAAATGTGAAAGAGGTTTGCTAGTCCTAATCTCATTTCTCATGTGTGAGTTAATTTGGTTTAATGAAGAAGTAATTAACTTGATTTTATGATTTAGTTAGGTTAGGATATGAATTAAATGGATTAATTAACACTTACCTACATCACCTTAAGTTAATTAACTAATTAATAATGAGCCAACATGATATGCAACCACATAGAAAGTAAATTTGCCTCTAAGAAATGAAAGGGGCCTAATGTAATTGGCTCATGATTAATAGTTAATTAAGCTTAAGAGATCTCACTTAACTACTTTTATGGTGTTCTCACACATGTGAGCTAACCATAATTTCATTATCTCTCCCTTTGGGTTATTGAACACCCAAAGAGCTACCCAAGATTAAATTAGAGAAATAGATTCAATTGAATTAATTAAGTTCATTAATCAACTAATTAAACCTTAATTAAACTTAACCAAGAAAAATGAAATGGGCTTAGAGAAAGAGGCAAAGAAGAGAGCCTAAGTCTAAATCCCTAAATCCTTTCAATAAATTGATTAAGGTTCATGTATGATTTGGATTTTGATTAATTTTGCTAATTAATTAACTAATTAATTATTTAAAAGGGAGTAGAGAGGACTTAAAGAAAAGATTCGAAGAGGGAGTCCCAATCCATTTCCATAGACTTCATCATCATTGATAGAGGTTAATAAACTTGATTGATTGATTAATTACTGTTCATTTTTTTAATTATCACTAATTACATTAAGAAAATGATTAAGACTTAATCCATTGATTTTTCTAATTAAGCAACCAATAAAATCCCAAAAAAATAAGGAAGGCAAAAGTCATCCCCTCTAAACATGCACAGGAAGTTTAAGATTATTTAGATGGTTAATTAGTAAGTAATTAGACTAATTATATTTCCAATTAAACCTTAATTGCGCTAAATTCACTATTCAAAATCAATTAATGATAATTTTCCTAGATTCTTCAAAATATCTTTAAAATGAGCTTGAGTTTGTATTTTTGGATTTTTCTAAAATTAGTTATGAATTTAGGAAGTTTAGGATTAAAAATAAATAAATTAACACTATTTAGAGCATTAATCCGGTGGCTCACGCGACACACTGTCCATGTGGTGTGATGGGATTCGCTATTTAAGTTATCACATTCGAGTGCTGACTCGAATGGCGGGGCACGCAGAATCTCCATGGACCGTCTGATCTAAGATTGAATGGCCACTATTACACCCACAGTTTTGAAGGATTAATCAGAGGTGCTAAGCGTGATCTGATTAGGACTGCCTATTCCAATCACGCGAGATGGAAGGTCCATGATCTATCTTCTCCATAGCGATGAAGGATGGCTACCGTCCATCAATGGCCGCTCGATCTGAGCTCACCTGAGCTTCGATAGAGATGAAAATGATCTCACACCTTCGGGGAAGCATGACAATCAAATACAATGATGAAAAATGCATGAAATGAAAATTTTTTTCACAAAAGACCAACCTATTTTCATTCAAGGATCGATTTCAATGACATACCTCACCGGAGCTTATGACCGGTGGTTTCAACGATTGAAGAAGCTTTGTTTGATAGAAACAAAGCTCCGTTGAGTCGCAGGAGCTTTGATTTAGTGTAGTTTGCTTGGAAGACTAATCCACTAGATGAAGGGTGTCAGGCTTGATTGAACTCTACCCTTCGGTTGTTGGAAAGCTTGGGAAAGGATTCGTTCTTGCTCAATTTACTCTAAGGAAGGTGTGTGGAAAGTTACTTGCACTTTGGTTGCAAAATGGAGAAATGGGAATCACTAGTTTGCTCCCTTGTTTCGGTTTCATGTAAAACTAAAAATGAGAATTTTGGGGAGCTTGGAAAACCTTAGAAATGGCTCTAGGATTCCTCTCTCTGGCTGCTAGGGTTCAATTGAGTGTGTGTGTATGTGAGTTTAAGTGAGAATGAGCGGGGTATACCCCCTCATTCCTTGGATCAGACGACCATGGATAGTTTGGATTTTCCCTGATAAATTGGCCACATCAGAGGCTAATGGAGGTCCTTGGGTGTGTGATGTGGCTTGGTTTGGTTGGGTGAGGGTATGAAGGTGTCTACCAAGGGAGGAAGTGCTTATCCTTGGCAATTTGGAAAGCTCCAATGGGGATGGAGAGGTGATTTCACCTCCCCATGGATCATGGCAGACTCAACCACTATTGGATCATATCAGCCATGGTCCAAGGTGTCTAGGTGGACCTATGATTGGGTACAAAGTGGCTAAGGGGAGAA
Source organism: Cymbidium sinense (assembly GCA_021442155.1). Lineage (NCBI taxonomy): Eukaryota > Viridiplantae > Streptophyta > Magnoliopsida > Asparagales > Orchidaceae > Cymbidium > Cymbidium sinense. The sequence continues at coordinate 26,074,160 of CM038217.1, read as the reverse complement.
AATGACACAATGGGCATGTGTTCATCTCATGGGATGCTCTAAACCCATGGGCAAAATGGTTATTTAGCTATGGGTTTGATTTGGGCATATTTGGGATGGGTTAAAAATGGGTTAGCCCAAATTTCAAGTGGTTCAGAGTTTATTTGATTTGATTTGGCTTGATTTGACCTATTTAGGTCAAATTGGGTTAGATTATGTCAAGTTGACCAATGGGTTAAATTAGGTCAAACCAAGGGTTTGGTCAAGTTCACATGACCAATTGGAGTGTATTGGTGTCATTAGTTTGGTTTAATTTGCTTTGGATGAAATTATGGTTCATTTGGATTCATATAGGTCAAATGGGTCAAGTGGACCAATCTGACTAAATTGGGTTGGGTTAGGTATTGAGTCAAGTTCAGTTGGATAATTGAAAATGATTGTAGGCTTTGGTTTAGTTTAATTTAGATTCAATTTGGATTTTGATTAATTTGACCCTTTAGGTCAATTTGGGCTAGGTTGGTTCTAGTTGACCAATTGGTCAACTTGGGCTCGATTATGGCTTTGGTCAAGTTCAACAAGTAATTTGGAATGAACTTGAGCCATTGGTTGCAATCAATTTGGATTAAATCATGATTTGACTCATTTTGGGTTTTTAGGCCAATTTAGGTCAACTTGGGTCAAATGGCCATTAGGCTTGGTTTGGCTCAAGTGAAGGTTTGGTCATGTTAAATCATTGATTATGAATTGGTTTGAATCAATGGTTTCAATCAATTTTGCATATGGTGGATTTTGGCTAGTTTGACCCAATTCAAAATAATTGATTAACCAAGGATGATTGTTGATCATGTTGTGAGGTTTGGATGGGCTTAGTTCAATCCAACTTGGGTTGGATTAGAACTTGGCTCAAAAAGGTATTTTTGGACACTTTGGGTCAAGTGGACCTGAATGGGTTAATTGGCTTAATCATGGCTTGATTCAAGTTTAGTTGAACTCCCACATGAACTTAGGATTGAAATATAAATCCAATTGCAAGTGGTTTGAAGCTAAATGGGTTTTGGTTCATATGATAATTTTAGGTCAAAAGGGCTAACTTGGGTTTGACTTGGGTTTGGTTTGATTTGGTTTGAGAATAATGGTTTATGTTTATATTTGGGTCAATGATTATAGGAATGATTGAATCATGAAGAAATCCATGAGTTTTGAATTGATTTGGGTAACATTAGCCAAGTTCAAGAATTTGGCTAAAATGGCTAAAATTGGGAATTGAATTGATTTGGGTTTCAATCATTTGGAGTTTGGAATTGATTTATGATTTGGAATTTGATTTGAGGTTAAATTTGATGATTGAGGAAATCAATTGGATTGGTTTGAATTTGGTTAAGGCTAAGTCCATAAAGTAAAAATCAAAGGGCTTAAGAAGGGATTTGGAGTTTGAATTTAATCATGAGTTTCAATCATTTGATGGTTGAATTTGAGGTTTTGTTTGAAAGAAGGAAACAAGGATTGGTTTTAGGCAATAGGGTAAGCAAGTCCTCTTAAATTTGCCAGGCACAACCTATTTATATGGCTAACTCTTCTAAATCTCTAGGGTTAGGTTAAGTGTTCAACTAATCACTAGAAGTGTCTTAAGACTAAGGAACTCTTAGTGTCTATAAGAGTCCTAGATCTATAGTGAGGAAGTTAAGAGCTCACTCTGAAAGTGAGGTCAATGCTACATAAGCATATCACACACTTTAGAATAGTAAGTTACTAATACTAGAGTAATTAGGGTGGTGCCTTGTATGGTTTGATATTTTGATTTGTGATGTATTATTTTAGACTGATTGTTAGGGTGTGTGTGTTGGCAATCTTGATGCTAGGATGATGTTAGACTAATGATGCTTCATATAGGAGATTTTGCTTAAGGGATTGGTATAATAAAAAATTATAAATACTTCTGCTTGCAAGTATTGCTTAAGTTCCTGAGGATAATCCATTAGGATGGGTGGGTTTGGTGACCCAAGGAAGGGAAGCTAAGCTCCAATGTATAAAAATATAAATTTCTTATTGTATATGTATATTTATCTGACCTTTATTTTGTAAGTGTAGTTATATTTAAATTTTCATAAAAATATATTTTTTTTGTAATAGATTTAGGATTAGATCTATGGGGTTTAGGATGAGCAGTGGCTAGAAGGTCTTGACATAGGAGGCCCTATGATGCTTGGAGAACCCAATCTATGAAAATGAAGATTGAGGACCCCCATAGTTTCTTCTCAATTGTAATTATAATCCAAGCTGTATAAGGGTAGAACTTGGCTACCCATCTTTCCTTTCTCGGTGTGTGCGATAGTACCCGACTACACTGGCTTCTTATTCTTTTAATCGATGATAATTGTTTGACTTATTTATATTAATTGCATAATAGAAATGGTATATTTTTCATATATTTCTTAAAGTGTATATATTTACTATGTGGCCTGGATACGATATATACACTTTAAGTCACTGTTGCACGATAAGGGACATAACATGAGAGCAATTCCCTTATAGTGGAGAATACCCCTTTTTCTATGATTTAGCCTACAACTCCATTTCATCATGCATATAGGCATAAATACCTCCCAAACTTGAGTCTAAAATGATGAGTTAAAATTGTATAAAATTTGTAACTTTTGTTATATTAGTCTAAGGCATGATTTTTATACCAAGCATTATCTAATCTCTTAGTAAGTGAGTTTAGAATTCTAATTTCATTCCTAATAAATAATAGCCTAGCCATCTTGTATTTACATAAGACTGGCCCACATTATTTTAAATCATAGGAGGTGTTAGTTAGTAGCCACTCCAAATGGTTGAAAGTTTAGGAGAGTCTGATTGGTTCACACCTTTGGGTAAGGATGTGCCAAAATATCTCATTTTTATTAAGTAAACTTAGGTCGAGTTCCTAGTTTATGCTAGAATGCCCTTAGACATAGGTTTAAAGGTAACTTGTTTCTCTTTGGCTATTAGTGTAAATTCTCACCTCTTATGCATTTCCATAACTTTTGTCATTAGAATATAAGTTCTAGCTTTCTAATAAAATATTAACTTAAATAATCACAATTCTCTATTTCAGAAATATAAAGTCTTACCATCAGATAGATTGAAGTGCTTACTAGGCTTCCTAGTATCATAAATACTTCCTTCTTGTCCTCCTTCAGATTCTAAAATGAACTATTTTGTTTGAACTCTCCGGCTTGATTATCTGAATTTATACTGATCCCTTGATCATAAACTTTGAAATTTTTAGAGATAATGATTAACTACTTTAATCAAGAGTATTCTTAAGAGATCCTCATCTCTTGTGATGTAATTAACTATGAGGGATTGACCTTGTAGAGAACTAAAGGATTCGACTTAAAATAAACTCTACTTTACCTCATCCATATAAAGTAGGGGAATAATCTCTAGTATATGAAGACCCAACCCATCTGCCTTAGAAATTCTTATTTGGTGATCGAGTCCATCACAAGTAATTCTTCTATCTTTCAAGATAGTATTTCATTCTTTGATGACATACTCAGTCATTTTAATTAGCACATTTAAAATTTGTGTGGTGTCCCTGTGACTTCAAATATAAACACCACATGTACGAGGAAATGTACATAATAATTTATGTTGATGTTAAAGTTTGACTTTGACTACGATGTTGGCTTCAACTTTAGCTTAAGCTCTGATCTCAACTTCAACTTCTACAACTCTGACTGGCATTTGGTTAGCTTCAACTTTGACAATATCTTCTTCTTTGAAATCTCAAATCCTTTGAGTTTTAATTTTTTACTCTTTTTAGTTTAAGTTATTTGTTGAATGGTAGACATTGATTAACAAGTAGTATTCAACTATATCTCTTTATTATCATATGTTCTAATTAGTTTATGTATCCTTTAATGTCATTTTGCCAAAAAATGTTGCTAAGTTAACATTGAAATTTATTTTTTATTTTATAGAAGGGTAATGACTTAAAAAAAGGAAACTAATAAGACTGGTTAAAATCTATAGAGGATGATACTAAACTTTTATTAGTATAAAATTAAAATTTAGCAAAGTAGATACAATAGATGCAATTTAATAAAAAACAATGTAGAACTTTAATGTTGTTTTTTTTAGAGAAAGTTTGAGGGAATCATTTGAACAATCCCCAAAATACATTCACATAACTTTATAAAGTGTGTGTGTACCTCTTCCTTTGGAGCATCTCCAACTAATATTCAAGTTTATAATCCTTCAAATATTAATTTAGGGTTGAAGGATATGAACTTAGAAAGAGAAAACTAGCAAGTATTATTATTTTTAAAAGAGCATTTTAATTATGAGCTAGAGATCATTTGTATGAAGATATTACACTTGTATTATATTTTATGACTCTTCCATTTGTAACTAATATAACTCTTATTGGATATATTTTTCCTAATTTTAAACTTTTGAAGAAAAAATATTTCATTAGAAAAGAGAAAATTTTAAGAGAATACTTAAGGCAATAAGAAAAGGCTTTGAATGAGGAAGAAGTTACTATTATCTATGATGGTTGATGGATAAAGAAGATCTCACATTAATTATATAAGAGTTATTAATTGTGATGTTATAGTTATAAAAGTAATAAACAATAAATTAGCATATATAAATAAGTTGTACATTGCATATTAAATAAAAAAAGTCATTATGGGAGTGAGTTTGATAAAGAGGTTTAAGTAATCACCAATAATACATCAATATATGCAGCGATAACAATAATGATTGAGAGAGAATATGTTACATTTTTTTTGGACTCCTTTATGTTACTTTCATATTAGTTCTTTCATTGAAGAATAATTATGCTATAAAGACTGTAAAATATAACGAGATTACTTATGAAGAATCTTATTGGATCATAAGTATTACATGAGATATAACTTTTAAAACTTTCAGTAGGGATCACTCGATTAGATTATTAATTATTAATAAATTTATGAAGTCAAAATGATGACAATAATAGAAACTCATTTTGATTTAACCATCATCACACCTAGATGATTTTAAATTATAAAATAAGGATTACATACCATAATGTTTAGTGACATGTTGAGCATATATAAAGAAGATATATATAAGTCCAAGTTTTGTGAAGAAAAAAATATTAGATGATTTATGATCGGGCAAATGAGCTATGAGTAAAGGACCAAAATGGTCTCTCAACTATTTATGAAAAATAAAAATAGTCCCAAATTATCAATAAGGATCAATTTAGTTTCATACCATTAAAATGGGACTAATTTGGTCCCACCATCCCAATTTAAATGATCAATGGCATAAATAAGTAATGATAGTATAAGGGTAATTTTGAAACTTAATTGTATATTTTACTTATGCAGTGAGGTGTGAAATAATTGAGCCTTTCGAGCATGGAGATGAAACCTGGTTGCAGCATTTGAGCAAAGAGATAATGATGAAGTGAGGTGTACAATCTTAGCATAAAGAAATTGATAAAGAGTGAGGTGTGTGGAATTTCATCATTGAGATAACAATGAAGAGAGGCTTGTAGTGTTTTAGTTATAATGATAAAATGAGGTATAGTGACTACTCACTTAAAAAAAGTGATTTACTTTTAGATTGATTGAGACTGCAAGAGGTGGAGTGGATCACAAAGTTTTATCAACCACATTATGGTAAGTTTTTCTATCATTTTAAGTTTAGTATATCTTATAAACAAGTTATTATGTATCAATTGTCATAGAGAATTTAAAATTAAAGAGCAAGATATTGTAAATGTTACATAAAAATTATATGATGTTATTTTTGAGTAGCTTGATGTTTCAAATTTCTCATAATTATTTGATGTATAGATAAATGTTAGTTTTTTGATGATGACAATGAAACAAATGAATGTCAAGAATTTCATGCTAATGATTATGAGCTGCAAGAGAATAATATTTATTTAAAACAATGTAAATCATTTTGTTGAATTTATAAGTACTCATGATAAAAGAAAAAAAATTGATCTTGGTGATGACTATTTACTTCAATATTTTAGAGAAAATATTTTCATATTGATAGAATGAATTTAAATTTAAGGAAAGCATTTATCTTTGTCATGAAGATAATAGCTCTAAATGACCAACCTTCAATCCTAAGAAGGATCTTCAAAGGGAAAAGCATGAAATTGGCATGTTATTTAGTAGTAAGGTGAAGTTTAAAGAAGGTGTATAGAAAGTATCAAGTCGAATAAAAAATAATTAAATACACTAAGAATGATGAAAGATGGTGTAGAGTCATTTACAGATGGTCAAATTGTCCATTCATTATCTATACTTCCAAGTATAAGGAGAAATTCATGGTAGATAAGATCATTTTAGGAGCACATTATGGGGATTTTATTTGGAACACCACATAAATCTCAGGAGTACTTATTTAGGTGATCAAACATATCATTAAGGGATAAATTTATTATCTTAAAAGATAAACATATTACTTTATAATGAGTTTGATCACTTAATAAAGATTCTTAAGGATGATGGATCTTCTATGCACCAGACATCTTTCCTCTGAACTACATGGAGTGGTTAAACAAGGTTTATTTTTATGCAGGGTTGTAGTTCCCTATAAGGACAGGCCTTTGTAGTTAATTAAATATTTAAAAAGGGAATCTTTCTAGGAAGACTCTTGATTAAAGAAATTGACTTTTAACTTAATGGACTTCAAAGTTTGTTTCAAAGGATAGTTAATTTGAAAAATCAAAAGGGAACACTCTAAGGTGGAAGAGTTCTTTTTGGAAGAAAAAAGAGATTAAGTATGAAACACTTTTTGATACTTAGAACTAGTAAGCATTTCAAACTATCATACTATAGAGCTTTACACTTTAAAATTGAAGTTATTGAGATTCTATGTTAGTTTTTTTAATTAGAAATCTAGGACTTAGATTCTAGCAGTACAAGATTGTAAATATAGCTAGGTGTTGAAGATTTAATCTCATGGCAAAAGAGGTAATTCAGAACTTACTTTTAAATGTGCTTCTAATATAAGTCAGACACTTGACCTAATCTAATCACATAAATTTAGGAATTATCGGTTCTTTTTCTCACATGAGAAAATAAATTTATCCCAACTCTTTTGGACTTATTTCTCCCATGTAAAGGGTTGCTAGCTAACACCTCCTAACAATTTGAAAATTATGATTCCAATTCTATAAATGCAAGATAGTTTGACTATTGTATTTAGAAAAGGAATTAAGAGTCAAAACTCATTCCCTAACTTTAAAATAATTACTAGTATGTTATGCTTCTAGTTAATAAATTGCTTTTAAATTTTAATATTTTTCAGACAACTGATTTTATTTTAAGGCTTTGGGTAAAAAAATATGCCTAAAATGATATGCATTTAGAAAAAATTTATTAGCTAATTCAATGAAAGAAGGCACACTTCCCCAAGAATCATAGTCATCATCACATGTCTGATGTCCCCTTATGTGTAATAGGTGAAACACAAAATTCAAGAAGAATAAAAAAATATGTAAGTATGGTTCATAATTTTAATTTCTTGTTGCTTTTAGTTGTTTAGGCCTTTATTAAGTGCGATTATAAGTTGTTTATTTATGTTTGAGTTATTTTAATTTAATTGGGTAGAAAAATTAGTTTGCTTAAGATCCTAATGTGTCCAGGCTCCTCACAACATATTAAAACACAAAAATAAACCTATAATAAGCATGGTGTTTCTATTATGCACTCCAAAATAAATCAAGCTAAATAAAATAAATTAAATAGGCTGATCTAATCAGGTATCACTGTACACCTCAGAAAAGAAAAATGGGTAGTCAAACTCCACCCTCATATCGCCTGACCTAGAAATAAAAGTTTGATATATGAGATCTTTACTCTTCAAGATCATTATCTTTTTTAAGGACCTCCTTAGGCTCTATAGGGGACCATCAACTGACATAGTTAGCTCCTTTTAATCATAAATCCCATATATTCTAACTTAATTTTAAACTTAAATTATAATTTAAATTTCAAAAGAAAATCTTATGCTCTACAAAATAGGTGTTAAGAAAAAGTATGCAACACACCAACATCTTATATTACAAACATACGAGCTTAGCACTAGTGATTGTCAAACCTATCTATATTATTGGGCTATGCTTAAGGACTTAAGAAAACCACTTGCAAGAAAATAATATTTATAATTTTAATTTATTATAACAGTCCCTTTAAGCACATTCCCCTATAAAAAAATAATGTTAGTTTAAAAAGATAGCCTAACATCTAGACTAGAGAGAAAACAATCTTAACCATCCAGGCTAAAACAACACAACACAAATTAAGAAAAAGTATCACATAATAATTAAAACATCAGCCTAATCTAACTCTAGAGTCAATGACCTAATATTCTAGTGTGTGAAAAGAGGGCTAGTGTGCCAAGTATGTACTACACATTTTTAAGTTTAAGTTTCATTCAAGTTCAAGGTTTGTTCAAGTTATCATTAGATGGTTTCGCTTTAAATGTTTAATTGATTCAAAGTTATATTTTTAATTTTAATTTTATGTTGACATTTATTTTAGGTTTTGAAGAGTAAAAAAAGATTAATCCTAGCTTTAACAATGCTTTAATCTACTTAACACCCTATTCTTAATAAAGTAAGTTTTTTATGAAAGGATGGAGAGTGCCCTAAAAGCTAAGTTTTTTAAACCTAATGAAATTTGATTTCTTTTATTTAATTATTTACTTTTCATAAATGATTTTCATAGGTATGTGCTATTGTTAAACTAGTGGTTTGAGGTATCGAGACCTCCTTTGGACCGGTAGGCTTACAACCTCCGATGTCTAGACTATATACTTTGTGATTACTTATTATGAAAGAATTTTAATTTAGTTTTAGGTTCAATTGAAAATTATTTTAAATTATGAATTTTAATTTAACTTCTTAGTTTTGAGAAACATAACTTAATAAAAAAAAAAAATTTAGGTTTGTTTGTATTTGTTTCGATTTATTAGTAATTTCACTTAAGCGTCCTATAAGTTGACTTAAATTTAATTATTAATGATTTGTTTTAGGTTTATTAAATTGATAACATTTTTTATTTGAGTTTCGTAATCATTTGTATTTTATTAAGGTAGGTTATACATATTTTAATTTATGTTTGGTTATTAGTTTCCCTATTTTAATTAAATTCAATTCAATTTGAATTTCAATTGATATTTCATCCATTTTTATTTAGGTTTCAATTAGAGATTTATTCAATTTCTTAAGTTTCATTACTTTATATTGATTTAGATAATTAAAAATTGGTTTAATTTAACTGATTTAGATGATTAATTGAATTTCATCAATGTTCAAGTTAGATTGATTTTGATTAAGGTTTAATTTGTTGATATTCAAAGATTAATAGATTGTCATATATATATATATATATATATATATATATATATATATATATATATATATATATATATATATATATATATACATATATATATATATATATATATATATATATATATATATATATATATATATATACTGATGATGTTTAGTAATTTTGAAATTTGTTACATAATTATGTTTTTCTAATGATACTTAAATTTTATTTAGTTTGGATGAGTACTTTATTTAATTTGATTAACTTGCTTCGATTGAGTTATGTTTAATTCGATTATATAATTGAATTAGTTATGATTTAGTTTAGTTTGATTTGTATGATTAATTGAATATTTATGTTTAATATGATTAATATATTTAAAGTTTATTCAATTTAACTTATCATATTTAAGTGACTTGATCAAGTTATATTAATGTTTGATTATTTTAATTTAGTTAAAGATTATTGAAGTTTCATAAGGCCAATTTAAATCCATGATTAATTCAGTTAGAGGGTTGATTAAATGTTTGACTTAATTATTTAATTAATGGTTATTTTGAGATGTCTTATTTGCATGACTTGCTCAGTTTAACTTAATCATATGATTGGTTGATCTAACTAAGATTTATTTACTTGTACTTGGAAAAGTGAACTTAAATAATTAAGAATTTGATTAGTTTCATTCTAAGGTAGCTGATTTCATGATAAATCTAGTTAAAATTTGATTATGTTCATTTTAATTTTGGTTAATCAAATTAAGTATTTAAATAATTTTTAACTAAGTTTAAGTGACCAAATTCAAATAGAGTTCAATGATTAGTTAAGATATGTTTAATTAATCATTTAATTTAAATAATTAAATTAATTATTAATCAATATTTAATTAAACGTCCTTAGTTGCATAATTATCTAAGTTATGATTTGATGAATGATTATTGTTAAATAATTTTGATTCAATTTTTTTTAACTTAATTAAAGCTTGGTTGATTAGGTTACATGGTCGATTTGATTATGGTTTAATCCATAGTTATTTGAATTTAATACAACTAAATTGATTAAATTATGATGAATAATTAATTCAATCTTCATTAATTTGAATAGTTAAAATTTAATTAATGATTATTTGTAATTTATCGTATTTGAGTTAAATTATTCAAATTAGGTTTCAATTGGTTAGGTGTTTAATTGATTTCATTTAATTAAAGATATTCTTGATATAGTTAAGTTAATTAAATGGTTGGCTTGACTAAGGTCTTAATTAAATAATGTTAATGATTTAATTAATCATGATTGATTGACTTAATTTAATGAGTGTTTATGATGGACTTAATTAAGTGTGTAATTTAAGTTTAGTTGACTTAAGAATTATTATCATTTATTTTTTAGGGTTTATTTAATTTAATTTTGGTTTAGTTAGGCAATTGATTAATTTAATTTGAAATTTCATTATTAAATTGATGATGGTTGTCTTAATTAGAAGTCGATGAGGCTATTATATTTAATTTGATTAAATAATTAATCTGATTAATATTAAACTGATAATTAATTAAGCCTTTATTCAATGAAATGATTAATTTTATTAAGAGTTTAATTAAGGAAATTTAAATTATTTAATGATTAATAAAATTAATTCTAATTAAATGATTATTTGGCTTCTTTATCATTAACTTAATAGGAAGATTATCTTGATTAAAGATTAATTGATTATTGATTAATTTAATTATGATTACTTTGATTAAATAGTTCATGAGATTAATGTTGAGTTAATGATTAATTAAACTTTAATTTAATTGAATAATTAACCTAGTCAAATGATTAAAGTTTGGTTCGACTTAAAATTTACAAAATATCTTAATTAAGTGTTAAGCTTAACATTGATTAACTATATAATTCCTCTAATCAATAGTCAACTATCAATTAAATCATTTTTAATTAGTTTAATCAGGTTTTATTATATATTGGTTTTGATTGAACTTAATTAAATTAATTAGGGTTTGACTTGATTTATTAACTCTCAGATCATTTAAGTTAATTAGTTAACTTTATCTAAAATTTAGTTTAAGTTAGTTTGATGTGATAAGTTCAATTAATGTTCTAATTAATGATTAATAGTTTAAATTGGTTTGGTTAAGTTTAATTCAAAGCTTAATTATTACTTAATTTTGTTCCAAATAATCAATTTAATTAAATTCTAGTTTATGTTTAATTCAGTTTAAGTTTAGTTCAGTTTAAATTGAAGATTAGGTTGTATTTATTTTATTCCATTTAGGGTTTAGTTAATGAGCATTTAATTTTTAATTTATTTACAATTTTAGTTTAATATTTATTTTATTATGTATTTCTTAAAATTTAATTCTAATAAATTGAATTAATTTTAATTTTAATAATTTATTATGCCCAAATTAAATGATTTTAAAATCAATTCAATTCCATAAGTTTAATAATTTTCTAGAGTCCACATTGATGTTAATTTAGATAGTTTAAGTTATTCCGAGAATTTCTCCAAATTTGTTAGGTTTAATATTAATTAATTTCATTAAATTAGGGTTTTGAACTTGAAAATTATGTAACTTGCAATTAACTTTGAACCAATCCCTAAAAGTTTTGTGTTAGATTTGTCTTAATATTAATTTCAATAGCTAAAAATTTTCAAATTAATTCGACCATTAGTTTAGGTATAATTAAAATTTGATTATTTTTATTAAAGCTTAAATTAATCTAAAATTATTTAATAAAAATTAAGGATTTTTTATTGGATTCCTCTCTTAAATTTAAATAAAGAGAGTTAACATTTATATTTTTTTTAAGTTATTAGTTGATTTGTTATGAATTTTTGAAGTTTGGTGTGATTAAATTAATTAATTAAGGGCAATTAATTCCTAAATTGATGATTTTATGATTTAATGAGATTTTGAGGGTTTGAATATTTTTCTTAAGTGCTCCAGTGTTAATCAAAGTGATTTAAGCTATTTTGGAAAATTTTATAACTTTCTTGATTTTTAGATTAATTATTTCATGAAAGTAAACATTTGAATTTTGAAATTCAATTACTTTTAATCTATCCATCATTTGGACTTAAAATTTTTATGGTTTGTAGGTTATAGCATTTATTTAAACCTCTAAAAATTTGAAGTCAATTTAATTAATATTTTAAGATTAATTAAAGATATTTAATTTTTAATCAGACTTAAATTAACCCCAAAATACACAATAAAATTGAGATTTTTGGATTCATTTGATTCCTCATGAAAAGTCAAATCCAACAAGACCTTTTTTTAGTATGTTATTTTTTATGATTTTTTGAAGTTATACAATGTTGACATCACTTTTAGAGTGAGTTCTCAATCTCCCCATCTTGGACCTAAAGAGTCTTCTAGACATTAAAACTTCTTTAGTTATAAGACACTTCTAGCACTTAAGTGAAGAGTTGACTTAAGCCTAAAGATGTAGAATGGTTAATCATAGGAATAGGTTATGCCTTGGGACTTAGGGAAATCCACCTACTCTATAGCCCAAACCCAATCTATGTTCACCCTCTCAAAATAAACCTAAAATTAAAATACCAAATTCAAATTCAAATTTAAATCCAAATCAAATGGTTGAAATCTATAACCAATTCCAAACAAAATCAAATCAAATCAACCTAAGCCCTATGATTTTATCTTATGGACTTAACCTTAGCCAAATTCAAATCAATCCAAACTCAATTGATTTTCTCAAATATCAATTCAACCCTTCAATCACCCTATCAAACTTATAATCAAATTCAAATCCAAACCCAATTTGCCAAAATCTGAAATCAAACACAAATCATTCTTAAGCCCTTCGAATTAATTTCATGAACTTAGCCAAAATCCCATTAAAACCCATTCAAAAGCAATTGATTGTCCCATAATAAATTTATATCTCCAATCATCTCCCCAAATATAAATCAAATCCACATTCAAATCATCAAAACTAAACCAAACTAAATAAAATTAAATCAAAACCCTTCCCAAGCCATATGAAACAACCTTCATGAGCTTAGCCAAATCCTAACCCAAATCAATTCAAATTCAATTGATTTTCTCAAAATCAATTTATATCTTCAATCATCCTCCTAAATATAAATCAAACCTACAATCAAATGACCAGAACTAAATCCAAACTAAATCCAATCCAAATCCAAACCCGTTAAGCCAATTCCATGAACTTGGCTAAATTCCATTCAAATTCAAACCAAAACTAGCTGATTTTCTCATGAATCAATCATTCTTTCAATCACCATTACAAATATAAATTAAACTTACAATATTCAAGCCAAATCAAAATCAACCCAAGTCAAACCCAACTTAGCCCATTTGACTTGAGATTTTCAAATGAACAAAATCCCATTTGAACTCAAACCAATTATAATTGAATTTATATATCAATCCAAAATCCATATATAAACTCAACTAAATCAAAATCAGGCCAACTAAACCCAATTGGCTCACTTGACCCAAAGTGACCAATTTGACCTATATGAACTAAAATCTAATTCAATCCAAACTAAAATGAATTAAGTCAATCCAAACTTCATGACATGATTATTAATCATCCTAGGTTGATCAATTATCATAAATTGGTTCAAACCAAGTCAACTTAGCCCTTTGACCAAGTCAACTCCCTAACCCATAAGAACCTAAACTAGCAAAATTACAACATAAGCTAAATGTATTGAAACCAATAATTCATACCAACTTAAAGCCAACATTTGAACATGATTTGGTCTTCAATTTAGCCAAATCGAACCCAATTGATCCTCTTGACCCAAGTTGACCCAAATTGACATAAATGGCCAAAATAGGTCAAATTAAAATCTAAATCAAATTGATTGCAACCAATGGCTCAAGTTCATTCCAAATTGATCATTGAGCTTGGCCAAAGCCTCAATTGAGCCCAATTGACTCACTAGACCCAAATGATCTATTGAACCTAACTTGACCTAAAGGGTCAAACCAAATCCAAACTAAACTTAACCAAAGCCTACAACATGCTCCAAATGATCAACCAAACCCAAACTAAGCCATGAACCAAGCCAATTTGACAAATTGGGTCAAATTGGTCAACTTGACCCATTCGACCCAAATGAACTCAAATGAATCAAAATTAAAACTAAACCAAATTGAACCAAACCAATGAAACCAATAGACTCCAATTGGTCATATGAACTTGACCCAATTTAACCAACTGGGCAACCTAACCCGTTTTCACCAAATTTGACCCAAATGGGTCAAATTGAGCCAAAACTAACTAAATGAACTCCAAACCATATGAAATTTGGGCTAACCCACTTTTAACTCATTTCAAATCTACCCAAATAAAGTATAATGCTAAATAACCAAGATACCCTTGGTCTAAGGGTGTCACATGAGACAAATCACTCATGTAAGTGGTCATTTCCATTCCTTGGCCACTTGGAACCCTCCCATTGGTCCACCTAGGCTCCTAGGAGACTGCCCAACCTAACCCAAGGATGGTTGGGTCGGCCATGACCCGTGGGGAAATAAAATCCATTGGAGCACTTGAAACATCAATGACACCGACTAATCCCCCTTGATAGCCACTTCCCATGCCTTGGCTACTCAAACTGAGCCACCTAAATAGATTCTCTACCATTCCTAGCCACCACTGACAACCAAACATCCACAAGAAGCCGAACAAGGCCGAGCCGTCCGATCCTAGGGAAGGGGGAGGGCGTGGGGGGGATGTATACATACCCTCATTTCGACTCAATCGAAGACCAATTCATTCAATAGAGCAAGAGATCCCTAAGATGAGCTACTAAGAGCTTCCTATAGAGTTTCCAAGCTTCCCCAAGTTCCCCATTCTTGGATTGCTTCAAGCAGAAATAGGACACCATCCCATTGATTCCCATTTGCTCAAGGCTTGACCAAAGTCCAATTAACTTTGCACACACCATCCTTTGAGGTAGTCGAGCAAGAACGAATCACCTCCTGAGCTTCTAGACTGTCAGAGGAGGGACTTTGATCAATGCCGACCACCTACATCTCATGTGTTGGCCTTCTGAGAAAATTACCTCAAATTGGAGATCATGCTGATCAGTATAGCTTCATCTCCCTTAGATGAAGCTTCCTCAATCAGATTTGGCACCAGTCTTGAGCTTCGGTGAGGTATGCCATTGAAACTGACCTTAAAGTAAAAATGTGTTAAAGCTATTTGAAGAAAACTTTCATCCCGCACGATCCTAGCCATTGGATCCCTTTGGATCCTTCGCGTGAAGGTGTGGGATCCGTTTGGAGTTGATCTGAGCTCAGGTGAGCTTGGATCACATGAGCAATGGCGGACAGACTTCATTTACCCTTGCTTGCGTGATGATAGATCACACATTGTCCATTCTGCATGATCGGAATGGACGATCATGATTAGATCCAATAGAATTATTAATTTTAATCTTTTGGTGCAGTGAGATTAATAGTATCCATCCCATCTTAGATCGCATAGAGAGCTATGCCATGCGACTAGGATAAGTTTAAAAACCAACTGTACCACGCGAAAGCATGTCACATTAGCACGCCATGTGGCGTCGATGGGATTGAGAGTTAATTAGGCTTAATTAATGAGTTTTAATGGCTAAAGCTTCCTAAAATCATAATCAATTGTAAAAAAATCATAAAAATACAAATAAATACTCATTTTAAAGGTATTTTAGAGAAAATATATTAAAAATATTTTTAATTGATTTTGAATAGTAATTAGAGCTTAATTAAGGTTTAATTAAAAAAAATTAGTTTAATTACTCATTAATCATTTAAGTAATTAATCCTAAACTTTGTGGGTTAATTTAATAGGATGACCTCTACCTTCTATAATTTTCTTGGGGTTTATTGCTTGTTTAATTATGGAAATTGACTAATTAAGCTTTAATTACCCTCTTAGATTAATTAATTAATAATTAATCATATAAATAGTAAAATGTCAATTAATTATGTTTTAAATGACTATCCAATAGTGAATGAACCTATGAAATGGGATTGAGGCCTCTTCCTTAATCTATTTTCCTAAGTTCATTTCATTAATCAAATTAATTAAGGCTTAATTAACTAATTAAATTATTTGATTAATTAAATTGAAATCATAATCAAATCAAAACTTAACTGATTAAGTCTTGGGTAGATATTTAGGCATTCAATAACCTAAAGAAGTCTTAAGGAAATTATGATTAACCCACATGTGTGGGAAAATTATAAGAATACTTAATTAACTTTCTTAACTTAAGTAACCATTAATCAAGAGCCAATTGCATTAAGCCCTTTTTGTTCCTTAGGATCATTGCTAATTTTATTTCTAATACATGTCTATATCATGTTGGCTCATAATTATTTAGGTAATTATGTTAAGGTAACATAGGAAAGGGTTAATTAATGGACTAAATGTATACTACAACTTAAATAACCCATAAAAATCAATTTAATTGTGTTTCATTAAACCAAATGAATTAACAAACATGGGAATGGTTAAGATCAGAAAATATTTTGTCACATCCTTAAATCAAACCAAGTATGAAATTGAAAATGGCACTAAGAAACTTTGGTTTAATGGTTTTATTTGATATGATTGCCCTCAAAAATAATTTGATTGAATGAAATCATGTGTTTGTGTTCATTTATTCATTTTTAATGATGTTAAATGTTGTATGTCACTTGAAATCATACATTCATCTTTTCAAGAATAGATTAAGTTAAATGGTTTTCCTTCATCTAAGCTTGCATTTGTTGGATTAATTTATTATATGTGTGGCTATTATCACTAATAAATTCAAATTACTTTCCTAAAGTTTATAAATCAATTATATTGATTAGAGTGATAGTAGTTATGAGTACATATAGGTTTGACATGTGCTTTTAACTTAAGTATGTGAAGTAAATCTTTCCTTTCTTTAATTCATGTGTGATTTTACATGTATTTCAATGTTAATAAGTATATAGTTTTGACATCTTGGGAATACGAGGCTTTAGCTAGCTTCAAGGAGGTCATTTGATCACCTCACTTCCCTGGTTAATAATGACACGTACTTATTTGATTTCACTTACATGTATTTCTACATTAAAATTTGGATAGAACTTTAATTCACATGCATAAATGATTCAAATAAAGAAAAATATAACTTTTGCATGATTCTCATCTTTATAGTTGTGTATACGTTCATATGTATTTAAGATAACAAGTGTTTAGTCTTGACATTTGGGGAATATGAGGTTTTAAGTATCCCCAATGAGGTCATTTGATTACCTCGCTTTCCTGGTTTAATGATGACACATACTTGCTTACATCTTTTGCGCATGTGTAGGTATGCTTAATTAGAGAATGATGATCCCCTTGTCTATTGAAGATGCATGCATTCATAGTCTTTTGAATGATTGAATTATTTAATTATGTGACTTGGAGTTCTCTTTCTCATGTTCATATGTACAAACTTACATGTGTTTGAATTCAAATGGGTGTGTAGTCTGGACATCCAGGGAATACGAGGCTATATGATTACCTCACTTCCCTGGTTTAACAATGACACATACCTATTTAACTTCATCCCTATGTATTTTTGTATAAGAATTTGGATAGAGCTTTAAATTAATATGATTAAATAATTCAATAAAATGAAAGAATTTAAACTTTAAATATACACATCTACATTTATCATTTAAGTGTGCTAAAACATGTTGCATGTATATATATACTTAGGATTGAATCATATGCATGTTACATATGATGGAAGCTACTGGTTTGATATATGTCGTGTGATAGTAATCTAATTAAATTAATCTTAAGATGCCTTTTATATTGAATAGGGTCATTTAAAGTGAACCCAAACTTAGGATTAATTTAAAATGTATAACAAGCCATTTACTACAGAGAACTACTTCGAATTAATGTACTTTAGAAAGTGGCTTAAGCTAGGGATGAAAGAGGGTAATCCCCTTTCTTCTCTTTATAACACTTAGGCTAAGTGTAATCATATGAAACAAAAGAAAACACAAATTAAAAATTCTTAAATTGATCAAATAACTTCAAGTGAAATTAACCCTCCATGTTAAATTAAATCTTTCTACACTTAGAAAATTATAACTCTAATGCAAGAAGACATACCAGCTTTTAATACACTAAGTCACCACTTCTAGTTCTAAGTTAGGATGGCATATGTATGGTGTATGTTTTGTTTTGTGACGTATTATTTTAAATGGATGTTAGGGTGTATGCATCATAGATTGGATGTTAGGTCGTTGTTAGCCTAATGTTATTTTTACAGGGGATTATGCTTAAGGGGGTGCTTAAAATAAATGTGAATGCTCGCTTTACAGGTTGCTTAAACCTTAAGCATAATCTAAGTTAGGACTGGTGGGCTTGGTTACCCATATGCAGGGTGCTGAGTCTAAATTATAACTATATCTACTTGGGTTGTATGTATGTTTAGCTAATCTCTATTTTGCAGGTGTAGTTAAGTTTACTTTTCCCATTTTTAATAATTTCATATTAGGAATTAAGATTGGTGCTATGGGGGATTAAGATGAGCAGTGGCTAGAAGGTTTCATGCTGGGAGGCCCTGTGATGCCTTTGAAGCAATCACATCTAAATTAAGGGAATAAAGAAATGAAGACACGAGGAATAAAGAAAGAAGATACCCATATCATTTATAAATTGTAATTATTATTTTGTAATTTTGAGTTCTATAAAGGTAGAGCTCGGCTACTCATCTTTTCTCTTTTTGATTGTATGGCAGTACCTGACCGCATCGACTTTTTATTCTTCCATGATAGTTATAGAAATTGATTGCTGATTTCTTTAGATTGGGTATTAAAAATTGCATTTTTTTCATAGTTTCTTAAATATTCGATAATTTAATGTGTGGCCTAGATATGATTAGGCTCTAAGAGAAAATTAATCTTTCTACCCTAATTAATCACTCATAACTAAATTTTAAACAATTCATAACCTCATCATATAGCTTAGGCATTAAACAAGATAATTAAAAGATTTTGCGACCCCTTAGCTGAATGGTTGAATATTTCACAACATACATATCATATTATTTCTCTCTTGAAAATAGGGTTTTCTATCCTTGCATGGTAGGGGAATGCTTGACCTATGAGGGCATCCCTTGTGATGAAAAACACCCCTTCTTGTTGATTTAGCCAACAACATACTTTTATCTTTCATATAGGCATCAAAAATATTAAAACCTTTGTCAAAATATAGTGTCAAAATTGAAATAAATTTGATAATATTTTGCATTATACTAAGTCATTGCTCATACCAGTCATGCTCTAGTCTCTTAGGGAGTGGGTTTAAGACTTTAGTCTCTTTCCAATTAAATAACTTCCCTAGCTATCTTGCAATTCATATGACCGAACCACATGGATTTGAATCATAAGAGGAGATAGTTGGAGGCCACTGTAGGTAGTTGTAAGTCCAAAAGTCAGGCAGTCTATTCTCTCTAGTGGAGGTAAACTTTATGCCCATTTTTGCTTAGATTTAGGTCATGATTTAGCTTATCCTAAAGCTCTCTAGATTTTGGATCTGAGGTTGTTGTTTCCTTCAGACAACAAGCATAAATTCTCACCTCTTAAGTATTTCCACAATCTTGTGTTGCTGGATTATAAATCCTAGTAATCTAATAAAACTTTAACTTAAAATATATAAGTCTCTCCAACTTCAAAATCATAAAGCCTAACCATATTATAGATTGGAATGCTCACTAGACCTCCTAGTATCATAAGCATTCCCTACCTATTCCCTTTGGCTTCCAAAAATAAGTCTTCTCCTTGAACTTTCCTAATTGATTTTTCAAATATAACCAATCCTTTCATAGTATAACCTTGAAATATTTGGAGATGATAATTATCTACTTTAATCGAGAGTATTCATAGAGAATTTTATTCCTTAAGATGTAATTAACTATGGAGGCTTGCCTCCCCTACTTTAGAACCCAGTTTAATATAAATCTTGCTTTATTCTTCCATGTAAAGTAGGGGAAAAATCTCTGGTATATTCGAAGACCAATTATGCCTTAGGAATCCTTATTAGGTGATTAGATCCATTGAAGGGTGATGTCTCTATCTTTCTAGATAGTATATTATATCTCAATATCGTACTCGATCATTTCAATAAGTACCCCCTATAATTTGCGTGGTGTCCCCCCACAAACTTCCAAAAATAAACACCACAGATTTTTTTGGTGATTCCATTGGGGTTGGTTCTTCTCTCCATCTTTAGTTGATAATTATTGCCTCTAAACATTAATAGTGGACTTATATTTTATATAAGCCCAAGACTATCTTTCTTTCTGTTGACACTTGGCTTATTTCATCCTTAAGCAAAGTTAGCCAACATCCTTCGGGTTTTAGGACCTCACTCCATGTAGGTCTTGAAACCTATATTGGCTCCCGAGATAGGTAAAAAATAAATTAACTAATGAAAGGAGATGACTAAACTTAGAACCTCTTTACCCATATCTTGGTGAGGCAAAGTTCATCCCATATTCAAGAAAGTTGTAATAAAATTCAAACTAAATAAGTAAAGTCTTTTACAAAATTTTCCAAAAGCACTTTTCCTAAATAAAATAAGTTTTGAAATGCACTTCACATAACATAAAGTTTGAAAATTTTAAAACTTTCAAATCTCTTTCCAAATAATAAAGATAATCAAACCTCATTTAACATACCTAAATTTATTAAATGAGGATCTTTTCTAAAAAATCAAAATCAAATATGCATCATCAAAACCATTTTCATAAATTTCAAAATCACATTTTTCAAAATAAAATCAATCAACCAACCAACTCCATTTAACATACCTAAATTTGTTAAATGAGAGTTCTTCAAAATACTTCAAACACATTCTTCAAAATTAACAAACCCCATTTAACATAACTAAATTTATTAAATGGAGTTTCATTTTCAAAATTAAAATAAAATTAAAAAAATTAACATATCATTGAACCTCAATTAATATACAGAAAATTTATTAAGTGAGAGTTCTCTTTTTTCTAAAGCAAACATCACATACAAAACCAAAACATATTTGAAATCCATTTGGAATACCCAAATTTGTCAAATGAGAGTTTCATTTGTCAAAATCAAAATAAATTAAACTCTATTTGACATACCCAGATTTGTTAAATAAGAGTTTCACTTTTTCAAATCAAAACAAAAATATCAAACCCATTTGGGCTTTACTTAGCATGCCTAAATTTGCTAAGTAAGGATCTCATTATCAAAATCAAATCAAATAGATCAAACATATGATAAACATCATCGCAAATAGAAATATTTTCAAAAACTATTTTCAAGCATACATTTGAATCTCATTTAACAAACCTAAGTTTGCTAAGTTAAGATTCCGAAATCAAATCTTCAAACAAAGGATAAAATAAAACAAATTCATTTCCAAAGTCTCTCCAAATTAACGAACCCCATCCAATATTCCCAAATTTGTTAAATGTGGGTTCCAAATCAAAATCAAATTCTATGGAAAAGTCTCTCCTCAAATATCAAAATCTCTCCAAGTTAATGAGCCCCACTTAGCATACTTAAAATTGTTAAGTGTGGGTTCAAATTCCAAAATCAAGAACCAATGATTAAAAGCAACTATTAAAGTAAGGGTCTGATTCAGTTCTATTTTCAACAAATGTAGATATAGTAGTCCAGTCTTTCATCCACTTCTTTAGTCATTCTTTCATCATGTCTTCTAGAAAGATGATCTTTTCCTTTCCCTATGGTGTGGATTTGGCCTTGGATCAGGCCCTACTCACCAACACCACCATGCATGTCATTTAGTTTGGGCGTATATTTGAGGCGGTACGAGTCACCTATGAGGGGCCAGCCCTCACAACCGTCAGTAGAGAAGAGGTGGTAGGGCAGAAGCCACTTCTTTATTTTGATATTCCATCATACTCTAAGTTTCCCTTGCTTAAGAGGAAGACTGTTGTGGTTCCCACACCTCGATTAGCATCAGTGCTAGTGCCTGCAGTGCCAGTTGTTACAATTCCCATCATTCAGTATGTTGTCACCCCCGCTCCAATCCTAGCGAGGGCTAGCACCTTCTCACTGGTTTCCCCTATTTTGAAGGGGAAAACTCTCTTAGCCTCTAAGATAGTCTCCCCTACCTTTAAGGTAGGCTCTAATTCTAGTTCTACTCAGCTTACCAAGATGCAATGGCGCAACAAGAATCGAAAGGCTAAGCAACAACATAAGAGAGCAGCTAAGGAGGTAGATGAGGCCTCTCATGTTGCTAACGAGGGTTCCCCTCGTGAGACCTCTCCACTCCTGAGTGGTAGCAGGTTTCACCCCCTCTCAGCTTCAGATAGAGATGAAGACTATAGGAGGATCATTGCATTGTCTCCACCACCAGCACAGTTTGAGGTACCATCTAGGGAGATGAGGAAACCCTATGCTAGTTTACTATCAGTTCTTCGCTAGGTCGGTAGAGCCCACAGACGCTCGGAGTTTGGTGCAATATTCAATTTAAGTACTCGGATCCCTAGGAGTGTTAGGGTTCAGATACATAGATAGAAAGCCTCAGAGGCTAGTGTTGCAGCCTAAGTGGGCAAGAAGAAGAGAAGGAGGTACACGAGATTGTCGATTGTCCCTCCTTCCACAGTCCCCACCAAAATATAAAAACTTATATCTGGAGAGAGGAAATCTCCATTGGTGATCTAGCTACAGCCTACGAATCTTGCTCTATTTACTCTACTCATTGAGGTGAGGTTGAGCTCTCCCATTTGACCTTCCACTTCAATAGTGGCAAAGAGGGAGTGGAGACCCAAAAGCATCATAGTCGCTCCACCACTGCAGTCAGTAGCAGAGGAAATATGGGATACTAGTGTAGTTCCCATGACAGTTGATCCCCAGAGGGAGAGCAATCCATCAGTAGGTAGTATCCGATGTATAGATTCAAATGAGCATAGTCTTATGGTCAACCATCAGTAGGTGTTTGTACTAGTTTAACTAGGCAGAGTAAGAGATCATTTACTAAATGATATCATAGAAGACTACTTTGCTGAGAACAAACAACTTCTTGGGAGTGATCATTCTGATTGAGAGGAGGGTAGAGTAGATTTCAACCCAGATGAGGATAATTTATTTGAAGATTCAATAAAAATCCATATGATCGATACTCGAGGATCCCTCCATAAAGACCATCAGAGTTAGGAAGTTGCTGTGATCAAGGAAGATGACACCTCTCACTCGACCCAACACCTCGTTCAGCAGCTGAGGTAGAAGGACGAACAGATTAATAGAATGGAAAGGAGGGTTGAAGATTTGTTGGTCGTAGTTCTAGCATTCTAGAACCAAGCTCCAGTTTCACAACCTAGTCCTATGGAGGCCGATCTACTTGAGCTCTTACATGTCTTAGATCCTCCCAAGAGTGCCTCTCCTGTGGATCAGGACAGAGGTTGTTTGCATAGGAAGGTCATGGATAGTACCTCCGTGTAAGAATAAGATATCAAGCAAATGGTGGAACAACAAGTGAGGGAAGCATTGGTGCAAGTCCAAAGTAGTTCTTCCATTTCAAAGGGTAGGCCTTACCCAGAGGGATTCAACATAGTCCAATACCCTAAAGGGTTTGTTCCACCTTCCTTCAAGAGTTTTGATGGCAATGGGAACCCACGATAGCACATGGCACATTTCAGGGTCGATTATTGCAATGCCAGTGACAGCGACACACTTCTCTTCCAACTTTTTGTTAGCAGTCTGTTAGGGGTTGCATTCGATTGGTACACCAAACTTCCTAATGGTTTGATGAAGACTATTACTGAGTTGGTGCAAATCTTTATCAGGTAACTGTGGGTGATCTCTTTATAGGAAAATGAAATCTCAATGAGTCCCATGTTGATTACATTCTTAGGTGGTGTACCTTGAGTATGCAATATGAACCACAACTGTCTGAATAATATTATATTGAAATTCTTCTCAAGAATATCCATAGCCTGGTTGCCTTCATGCTCAAGGGCTTCATAATCAAAACTTTTAAGAAATTAATCAATAAGATGACCAGTCTACAAGAGGAAGCCATACAGTTTCCTTTTCAAGACCAATCATTCAAGTCCAAGCCGCAAAAAGTATTTGAAAAGGGGTCAAGAGCAGTAGTGTCAGTAAATAAGAGAAAGCAGTATGCCAGAGTTTAGTTTGAGAGACCATGAGCTCAGCAGCTTCCTTTTCCACCTCCTCTTTCACCAACTTTGCCATCATACCGACCACCACAGCTACCACAACAGCTGCCACCACTGTCTCCACAGTAATACACTCAGCAGTGATATTCATACCCACCGCCAAGTAGCTACTATACACTTACTCTTTTGGATAAATAAAATAAGCCCTATTAATTCAAGAGGGAAGTAGTCAGGAAAATATTTAAAAATCTCATAAAGAAACCAAATTTCTATTTACCAGAGCCAAGAGGCAAAAGAAAGTGGGCAAGAGCGATGAACCTAGTTATTTCCCCTACCACCGCATGTTAGGCCATGTCTTAGAGGATTGCATCACCTTCAAAGACTAGCTTGAGCACAACTACAAGTTGGGCTCCATTGTTATCCCTAAGAAATACTTGCTACAATAACCATCTAGTTCTATTAGAGTAATCGTTAGGATACATGTGATCCTCTCAAGATAATAGAATGTTGTGATATTTCCTTATCCCAAACCTCTAAAAAGATTATTTCTAAGATTAACAAACTTTCCTTGCAGGTGCCTGAGACATCTTAAACCTTCAACACCAAAGAGGGTTTGTAAGTTGCCAAGGACAACTCGAGGAAGGTGGGAGCTCACCAGTAGTAGCAGCAGTCCATTCTCTGGGATAACCAAGTAGCACAACCACCGTCCAAGTCCAACATTCCCTCCACCATTGTAGCTACCACTTCATCCAATAATTCTTCTACTAGTAGGAGTGTTGTATCTGCGGACGAGGGAATTAAACTTCTCACCCTGCTTACTTTACTTGATTTCTATCATGTACCTCCACCTAGAAAAAAATTAATGAAGAAAGCAAATTATACTTACATCTTGATAACTTCTGATGCTCCTGATTTAATTCCTATTGAAAACTCTCCAAGTCTAAATAATAATAATAGCTATAGTAATTTCGATCCCTTCTCCTCTGATTTAGAATTGAACTTTCCTTTTTTGAATCAATCGGGTTCACCCATTGAGATTGACATTGGAGTCAACCAACTCTGAGGGCCTGCTGAAGGTATACCCGATGAGCAGGTAGAACTCTCCACCAACTTGCCACATAAAATCATTGAAGTCAACCTACGTAGTGGCAAAGTTCTACCTCCTTGGGTAGCACCTTAGGATAAGGGTAAGCAAGTTATTGGCTCTAGTGAGCAGATAGCCTCTCCACATGATGCTCCACTTATAGATATGCTTGTGAAGGATCAAGCCAGAGTTGACTACAATGTTCTAGCTCATCTTAGAAAGCTGCCAACTAAGTTAAGCATATAAGACGCCCTTATCTTATCCAAAGAGATGAGGGAATCTCTAATCAAGGCCTTACTTGATCCTGAGATATGCTTAGCTCATTTGACCGCTACTAAAGAAGAGGCATGCCACTCGAAGGACATCTTAGAAGTTACATTCAACAATGAAGACTTACTTTTAGGGACGACTAAGCACAACCGTCCTCTTTACATTATAGTGGATGTTGACAGATACAGACTATCAAGAAGTATGGTTGACCCAGGTGCATTAGTCAACATTATGATTCTAAGAACCCTTGCCTACTTGAGGATCAACATCTCCAAAATTCAAAAAGAATGGATGATGTTGAGAGGATTCAATGAATAAGGCGAGAGGGCCTTAAGCTCCATAGTGTTGCCCTTGGAGATAGATGATTGAAATATTGTAGTAAAGTTTCATATTATAGACTCTGATACATCTTTCAATGCTTTGCTTAAGAGTTCATGAATACACGAGAACAACACAATTCCATCCTCTCTACATCAGTGCATGAAGTTTATGAGATGTGAGATCGCCTAATGTCTCAAAGGAGATCTCAAGCCATTTTCAGTTCACAAGGTCGGCATATATGAGGATGCGGCCTACTACCTCCCTAAAATTCAACAAGTCTATTCTCGCGAACATGGTCAAAGTTCAAAAATAAAGAAAAGGAAAAAAAATGAAAAAGAAAAAGAAAGAGAAAAAGAAGAAGAAAATAAAAGAGAAAAAGAAAAAGAAAAAGAAAATAAAAGGGAGTGAGAAATAGTCTTGGAGGAGAAGGTGGATCTTGACATTAGATTCCACTCACAATTCGTTACTCCTTGCGAACACATTGGTAGGATGACTCGACCTCCACAAGGCAGAGGAAAAAGTCAGTTTAGAGGCAGTCTCACGGGTGGAAACCTCCTTATTGGCCACCCAATAAGAGATATATCTTGGCCACCAAGAGTACACTTGCTATCTATATAGACTTAGAATCTAGTTCAGAAGATGAGTCTTACATGGTTAGCACACCAACCAGCTCTTCTCAGTAGCAGATTTCCTTAAAGGTGACACTCGAGCTGAACAACAATGAAGACTGGGCTCCAAAGCAAATTATAAGTGTATCTAAGTCTATATGTGAAATAGTTAGGCTTCGGTTGGGAACCTTAGCTCTAACCCTACTTTTCTCATAAAAAGTTGATGGTTTGGTAGCTAAGGAAGGCCCTAAATCATCCACAGATGTGAAGACTCAGAGGTTCTTCCTAGGAGCATCATCTTCAAGTCAAGAAGTTGATGTAGAACTTGAGGATGATTCATATAAAGATTTAATAGAATTACCTTTTGATTAGTACTCGCCGTGAATTCTAAATTTAACAAAGAAAGGATTAATTCCACATGCTTTGTCTAAACACATGTCAGATTACTTTAAGAGGTTATGTGACAACAAATGCAGACATTCTCAATCAATACTGAGACTAGGATTCAGTACCATGGGTCTAGCCGATGATGATGATTACTGATTAATCATCACCATTCATTTGAAATCTGATAGGTTCTTTTCAAATTACATTAACTCATATGAGAAGCTGTGCTTAAAAACATTAAATGCTCGAGATGATTTTGAAGTCAAAGATGCACCGCCAGAATTCAGAGAAGAGATCAAGTCAACCATTGATGAGCTCAAAAAAATCAACTTAGGGATTGAAGACAATCCACGTCCGACATATATCAGTTCCTTGTTGAATGAAACTAAAACTAATGACTTAGTTAGGCTATTAACTGAGTTTAAGGACTGCTTCACATGGAGTTATGAAGAGATGCTCTGTTTATCTCTTGATGTAGCAGTCCACAAATTAGCTATAAACCCTAGTGTTAACCCTATCAAGTAAGATCCTAAATGCATGTGATTAGACATTGAACAACAGGTCATTTCTGAAGTCAAAAAATTGATTGATACTAGTTTCATCCAGGAAGAAAAATACCCTACCTAGTTGGGCAGTGTTGTACCATGTTAATAAGAAGAATGACTAAATTCGCATATGTGTCAATTTTAGGAACTTAAATAAGGCATGTCTGTCCATTTTTAGAATGAGCTCTCAACCCCTCCACTTAGACATAGGACTTCTCTTAGACTTTAAAAGTTCTTTAGTCTTAAAACACATCTAGTGATTAGGTGGACACTCAACCTAGCCCTATAAGACCTAGAAGAGTTAACCATAGAAATAGGTTATGCCTTTGGGGTGTTAGGAAAATTTCCTACCCTTAACTTAAACCATTCCTTACTTTCCTTCTTTCAAGTCAAACTCCATAACAATTCTATTTGATTTCCTCCAAACTCAAATCAAATCCATATGATCAAAATCCATGATTGAAATATGTGATTGAAACCCATGATCAAAATCCATCAAAAATTCCTAAGTCCAAATTTTGCCTAAGTCCTTAATCTTCCCTTAAGAACCTAACCAAAATTATGATTAAAACAAATTTTAATCTTTGAGATTTTCTCATAACTCATTTATATTCTCATTTATATTCACATATATAAATGAAATATAAATATAAATCAATCAAACTAAATTCAAAATTCCAACTCAATTTTCCTGAAGTCCCTCCTTAATTTTAATGGACTTAGCCAAAATCTTAATCAAACCATTTCAAATTCATGAGATTTTCTCAAAACCCAGTTATATTCTCATTTATATTCACATATATAAATGAAATAAAAATATAAATCAATCAAATAAAACCTCAAATTAAATTTCCAATTTAAAAAATTCCCAAGTCCCTTAATTTTCCATTTAAAGGACTTATCCAAAACCTTAATCAAACTAACTCAAATTCATGGGATTTTCTCAAAACCCATTTATATTCACATATATAAATAAAATATAAATATAAATCAATCAAATCAAACCCTCAAATTAAATTCCCAATTTAAATTTTCTTAAGTCCCTTAATTTTTGAGTTTGGTTTGATTGATTTTCTCATAACTCATTTATATCCTCATTTATATTCACATATATAAATGAAATATAAATATAAATCAATCAAACCAAACTCAAAAATTCAAACTTCAAACTCCAAAATTTTAATAAGTCTTTTAAAATCCTTCTCAATGGACTTAGCCCAAACCATGATTAAACCATCTCAAATCCTTGAAATTTTCTCATGATTCATTTATATTCTCATTTATATTCACATTTATAAATGAAATATAAATTCAAACAATCAAAAAAAATTCCAAAAATCAAACTCAAATCAACTCAAAATCCAATCTAAGTCTTTCAAGTCAAAATTTGAACTTAATCAAATTAATTTCAAATCAAGCCAAACTCTTGATTTACTCTCATGATTCAATCAACCCTACAATCATGAGTCCAAATATAAATACAAACTTCAATCACTCAATCAAAACCCAAGTCAAAAATCAAAGCCAAAATCTTTCATATTCTTCCTTTGAATATGAAATTGTCAAATGAATTAAAACTTATTTGACTTCAAATCACTTATAAATGGATTTATATTTCAATCATAAGTCCATATACAAGTTCAATCAAGCTCAAATCAAGCTTTGACCAAGCCATTTGACCCACTTAGGCTCACTTCACCTAAAGTGACCTAAAGTACCCTTTTGAGCCAAATTCTAATCCTAACAAAATTGGATTGAACCAAACTCATGTATCCATCTCATCATGATCAACAATCATTATGGGATGATCAATCAATCAAATTTGGTTTAACTAAGTCAAACCTAAGGGTTGACCAAGTCAACACTTAGCCCAAAATGAAACTTAACTTAGCCAAATTCCACTATAGGCCAAATTGATTGAAACCATTGATCTAAGTTCACTCATGACCTATGTTTGAACTTAACCAAGCAAAAATTTGAGCCTAACCTAACCCAATTGGCCACTTGACCCAAGTTTACCCAACTTGACCTAAAGGGTCAAAATGTTTCAAAGCTTGATCTAAGCCAAATTGATTGAAACCAATGGGTCAAGTTCATTCCAAATCACTTGTTAAACTTGACCAAAGCCTCAATTGGCCAACTAGACCCAACCTAGCCCAATTGACCTTAGACCCAACTTGACCTAAAGGGGTCATGTTGATCCAAATTTGAACATAGCAAAAATTCATTGGAAATAATGATACCAATCCACTCCATCTGACTAACCTAACCTAAACCTACCCTTGACCCACCTCAAATAAGTCAAATAGCTCAAATATGTCAACTTGACCCATTTGATCTAAATGAACTCACATGAGCCAAATTCAAAACTATACCAAATTGAATCAAACCAAAGTCACCAAAATATTTCAAATGTCATATGAACTTGACCCAACCCTTAGTTTGACCTAATTTGACCAATTGGTCAACATGAGCCAAACCTTTTTAAATCAATTCTAAATCTTATGAAACTTGGCCAAACCTAGTTTCTCCACATACCCAATATATCCAAAGTGGAAAATTAAAAAATGACCATACTACCCCTAGGCCATAGAACAAATTTTGGCTTAATCCATGGGTAATTTGGTCTACCCTCTTCATATTCATTTGAGGCTTTCCTAAAAACTTAAGAGGACCTAATGAAGAGTGGTGCACCCAACCAAATGGGTTTAAGTCAGCCCAATTGGCCCACAGACCAAACCCGACCCCATGGGTCAAAACTCTAAATTCAAACTCCCTCTTCCACTCAAATTCAAGCACATGGGAGGTTGGAATTCCACTCAAGACCTCAAACTGACCATGTGCACAGTCCTAACAGCTTAAACAGCCTTCCCATTTTGGTTAATTGGATCAAAATGACACAATGGCTTATGGCCATCTGATCTTTCAAGGGGAGATATACTCCCCCTAATATAATTCAATTTCATCAATTCCACATTTGATTCAATACTAGAGAGAGTAAGGAGTTATCAGAGAGTGATCCCTATCTTCCTAGAGCTCTAGCCATTTTTCTATCCTCAATGTTTGAACAATGAAAATAGGGGAGGAAAATCAAAGAGCTAACTTTCTCCATACTCAATTTCCTCCAAATTCTCTTTGCACACTCCATCAGAGAGGCAAGTCGAGTGCACCCAAGCTCTCTTTCAAGTTCCCAAGGCAAGAGGAAGGCTAGCTTGATAAAGGCCGTAAGCAAGCTGAGGAGGAGTTGGTCCATAGAGCTCTACGCTTAACCTCAAGAGCTCATTCTTTCAGCAGAGCTTCATCTCAACCGAATGAGCTTCTCCAAGGGAATCGAGCACCGATGATCACCTCCAGCAAGGTATGGGATTTTTTGACTACCTAGTATAGGAGGTGTTGGTCCTTTGTGAAGTAAAGTTTAAATTCAAGTGAATCCCACCATTGTATGTGCCCCTCTTTGGCTTTAGATGGTGTGGGTTGATTTCCAATTCAATCTGAGCTCAATCGAGCTCGGATCATGGCTGCAAATGTGGATGGTTTATAGGGATTGGTAGGGATAGATCTCTTCCATACATCTGCAAATTTTGGATGGACGGTAGAGATTAAACGCACATTTAGAAAATCCTTTATCCATTTTAAAATTATGGGGAGATCTCTGGCCGTTCGATCTTTGATAGGATGACAGAGATCAAACCACGTCTGCCATTAGCTGCCTTTGTGGATTTGACATTTAAGTGAATCCCTCACGGTGCGACGCATGTAAAGCGCACTGACCACCACCACCACGTGTCGCGCCGTGAGCTATAGGATTAGTTAGAATATTTTAATTATTTCTAATTAAGGGATCTTCTAAAATTCATAACTCTCTCTATAAAAATTAGAAAAAATATGAAATAAAATACTATGGAAAGATAATTCAACCTAGAATATTATAAAATTAATTTCAATGAGTTTTGAATAATAATTATCATTGATTTTGGGTTTTATTGGAAACTTCATTTTGTAAGTTACCTTTTAATTAAACTTCTGATTAATCCCAAATATCTTGGGTATGTTTTAGGGGTTGACTTCTACCTCCCCTAATTTTCTTGGGATTTATCAAATGCTTAATTAGGAGAACTGAATATGGATTTCTTAATTACCCTCCTTATGTAATTAAGCATAATTAGAGTATGATTAGTGGTTTTAATCCATGATTAGGGTTATTTGAAGTTATATCCAATAGATAGGAGGTTTAGGGAATAATTTTAGGGCATTTCTCTTAAGTTATTTCCTAAACCCCCTTTTCTCTCCTTAATCTCTTCTTAATTAAAGGTTAATTCATTAATTATCCCCTTAATTAATTTATAAAAATTCTAAAAATTTTTAGAACTTAATTAATCTATTTTGGTAGATGCTTAGGTGTTTAATAGCCTAAGTTCAATTAAGGAAATCAAAACCCAATTCATATGTGTGAAAGGGTGTTTCGAAATTACTTAAGCTAAACCCCTTAGCTTAATTAACCTTTATTTGTGAGCCAAATTGCATTAGGCCTTTTTCTTATTAGGTGCATTACAAATTTAAATTTCTTGTGAGTTTTTATGTCATCTCATTCACTCATAATTATTTGGTTAATTATTCTAAGATGATGTAGGTAATGGATTACTTAATTCACACCTTATCCTAATTAATATATAAAAATGGATTTAATTATCTAAAAAAATTAAACAAAAATATCAAATGCATGTGGAAATGGGTTAGGAACAACTCATCTCACCTTTTCAAAATTAAATCAAACTTTAAACTAAATAAAAATTATGATGAATACACTTTGATTTATTTTAAACTTTCTTATTCTATAAGAATGACTTTAGGATTTAAGTGAAGTGAACTTGTTTACATGATTTCATTGCTTTGAGTCTTTCCCAACATGTTAAATGTGTATGTCATATAGTTTCATGCATTCATATTTTTCAAATTCAAATTTAAAATTGAAATGATTTACTTTATGTCAAATTGGCTTGTGTTGGCTAAAGTAGAAATATGAGTGGCTATTATCACTACTAAATCCAAATTATTTTCAAAACATATAAATCAAATATCAAATCTAAATGCATGCTACTTATATTCTAATTATAAGCTTGCATGTGAAAGAATATAAAGGTATGCTTAGTATAGGTTTCCTTTCTTTCTTATGTTGGTATAGTTTTGAGTAGGAATTTGGTGAGGTGTATGGTTCATTTAAAAAGAACCTGACACTCACTTAATTCCATATCCTATTCATCTCTGCTACCAAAGAAGGGTTACTATACTTTTATAAATACATAAATGAATCCATTAATATAAATTTCTCATTCTCATTTTCTATTTCATTTCTTTTATACATATGTTTGTATTTAAGGAAAGTGGTATATTAGTCTGGACAACCTCGGGGTTGTGAGGCTTTAAGTAGCCCTAAGTAGGTCTTGTACTTTTCACCTCTGGTTAACAATGGTGCTGTACTCACTTATGCCTTTCTTACTTTCATGTGTGCATGTGAAAATCTGGATAAAGAAATCCCTTTCTACTTAAGAAAAATCATGCATCTTAATCTTCTAAATTTCCTTAAATAGATTTCTTAGCATGCATCAGAAAGTATGTTAAATATTCTCGTTTGTATGTACAGATATGCTTAGGGTCCATCCATACGCATGCTATATATGTTGGGAAAGAAATGATGCAATATGTATTATGTGAATTTTGATTCAATTTATTTAATATTAAAATACCTTTCTTTGTGAATATGTTTGTTTAATCAAAATATTCACCTAAACAAAACTAAAATGTGAACCTATTTTAGAAATTACTTAAGTTAAGGAAGGAAAGAGAAGTTCTCTTCTCTTTTCCTCTCTTCATAACTTAGTAATTAATTATAGGATCCACTTAAACCAAATTAAAATATGAAATAAAATCAACCCAAAATAATTAAACAACTTAAATAAAACCATCCTCTAAGTTGAACATGTTCTTCACACTTAGAAAATTTAAACCTAAAGTCATAGCTGAGCATACCACATAAGCCTTCAAAGCACACATATTAGCCTAAGTCACCACTTCTAGCATCTACCTTCCAAACAACCAAAAGAAGGAACCAAAGAATAAAGTAAAAAAAGAAGATAGAGGAATGAAGCTTAAAGACCCCCATAATAATGAATTTCTTGGTTAATTATAATTTAATTATAATTTTTATAATAGAGCTTATTTATATTTGATATTTTTTTGGGTTTGTCTAATGGCCTTTTATTCTTTTTGTGATTAGCTTTATAAATTGATTGACGATTTGTTTAGCTTGTGCATTAAGTGGCATGAATTTTCTAGTTTTTTTCCTTGCTTTATGTATGGCCTGGATGTGGATTAGGCTCTTTAGAGAAAAATAAATCTTTTACCTAACTTAACAACTCAAAAATAAAAATTAAATAACTCATAATTTCACTTAAAGCTTAGGTTTAAAATTAATATAAAAGAATTTGCAACCCCTTTGCTGGATGATTATTTCTTTTGCAATATCATGCACAATAACATCTTATTTTACTCGTGATTGGAGGGCTCCACCTTTCCCAGAGAAACTTGGCTTGACCTTTAAGAGCCCTGGTGGAAACTCACCTCCTCTCTTCTCACTGATTTTGGTCAATAACCTTCTTTCTCATGCATTAGTCATATGAATCCTATTAGCATGAGTCAAGATAATTTTCCAAAATGGAAATAAAATAAAATTTGAATTACATTAGATTTAGGTTATTTGAAGCATACACTTTACATGATCTAGTCTCTTTAGGGAGTGAGTTTAAGGACTTAGTCTCTTTCTAAATAAATAATAGCTTAACTATCTTGCATAAGCATAAAGACTTGTATTTTTCATGGGAGTTAGTTGGCTGACCCGGGGTTGTAAGTCCAAGTTGTCGGGTGGTTTGTTCTCTCTTATGGAGGCAAACCAATTACCCATTTTATGCCTTAAATTTAGGTTGTGCTTTCGGCCCTCGCTAAAGCTCCCTAAATTTAGGCTTTGAGGTTTCTTCTCCCCTTTGCGGGTCCTAAGTTTAATTCCTTACCCCTTTGGCATTTCCTTAATCTTGTGTTAGGGAACTTTAAGTCCTAAATTTCTAAAGAAAAATGTAACTCAAACTAACTAAATCAATCTCAAAAATGTAAAGCCTAACCGTAGGATAGTTTGAGATGTTTTCTAGATTTCCTAGCATCGTGGGGATCTCCTAATTATCTTCCATTTTGGATTCGATAATAATTCCCCCCCTCTTTGATTAATCTCATTTGGTCTTCATAAATAAACCAATCGATTGATAGTTCTTTCTTATTAAAATCTTCAAAGACAATGATCATTTACCTTAATCGAGAGTTTTCCTAAAGAATCCCCATTCCTTAGGATGTAATTAACTATGGGGGCTTGCCCCTATAGGGAACTTAACCAACCCGATTTAACATAAAACCTACTTTACTTTTTTAGGTAAAGTAGGAGAAGAATCTTTTGTACATATGCAGACCCATCATCCTTAGGAGTCCTTATTATGGTAATAAGGTCCATTAAAGGGTAGTGGCATCTGTCTCTCGAGATAGTTCACTATTTCCTTGATGATGTACTCGATCATTGAATAAGTACATCTGTGAATCTGTATGGCATCTTAAGAAGATGAATATATATAGGTCTTGCCTCTTTCTTTTCTCGCCACAGATTTGAAAGGCCACGTCATTTAGGAATTTTCTCCACAGATTTTTCTAGTGACTCTGTCGGGGATGATTTCTCTCTCCACCTTTGGTAAATGATTGCTGTCTTTGAGTATCGATAGTGGGTTTGTACTTTGGTTTGAATATGAGATTATCTTTCTTTTCGTTGGAACTTAGCTCATTTCATCCTTAAGTTTAGTTAGCCAACATCTTTAGGTTTTAGGACCGCATTCCTTGTTGGTCTTAAAACCCCCGTTGGGTAAAAATAAAAAGATCTAAATAAAAAAGAAACATCTTAAAGACTACCTCCTTATCATTTTCATGATAAGGAAAAGTTCATCCTAAAATAATAAAGATAAAATAAATCTTCCATAAAGAACTTTGCTTTTCAAGAGCACATTTTCAAAAATGCACTTAATAAAATATTTTCCACAAAATTTTGTCGCCCTTATTTAACAATTCCCATAATTGTTACATGTAGGATTTTCAAAAAAATAAAACTAACAACATTTTTCAAAAGCACAAATGAACATCTTTTTTCGATTCACCTTAATGAAGATTTCAATTTCAAAATAAAATGAACAATCACCTTTTTCAAAAATCACACTCATAATCATAAAATTTTCAAAAAATCACACTTGAATTTTTCTATTCAATACACTCACACCTATTGAATGGAAGTTTCATTTGTAAACAAAATTAAACTTTTCAAAAGCACATATGAATACCTTCATTTAATATACTCAAATTTGTTAATTGAAGATTTCATTCTAAAATAAATATCATTTAGGAAATCCCACTTGAACATATCTCACATATGTTTTAAGTTGGAACTCCTCTCTTTCAAAAAGCAATAATCACACTAAAAAATTTTACATTTCAAAAATAAGATTGATCTCCATCCTACATAAAATTTGTTGAATGGAAGTCCTCTTTTCAAAACATTAAAACTTTAACAATCATATTTCAAAATTTTTCAAAACACATTTTTGGAACTTCATTTAGCACATTAAATTTATTAAGTGAAATTTCCAAATCTAAAATAAAAAATCAACAATCATTTTTTAAAATTTTCAAAACACATTTGGAACTTCATTTAACATACCAAAATTTGTTAAGTGAAGTCTCCAAGTCCAAAATTCAAAATTCTAAACACATTTTGGAAATTCGTTTAACATACCCAAATTTGTTAAATGAAGTTTCCAAATCCAAAATTCAAAAACTTTTAAAACACATTTGGAACTTCATTTAACATACCCAGATTTGTTAAGTAAAGTCTCCAAGTCCAAAATCCAAAAAAATTTTAAACAATATTTTTGAATTTCAGTTAACATACCAAATTTGTTAAATGAAATTTCCAAATCCAAAATCACAAAAATCAACAATCATATTTCAAAATTTTTCAAAACACATTTTTGGGACTTCATTTAGCATACTCAAATTTGCTAAGTAAAGTTTCCAAATCCAAAATCAAAATCAACAATCATATTTCAAAATTTTCAAATATATTTGGAACTCCATTTAACATACCCAAATTTGTTAAGTGAAGTCTCCAAATCCAAAACCAAATTTTTTTTTGAAAATATATATTTGGAACTTCATTTAGCATACTCAAATTTGCTAAGTGAAGTTTCCAAATCCAAAATCAAATAGTTTTAAAACATATTTTGGAACTTCACCAAGCATACTCAAATTTGCTAAATGAGGTTTCCAATGTCAAAACAAAAATTTTCAAGCACCCTTGGAACTTCTTCCCTTAGCATACCAAATTTGCTAAGGAAAAAATTTCCATCTTCAAAAACAAATTAAATCAAAATTTTGAACACACCATTTGGAATTTTATTTAGCATACTCAAATTTGCAAAGTGAAATTTACATTTCACAAAATTAAGTGGGACTTCATCTTTAGCATACCAAATTTACTAAAGTAAAGTCTCCACTTTCAATCAAATAAAAAAAAAATGAAACACTTAGGATTTCTTTAGCATATTCAAATTTGCTAACGATCCTACCTTTTCAAAAATCAAAACATCAAAACAAAAATGGAACACTTAGGATTCTTTTAGCATACCTAAATTTGCTAAGGATCCTATTTTCAAAAAATCAAACAAAACACACTTGGATTCTTCGCTTAGCATGCCTAAATTTTCTAAGAAATAATTCCAAAATTTTTCAAAAATCAAAACAAAACAAAATTCACAAAAAGAAATAATGACTTTCTCAAACATTTTACTTAGCATACCTAAATTTGTTAAGTAAGTGAAATTCAAAAACAATCTAACAAAGATAAAATTAATTTGACCCTTACTTTAACATACCAAAATTTGTTAAAGGAAAGGGTCCTCAAATCAAATCAAATTCAAAACAAATCATGAACTTATGGAAGCATCCTTATCAAAAATTTTGAATCCATATTTCAACATACCTAAATTTGTTGAAGTTGGATTCATATTCAAATTCCTCTTTCAATTAATCTTCTCAAATACATTTGAACTCCACTTAACACTTCCAAGTTGTTGGATGTCGGTTCAAATTTTCAAATTCAAAATTCAAAAATATATAGAGATATAAATCTGATGTAAATTCATTTCTCATTGCAGATCTTTACAGTCAATGCAGTAGTAGTTCAATTTCTGTCTCTTACAGTTGTTGAAATGGTCGTTCTCAGAAGTTTATCTTTACCTTTCACCATGGTATGGATCTAGCTTTAGATCAAGCCGACTTCCTCGATCTGGACCATAGTCATCTGATTCACTTTGGTCGAGGATTTGAGGAAGCCAGGATTACTTGTGAGGGCACTCCCCTCATCACAGTTAGCAGGACCAAGGTGACCGGGCAGAAGCCGATCATCAAGATTGACTTACCCTCTGAATCTAATGTCTCCTTGTTGAAGAGGAAAGCTATGGTAGTACCACAGACTTCAGTTGTTACATTTCTAGTAGTGCAAGTAGTACCATCTCCGATTACAGTTTGCCCCAGAGTTGCTCATGTTGCCCCAGTGAGGGCTAGTACCCTACCATATGTACCCTCTAAGGGTAAGGCTCCCCTGATCTCAGGGCTTGCCTCCCCTACATTTGAGTATGGGTCTAGCTCGCACTCCTCCCATCCTACTCATACATAACATAGGGATAAGAACCGCATGATCAAGCTATACCACACCCGGATAGCTAGGGAGCTAGAGGCAGTAGCCCGATCAACTGTGGATGAGTTTCCCATTGTAACTTCACCACTGGTTACAGAAAACCAGTTCCATCCTCTCTCTGGATTAGATAGGTAGGATGTCAAGAGGATCCAATCATCACCTCCTCCGGTGGTGCATTTTTAGCCAGTTTCGGGCAGGTCATATAACCTCCGATCATGCCCCGTAGGCGGAGCATGGATGTTTAGAGTCAGTTTGATCTTCAATATGTTATCCCCCATAGCGTGCGAAGCAGATTTTCCAGGAGAGGGCTCGTGAGGCCCATACATCACATGTTACTAGCGAGGGGAGGAGGTTCGTAGTCGGTCATCTTTCGCTTTGATTGATTTTCCGCCACATACGCCATATCGCGATAGTATCCTTCTCAGGACTAGCCACCATGGGAGGCGTTCACATTGCATAGAAAGTCGGTGTGTCTCCACCCATCTCACCACCCTCATCTACGGTTGAGGTTCTGACATCTCTCTCTCATTCCATCTAAGGCCATGAAGGCCGCATCCAAGGAATAGTGCACCTCCTTGGTGATCTGGCTATGGCCAAGGGATCCTACCCCTTCTACATCGCCTATTGTGGTAAGTTCGAGCTCCCCTGCTCGACCTTTTACCCTAGTGGTGGTGTGGAAGGAGTGGCAACCCCGAAGCATCATGGCCATCCCTTCTCCAACTCTGCCCATACAATCTGATGTGGAGATGGTGATAATGATTTTAGATATTCTAGATGACAGTCTAGCTGCATCAATGGTAGTGGAACATCCTAGGATTGCTACCCCTCTCATAGCCAGTAGCAATCAGGAGTGTCATTCATCCCATGAGTACCCACAGGATTGACTCTAGTGATGAAGTCCGTGCCTCTGCATGATAGTGATCACATTGGTCAGCCTAAACTATTTATACCTGTTGAGATGGATCATTCCTTAGATGAGATAGTTGCACATTATTTCATGGAGAAGGAGTAGATCTTAGGGTACGACTGGTCAGATGAAGTGAAAAGCAACTTCGCTCCCAATGAAGATGACTTATTGAGAGACTTAGCTGGAGTCTCCATGGTTGACACTAGAGGATCTCTTCTTAGGGAACAACAAGCCATGGAAAATGATGAGGTCGAATAGGGAGACACCGCAGAATCAACCTAGCACCTCTGACATTAGTTGAGGCAGAAGGATGAGCAGATTGATAGGATGGTACAATAGTTACAGGACTTATTAGCAGCAGTGCCAGTGCTTCAAAAATAAGCCCCTTTAGTCCATCCTACTACAGTCGATGTCAATTAGCCTGAGTTAGTGCATGTCTTGGACTCAGCCAAGACCATACCTCCTGTTGACCAAAGTAGTACTAGCCTGTATAGGAAGGTAGTGGAAAGTACCTCCATACAAGAAAATGACATAAATCCATGGTTGAGCAATAGGTGAAGGAAGCTTTGGCTCCCGGGAGGATCATCGTGGTAGACTTACCCAGAGGAATTCGATGATATCCAATATCCCAAGGGTTTCCTGCCTCCTTCCTTGAAAAGCTTTGATGGTAGTGAAAACCCAAGGCAACACATAACACATTTTAGGGCCAGTTGTTGCAACATAGGTGGCAGCGATGCTTTGCTTTTCTGACTTTTTGTTAGTAGCCTAGCGGGTATTGCTTTTGATTGGTATGTTGAACTGCCCAACGATTCAGTAAAGATATTTGCTGAGTTTGAGTAACTCTTCATCAAGAGATTTGTTGGAGCTCAGCAAAAGATTATTGTAGATGATTTCATTGTAGTAGAACAACACCCTGATGAGTCCTTTGTTCATTATATTCTTTGATGGTGCAACTTAAGTATGAAGTGTGAACTGCAGCTGTTTGAACAGCATGCCATTGAGATTCTCTTAAAGAATATCCATGACTCGGCCACCTTCATGCTTAAGGGCTTCACTATCAAGACATTTGAGAAGCTAATCAACAAGGCGGCTAGACTATAAGGAGAGGCCAAACAGTTCCCTTTTCAAGATCAATTGCCTAAGCAGAAGCCGCAAAAGGTCTATGAGAAGAAGCTAGGAGCAGTAGCAGCGATTGACATGTGATATTAGTTATGAGTACATATAGGTTTGACATGTGCTTATAACTTAAGTATGTGAAGAAAAGCTTTCCTTTCTTTAATTTATGTGTGGTTTTACATGTATTTGAATGTTCATAAGTATATAGTTTGGACATCTTGGGAATAAGAGGCTTTAGCTAACCACAAGAAGGTCATTTGATTACATCACTTCCTTGGTTAACAATGACACATACTTATTTGATTTCACTTACATGTATTTCTACATTAGAATTTGGACAAAACTTTAATTCATATGCATAAATGATTCAATCAAAGAAAAATACAATCTTTGCATGATTCTCATCTTTATAGTTGTGTATACAATCATATGTATTTAAGATGGCAAGTGTTTAGTCTGTACATCTTAGGAATATGAGGTTTTAAGTAGTCCCAAGGAGGTCATTTGATTATCTCACTTCTCTAGTTTAATAATGACATGTACTTGCTTACATCTTTTATACATGTGTAGGTATGCTTAATTAGAGAATGATGATCTCCTTTTCTATATAAATTACATGCATTCATAGTCATTTGAATGATTAAATTATCTAATTATATGACTTGGAGTTTTCTTTCTCATGTTCATATGTACAAACTTACATGTGTTTGAATGCAAATGAGTATATAGTCTGGACATCCCAAAAATATGAGACTTTAGCCAGCCCCAAGGAGGTCATTTGACTATCTCACTTCTCTGGTTTAATAATGGCATGTACCTGTTTAACTTCATCCCTATGTATTTTTGTATAAGAATTTAGATAGAGCTTTAAATTAATATGATTAAATAATTCAATCAAATGAAAGAATATAAACTTTAAATATTCATCATCTAACACATGTTGCATGCATAGATATACTTGGGATTGAATCATATGTATGTTACATGTGATGGAAGGGAATGGTTTGATACATGTCATGTGATAGTAATCCAATTAAATTATTCTTAAGATGCTTTTCATATTGAATAGGGTCATTTAAAGTGAACCCAAACTTAGGATTAATTTAAAATATATAACAAGCCATTAACTAAAGAGAACTAAAT
This sequence comes from Cymbidium sinense, assembly GCA_021442155.1. NCBI lineage: Eukaryota > Viridiplantae > Streptophyta > Magnoliopsida > Asparagales > Orchidaceae > Cymbidium > Cymbidium sinense. Next base: position 26,032,468 of record CM038217.1, on the reverse strand, counting down.
CGAATTAATGTACTTTAGAAAGTGGCTTAAGGTAGAGATGAAAGAAGGCAATCCCCTTTCTTCTCTTTATAACACTTAGTTTCTAAGTGTAATCATATAAAATAAAAGAAAACATAAATTAAAAATTCTTAAATCGATCAAATAACTTCAAGTGAATTCAACCATCCATGTTAAATTAAATATTTTTACACTTAAAAAATTACAACTCTAATGCCTAGCAAGACATACCACACAAGCTTTAACACACATATTAGAACTAAGTCACCACTTCTAGTCTTTAGTTAGGATGGCATATGTATGATTTATGTTTTATTTTGTGATGTATTATTTTAGACTGGATGTTAGGGTGTATGCTTCTAGATTAGATGTTAGGCTATTGTTAGCCTAATGTTATTTTCTGCAGAGGATTATACTTAAGAGGGTGCTTAAAATAAAAGTGAATGCTCTCTTTGTAGGTTGCTTAAACCCCTAAGCATAATCTAAGTTACGACAGGTGGTCTTGGTTACCCATGTGTAGGGTGCTAAGTCTAAATTATAAACATACCTACTTGGGTTGTATGTATGTTTAGCTAACCTTTATTTTTTTATGTGTAGTTAAATTTACTTTTCTTATTTTTAATATAATTTTATATTAGAAATTAAGATTATTGCTACGAGGGATTAGAATGAGTAGTAGCTAGAATGCTTCATCTTGGGAGGCCCTATGGTGCCTTTGAAGTAAGCACATCCAAATCAAGGGAAGAAAGAAATGAAGACATGAGAAGTAAAGAAAGAAGACCAGCATTTATAAATTGTAATTATTATTTTGTAATTCTAGGTTGTATAAGGGTAGAGCTCAGCTACCAATCTCTTTTCGGGTTGTACGGCAATACCCGATTGCATCGACCTTTTATTCTTTCACGATAGTTATAGAAATTGATTGATGATTTATTTAGATTGTGTATTAAAATTTGCATTTTTTTCATAGTTTCTTAAATGTTTGATGCTTTAATGTGTGACCTGGATGTGCTTTGGCTCTTAGAAAAAAAATAATCTTGCTACCCCAATTAATCACTCATAATGAAATTTTAAACAATTTGTAACCTCATTATAAAGCTTAAGCCTTAAATAAGATAATTAAAAGAATTAGCAATCCCTTAATTGAATGGTTAAATTTTTCATAACATACATATCATATTATTTCACTCTTGAAAATAGGGGGTTCCTCTCCTTGCACGATAAGAAAATGCTTGACTTGTGAGGGCATCCCTTGTGGTGGAAAATACCCCTTCTTGCTGATTTAGCCAACAACCTACTTTCATCATGCATATAGGCATAAAAAAATCTCAAAGCCTTTATCAAAATGAAGTGTCAAAATTGAAATAAAATTTAAAAAGATTTTGCATTAGACCAAGTCATTACTCATACCACTCATGCTCTAGTCTCTTAAGGAGTGGGTTAGGACTTTAGTCTTTTTCCAACTAAATAACTACACTAACTATCTTGCAATTCATATGATCAGACCACATGAATTTGAATAATAGGAGAAGTTTGCTGGCGATCACTTCAGGTGGCTGTAAGTCTAGAAGTCAGACGGTTTATCCTCTCTAGTGGAGGTAATCCTTATGCCCATTTTAGCTTATATTTAGGTCATGCTTTAGCTTATGCTAAAGCTCTCTAGATTTAGGATCCAAGGTTGTTGTTTCCTTCGAGCTACAAGCATAAATCCTCATCTCTTAGGCATTTCTACAATCTTGTGTTGCTGGATTATAAATCCTAGTAATCTACTAAAATTTCAACTGAAAACCTATAAATCTCTCCAACTTCAAAATCATAAAGCACAACCATAGGATAGATTGAAATGCTCACTAGGCCTCCTAGTATCATGAGCATTCCTTACTTGTTCCCTTTAGCTTCCAAAATTAAGTCTTCTCCTTAAAATTTCTCAATTGATTTTCCAAATATAACTAATCCTTTGATAATCTAACATTGAAATCTTTGAAGATGATAATTGTCTACTTTAATTGAGAGTATTCTTAGAAAAATTTCATTCCTTAAGATGTAATTAATTATAGAGGTTTGCCTCCATAGGAGATTTTAGAACCCAGTTTAATATAAACCCTACTTTATTCTTTCATATAAAATAGGAGAAAAATGTCTAGTATATTCGAAGACTCAGCATGCCTTAGGAGTCCTTATTAGGTGATTATATTCATTGAAGGGTGATATCTCTATCTTTCAATATAGTATATCATGCCTCAATGTCGCACCCAATTATTTCAATAAGTACCCCCTATGATTTACATGGTGTCCCCCCATACACATCCAAAAATAAACACCACACACACACACAATATATATCTATATATATATATATATATATATATATATATATATATATATATATATATATATATATATATATATATGTTAAATTAAGAAAATCTAGAATTATCTACTTAACCTAGTTAATGCTGACTAGGCAAGCCTTTCACAATTTACAGCCTGATTGAGCTACATGAAGCCACATGGAAGGCACGAGAGAACATGAAATGCATTTGGGTTGTCTGATTAAAGATTGAATGGTGAATGGTCTAGATCTAATCTGTGGTCCTATTAAGAGAATTAATCAACAATATGACACAATATGGACTATCCATTCTAATCAAAAGAAATGGATGGTCTATGCATCATCTCTCTAATCGTCGATGAGAGAAAAAACTTGGCTTCATTTCGAGCACAAAATCTGGTAATTCTTTTCAAAATTTTGGGCTCTTTTGAATGGGGAAGCTTCAAAATAAAAATTGCAAGCATTTTTCCTAATAATGCATGATTTTGTTTCATAGAACACCAAGGCTATAGGTTTAGCTATGGTTGGGATTCATTTCCTCACTCAAGCTAATGTTGAGTGGATTTATCATTTTAAAAAGCTTCCCTAGGCCGAGAAGAAGATTTGGATGAAAGTCTTTCCCTTTGCTTCCCCATGGATAGCCCTATAAACTAAAAGTTGTCATCCTTCACCGGATTTTATAAAAAACTAGGTTTTAGCGGTCGATAAAGGTAGAGAATGAATTGGTTTCTCTCCTTGATGATGGAGAAGGTGTAGAGTGCGTTCAAAGTCGGAGAGGAAGGCTCCCCACTCCTATTTATGATTGGTTGACCCCTTTTCCATTGGCGAAGGTTGGAGGTAGCCAACCATAAGAAACCGAGGCATGTTACTTGCTATAGGAGGTTGTTACTTGATTGGGGATCACCCTAAAGTCAAGCAAGTTGAGGTATCGAGGGAGGTTTCTGAGGATTGAAAGCTTTGGCCTCTTTTTCACTTTTTTATTTTGCATTTAACTCCTCCCATTTGACTTATATGCCTGCTTTGAAAGCTGCTAAACCCTTCCACACATGTAAGAAATGGTTGGGTTTGGCTAGCCAAGGTCTAAGTTTGATTTCACATAAGGAGGTTTGAGTTTGGGTTGACTTAGGTTAGTTTTTATTGGCTTCAAAACTGAGCTCCAATCATGCTTAATTGATAATTGGAAACTTTTGAGTTTTATCAATTTGAGTTAACTTGGATTTAAATTGACATAAACTTGATTTCACTCATTTTGATCAAAGTGAGTTAAATTGGGTTTACATGATTCAATTATTATCCTTATGATTCAATTATTATTTTGAATTTAGATTAAGTCTTAATTATTTTTAAGAATTATTTAGAAAAGTTTGGAGTAATTAATTTGGATTAATTTTGCATTTGACTAAGGTTTAACTCAATTTGGCCTAAAATAGGTCAAATTGGATTAAGTGACACATTTTGGCTATTTTGATTTTGTTTAGGTTATAATTATATTTATTCATTCATTTAGAGTATTTAAGATTGATTGATTGTGATTAATTTTGGGATTTGATAAAAATCGACCAACTTTGACATAAATGGGTTTAACTGAGTTCACTTGGGTCCATGGATCAAATTTATTAATTGAACTCGATGAATAGTTGAGTTATGTTCAATTATGTGTTTAAAGTGTTTGGAGTGTTTAATTTGATTTCATCTCAATTTAATTTAAATTTGACTCAATTGGGTCCATTTGGGTCTACTTGGTCTAAGTGGCTCAAACCAATCTTAGCCTTACTTTTTTTTTGTTTACTTTTATGTTTGAATAAATTCATGTGATACTTTTGAGTCCATGGTGTGGCTCAAATTGACCAAAATTTAGTAGTTACTTTTGAATTGGTGGGGCCACCTAGGTTAGATGACAAGATTAGACATTTTGAAACTTAATTAGATTTAGTTTCATGCTTAATTAAGTTTGAACAATAGTTTTTGGCCTTTGGATGGGTTCAATTTGACTTAATTTTGATTTGATCTAATTTAATTTGAATTTGGGTTAAATTTAGCTTAAATAAGCTAATTGAATTTAGATATAGCTCAAATGTGTTTCATTCAATGTTGAGTTTAGCTTGATTGAATTTGGAGGTGGCTGAACTCATGTAGCTCAAATGGGCTAAGTTAGGTCCAGGTGGGGTCAATTGGTCTGAACTCATCTAAAAGTGTTGACTTTTGATTTAAATTTGACTTTGCTTTTAGTTTTGGTGTTTGATTTTTTGTTATTTCTGATTTGGTTTTACACTTAGTCACTAAGTGTAGTACCTAAGAATCTAATTAGAAAGCTCCTAATCTAAAATTAGAGATCCTAATTGCTAAGATTGGGATAGAGGTCACCCTCATCCAAAAATGAGGTCAATACACACATGCACATGGAATTATCATTTAGAACCTTGAACTCAACAATAATCGTAGTAAGATATGCTAATAAAATTAGGATCATTAAAGTGTGATGTTTTCAAAAGGAAAGTGATTGAAAATTTGAAATTGCATATGTCAAAACTACAATTTAAGAAAGAATTAAAGAAGGCTTGTAGACTAGTCCATATAAAAGACAAATATCAATTTAACAAATTTTAGACTATCATCTTGAAATTGCTAACAACAATTCAAGTTCTATTATTTTTGTGCATATAAGTGAATATTCATATTTGTAGGTTAAGAGAATATTTTAAGGCTTTATGTTTACTTCATTACTTGCAAAATGAGTTTTCTAACTAATTGCAGACCTATAATTGATATTGAAGGATGCTTTTTAAAGGAGGCAATAAGGGGGTAAACTTTTAACAAAAGTTGCACTTTGTGAGAATAACATGATGTTTTTAATTACATGGGGCAGTAATAAATGTAGAGAATATAAGTAGTTGGGAATGATTTTTGGATTACTTGTAATGAGATTTACATATATATGAAAAACAACACAACTTTATCTTTATTTCAAATAAATAGAGAGGTTAATTCTTACATTTAAACTTGTATTGTCTAAACTTATTAGATGTAATGGCACAACATTAAAAAAAATATATTATGTGTAGCTGCAAGGGTATAGTTAATCAGCTTATAAGTATGTTGCAAAGTTAGAGAAACTAGATATTGCAATATTCTAATAATTGAAAGATAAACCACTTGGTGAGTGGATAAAAACACATTTTAGCTTTGCCCTAAAATGTGACATCTTACTAAATAACATATAAGATTGGTACGATACATTTATCATTGATGTTAGACAGCTGCCAATTATTTCAATGTTTGAGAGTTTCATATTAATGGAGATAACAAAAATATTAGAGAATAAGCAGAAAGCTATGAAATCGGTTAGACAAGGATCCATATTTGTGTCAAATCTAAAGATAATAACTGTGAAATTAGCTAACTTATTTTTTCAGCAATTTGTACAAAAACTTTATAGTCTGCATTCTTACTTGTGTTCATTTTGGCATCAATAGTGTTGACATCCGCAATTGATAGTCGGTATTTCATAATTGAACTTTAAAAGATGGCTGGAATGAAGCCTTCGCCAGCCCAACCAAACTCCCTCCGCCGCCATTGCCATCGGTGCTTTCTCCTCTTCCTCGCAGCCTCAGTGGCCTCGGTGGCTTTGTTTCTCCGTCGTTAACTGGAATGGAGGATTTAACGAGGTCTATTTTTGAGAAATTTATATAGTTTTAGGTGTGATAAAGGTAAATATGAAATTTTGTGTCGTACATATGTAAATAAGCTAGTTTCAGGTGTGATGTATGTAAATCCCCGCCCAAAAAACAAAAACAAAAAAGCTAATCTATTTGTAAGCCGAGCCAGAGGACCTCTATTTATATTTAAAAAAGTATATATATATATATATATATATGTATATATATATATATATATATATGTATATATATATATATATATATATATGTATATGTATATATATATCTATATATATATATATATATGTATATATATATATATATATGTATATATATATATATATATATATATATATATGTATATATATATATATATATATATACATAAAATTATGATATATGTCTAATTCTTAGAGAAAAAAAACTTAATATTTGAGTACGTTAAGTTGAGATTCAAGAATTTGAATTAGTAATGCTCCATCATCCCAATCCGAGGAAGAAATATTATATATGGAGTCCAGATATAATTTTTAATCAGGATTCTAATTATATTCAACTCTTTTAATTTATATTAAAATTAATATAAAAAATTATTTAATAATAAATATCTCATTTTTATTAGAATTCTCCTATATCAAGATTCTACACGTAATATTTTCTCATACTCGTGAGCTATTCTCGGTTAGAGTTCCCACCTAAATGAGCATTCGATGACAAAAATTTTAAATTAAGTATTTAATAATTAATTATTATATTAATTATATTTAAAAAAAATTTAAATATAGGTACAGTCGTCCTATAAGTGGGTGACTGGCCAGCCACCTCACCGCCAAGGTGGCATAGTCCCCACCCACTTATGCAAGGATATACAGGTCCATCGATATGGTGACCGCCTTGTGGGCGACATTGATTATGACCACCGAATTGCCCCAGACAGTGACATTCTTTTGGCATCTGATCCCACAAGCTCCATTTCTTTCAACATCCGACTCGTCACGTTTCGCTTTAGGGTCAAAATCCGTCCCAAGATGCACTCTCGCCGGCTCCAGAATTGTCGGCTCCACCGCAAGCTCCGTCCAGCTCCCCTTGCTAGTTGGAAGGTACTGAAGTTTTTTTTTTTTTCGTTTCTCATTCCAGTGGGCAACAATGGAAAGGGAACTTCGAAAGTAGACTAAATAAACTTTTGGGTTGAGTTTTGTTTCAAGAGTTTTGACATGTTTAATTTTTCAGATTATGTTCTCATTGTCTTGCCACTTGATAGTGATTTGATTTTAACATATCAGCTTGAATTTTATTTAATTTTTATTTGCTTAGAGGCTAAAATTTTATCAATGGATTGGCTCAAATTTGATTAGATTTTAACTTGAATTAATACCACTATTATAATATAATTTTGTGGCATTATAGAGGTGTAATGGTGATAGCATTAAGGGTGTAAATGAGTTGAACATGAACAAATTTAGATTTTGTTTGTGCTATGCTCTTGTTTGAATTAGAATTGTAAGGAGTTTATTTGCATTCAGCTTGATATCGCCGTTTGTGTTTGAATAAATCAAAAAAATATAAAAAAAATGAAAGATTTAGGATGTGAAACTGATACTGATGTCATGCAACATAATATACAGTCCGATTACGCTCATGAGTTCACTTAGCCAACAAATAACCGCAATGCATTATGACGACAGAAATAAGGTAAGCATTTACCTCAACAGCAATGTTAGTGTCTTCATTTTTTTTTGTTTAGGGTATCTTCTATTTTTTAAAAGATTATAACTTTTTAATACATAACGATTGCAAGCACAATCAGAGCAAGAACCTAGTTCATCTAGACTATTACTAGATGACGAGTACGAAATGATGATTAGTGAATCAAGCAATGCATCTAAAGATAGCGATGCTGAGGAGGATTCTTTACTGGGTAATGCTAATTTATGTGACATCAATGTTGGTCACGAGCTTATTCTGAGTCATTCAATCTGGAATTCATCAAATGATGATGTTATGATTTGCATTAATGACTATGTCCGCATATGCCAAACCGCAAAATGATTGGGAAGCAGATATTATGTTTGATGGTCCATCTGATAGTTCAACTTTTTCAGATGACATCGAAGTTCCAGTTGAGTTATATGAAGGTATGTGTTTCTCAAATAAGAAGGAGCTTCAGTCGCAAAGAATCGGTTGGTCAATTCTTAATAATGTTCGCCCTTACCATTACCAATCGAGGATTTTCCGTTATATGTGTGCAACATAGTAATCCTAGCAGATTTTGTCAATGGAGCATGCACTGTAGCAGAAGCAAGAGGTTGGGAGGTGCCTGGAGGATATCAACTTTATGTGCACCGCACACATGCGTTACCACTATCAGTGGTTCTGGACATCGTCAATGCACTTCTAAGTTCATTAGTTATTTCATAATGCTAGTTATGCGATTTCAAATAGACTTGAAACCTAGAGAGATCATAGGAAGGATGGAATCAAAATTTAATATTAAAGTCTCTTACATGAAGCCTTGTGATGCGAGGCGTAAGAGTATCAGAGCAATATTTCGTAGTTGGGAGGAGTCATACCGCTCTCTAGGCCTATTTACATATTCATTATGCTCTGTGCTGCCCGGAACTGTTTATAGAATTTTATCATCAAATACATTTAGGTTTCAGAGATTATTCTGGGCTTTTGGACCATCGATTTCTGGTTGGAGATTTTGTCGCCCTGTTCTCAGCATGGATGGGACGTTCCTACTAGGTAAATATTGAGGTACATTGCTCACAGCTATTGGTATTGATGCGAATAATGGACTATTTCTGCTTGCTTTTGCTGTGGTTGAATCTGAGAACAATGAATCCTGGCTCTGGTTCATTATGTGCATACAGCAACTATTGCCTATTATTTCAGCAAGGAGTGATTTATGTATAATCTCAGATAAGCATTAAGACTTGGTATGCGGATGCCGTGATATTTTTTCATGGGCCGCACATTGTCATTGCTTAAGACATCTTAGGGAAACCTTCAAGAAAGTAGTGAGGAAGATGGGTATTGCAGATGTTGAGTTTATGTGTAAAAAAATGTACATGTCTGACAGCACGGAAGACATCAACATAGTCAACCATCACATGGCAGACATAAAAAAAATTAAACCTGAAGCATACCAGTGGTTAGTAGACTGTGATGTGTCCAAGTGGATATTGGTTCACGATGGTGAAAAGCGTTATGGTACTATGATGACAAATGCATTAGAGTATTTTAATGTGATACTTAAACTTGCACGGGGACTACCGATTCAAGCACTGATCACTGATATTTACTATAACATTGTGAGTTTATTTATAAGCGGGCGAGTACCATTGATTCAGGAGAACCGACTACTAAATTCACATTCTCTCTTAGAACACAGACAGTGCTCAGTAAATTTAAGCATGAGGCCAGACACTATCCTCAACCAGTCAATATTAATGCGAATGAAGTGCAAGTGTTTGACAGGAATTGTCGCTCCTTTAGAGTTGACTTCACAGCGGATCAGTGCAGCTCATGTAGTTATACACGAACACTGATTTATCATATGTCATGTAGTCATTCTATAACAGCTCTAGTCCATAGGAGATTGAATCATTTGGCTTATGTGTCAAAGTATTACACCATATCAATGTATGGGCATACATACTCTTCGAATTTTCATGTTTTGCATGATAGAAATACCTGGCCAGACTACGATGCCAACTGGGGTCTGTATCCTTTAATGCCACCAGTGGTTAAAGGTAGGTCAGGGAGGCCACAATCAAGTAGGCACAATAACATAATGGACGAGAGCGCAACATAAAGTAATCACATGTGCAGTATCTGCAAATCATTTGGTCATTACCGGACATCGTGTCCCATAACCCAACTAGTAGAAGGTTAGTTTAGATAGTGTTTCAAAATATTTTAACTGAAATTGCATAGATTTTCTTTGTTTCTGTTAATGTAACAGTACTCTAATAAATTATCATTTTATTTTTCACAGGTACGATGGCCGAGGAGCCTTCCAGACTGACTAGACATTGGCAGAGGAGACATTTTGAGATAGCCGATGACGCACTGATCGCACCTACGAGGTTCATCCCAAAGATATTTATCGTATGGCGTATTACTGTATCGCATCCGTGATCGGTATTAATTTACTTTCAAGTTTATTTTTTGTCTATAATATTTCAATTGCTCTACTTAGCTTGACAAAAATTTCTTCATATTGCACGGGACTATTTTGGAGGCAGCTTCTCATCTTCTGATGCTTAGGGAGTAGCCCGTTATGTGCCCATGGTTCATAGCTGTGCTCCGCACACTTGGACATTACTGTGTTAGCCAGTTGAAATATATCAGACTTAACCATCACATGTTGACAGCGTTAGTTGAGCGTTGGTCCCCCCAAACCAATACTTTCTATTTCGCTGCAAGAGAGATGACAATGACATTGCAAGACATTGCAATGATCTTGGGTTTGCATATAGACGACCCACCGATTGTCGGGCCGATCGTTGTTGGATAGGGGAAGCGGTGGCAGAGTTGGCCTGACTGCTGCGATGAGTTACTGGGTGGACATCCAATTCCAGACACTATGTATCATGACCCAGTCGACCCAATAGTCCATTCGACATTCCGAATGGGGCAGTCACACGCTCATACCTACATGCTGCTCAGGTGGTTAAGCTGGACATTTTTCAAGGAGTCCTACGCAGACCTCCAAGAGTTGGACTTTAGCAGACATGTACGAGCATATGTGTTGTTTCATCTGGGGAGTTTTTTACTACCAGATACATCTGGGTCAGACGTGCACTTGCAGTATCTACCGTTGTTAGAAGATCTACACACATTTAGTACATTATCGGTAGGAGGCGCAGTGTTAGCACACTTATACAGGGAGTTACATGAGTCTACTAGGCCGAGGAGGGCCAACATGGCTGGGTGTCTTTAGTTGCTCCAGATTTGGAATTGGGAGCGACTTCATGTAGGGAGTTCAACATTACATATTCCCTATCCTAAAGATCTTTATGGGCTCAACATTGGTTTCAGGTTAGAAAACTAAATTCTATTTCACCTATTTTAACATACTGAGTTGCAAGTAAATGATTTGTACATAAAAATTGGTTTACTCATGTGGAACGAGAGGTATGTGCGGCAGATGCCATTCGTGAATATCAGATTTTTTTTGGGATGAGCTAGATGGACTGCTACTGAGCTAGGTATTGTTGTTAATTATTATAACTTATTTTCATTGAATTTTATCATACCACTGTCTAACATCCACTAACAAATGCAGGTGACTTGGGAGCCATACGATATTCAGATTAGAGGTCTCCTCTCTGATATTTGCCTAGCTGGCAAGGTTGTCTTGCTAGCTCTAGTTCCATTGATCAGCTGGAAGAGAGTGGAGTGGCACCTTCTTGACAGAGTCCTTCATCAGTTTGGTCACTTACCCCGCACTGATGTTGCTCCGATGGATCTCAGTTTCAAAAGAGTTGATGACAGAGGAAAAGCTGATACCGACTGGGTTTAGGACCATCAACAACACATTGCTTTGTGGGAGGCTCATAGAGATCACATTGCTGTGGTAGATGATAGTATATACAATCCTATAAAGACATATCATGGTTTAGTCGTAGTTTGTACTGCTTAAGATGCCTACTCATCCACCGATGACGTACTACCCCAGAGAACCCGCCGAGCGAGCATATGTTAAGATAATGCTACAATTTGCAAATTTACTTAGTTATTGTATCTACAGATTTTCATAGTAACATTTTAAATTGGTTTACTATAGGCGGAGCATATCTTGGTGACGGAGGACCTCTTTCAGCCTTTCTTTGGACGTTCAGGTGACGCGGACCTCCAGTTGGCTATAAATAAGTACAAGCAGATGTGTCACAATCTGAGCTCGAGAACCCACATCAGTGACTACAGGCTCCAGCACGTCTCAGTAGAGCATGGGCGCATGACCATCCACTTATGCTGATCCAGGACCATCTTCTTTTCTAGAGAGCTCCCAATCTCAGTACCATATGGACATTGCATCGTCACGGGATTGGGTATCTCTACGAGACTGAGATGAGGTATGTTGCAAGCTGGACCACATGATGTCTCCCATCGCCTATGTGATCGCCCATCGCAAAGAATCGAGCACTATACTCGTAAGATCGCGATAAGATATAGCGTCCGGCAGTGTATAGAGGTGTATTTATTTTGTATAGCTGTTGCTGGATATTTTTATAGTTCACTTTTATCTGCATCTGTACCTTAATTTACATTTTGATTATGAATGAAATTTTTTTGTATCATTTGATTAGTAGTACATCTGTATTTGTTTGATGTTATCAGTTTATATTTCAGATTGCTTCTTTACTACCTATTTGCATTTCCTGCAGCTGGTAAAAAAAGACATTATTTTTTTAAAAAAAATCATAAGAAAGTCAAGATTAATGATACCATATTTAGGCCGTCGATAATCATTCGACTGGCTTCACTTAAGGCCAGTCGACCAATTATCGGGTGACTGGCCTTAAGTATAGCCAGTCGCCCCATAAATGGGGGATTGAACCTATGTCATATCGGTAGTGAGATGGCTGGCCAGTCGCACACTTATGAAGTGACTGCACCCATATTTAAATTTTTTTTAAACGTACTTAATATATAATTAATTATTATTTAATATTTAATTTAAATTTTTTGTCGCGTTTGGCTACTCCACATTCCACGCCATCCGCGCTCTCTTTCTCTCTCTCTCCAACCACCAGCCTCTATACTCTAATCGATCTCGCCGATGGGGTTGCCGTGGTGCAAGATATCCTACAAAAATCCCGCCGTCTCTGCCTCTCTACCGCTCTCTCCTCTCTCCTTCAAGGACATCAACTCTCTTCTCCTCGAAGAGAACCCGCCGGTCTTACGACGCTCCATATCCGCTTCCACCACCCTCCGCTTCTTCCGCCCCTTCACACCACCGCCCCTCTCTGACACCATCGCCGAGCAGAAACCGATATTACTGTACTACACAAGCCTCCGCGTGGTCCGCCGCACCTTCGAGGACTGCTGCGCCGTGCGCAGCATCCTCCGTTGCTTCCGCGTCGCCATCGATGAGCGTGACCTCTCCTTAGACTCGCGATTCCTCTTAGAGCTGAAGGAGATCTTGGGCGGGAACAAGCAGAAACAGCTTATACTCCCGCAATTGTTCATCGGAGGCCACCACATCGGCGGCGCTGATGAGATCTGGCGCTTGCACGAGACCGGCGAGCTGAAAAAGCTCATAGCGGGACTCGTACCCACAACCGCCTGCCGACGTAGAGGCGGCGTTCGCTGTGTTCTTTGCAGCTCCTGCCACGGCAGCCACAAGAAGGGCGATGGATTCCGGATCTGCCATGCCTGCAACGAGAACGGCCTCACCCGCTGCCCAGATTGCTCTCTTGGTTCGTGAAGGCGTGGAAAACGTGCTTCCTCGGTTCCTTCTTCCCGACTTCCAAATTACTTTCTTTGCTTGCTTTTTTTTTCGTAATATTTGAAACTGTCGGGGGTCCTTCCAAAAATTTGTAATTGGATACAGGCGTTTGTACTTTGTAATCCTTCTTGAGTTCTTCGTAAACCTGTTGTTGCCTTCAATCCATACAGGTGTATGCTGTGAGGTAATTAGTGAGTTGATGAAAGTGATTGTATCATTTTGTAGGTAAAAACGATTAATGTAGTATATGTGGCTTAGATAATATTTGAATTCAATATTATTTCTTGTTTTTGATAACTTAGAGCGAGCATAAATTTGTAAGAGCTATAACTTTTAAAGTTGTCATTTTAGTCAAGATTTTAAAAATCAGGCATTAAACCATTAAATAAAAAGAGAGTTTCAAGACTTGAAAATTAAATTAAAGTTGAATTAAATGATGTAATACATATTCAAATCAATCTAATATAATTTAAATGATATGATAATAATATAATAATAATAGTTTTTAATTTAATATATAATTTTTCTAATTTGTTCTTAAAATTATATATAAATATGAAAAGTTGAGAGCCGAAGCTCCACCCCCTTCACAGCGAGAACAAAATAGGAATCTGTCTATGAAGGCCGCTACAATATTAAATTCAAATTTGATAAATAAATAAATAGTGAGAGTTCGTTGAGGTGGTCGGTAATCGGTAAAATCAACGGCGTCAGCTTGTTCGACGATTTTTACGTTAACTCTTCAGCCACTCAACACTTGAGGTGATGCCAGTGAGAAAATCCTATGCAAGCAGTAGTTGCGTACAAACATATAGCAGCGATATTTCAGAAGCGTTTCATATTTTCTTGTGTGTAATTACGAATCTCAAGAAGAATTCAAGGTGTGCTCACTTCTGAGTGGCTATTATTTCCGTTCTTGTAATATGGTGGTGGACAGGATTTCGTGTGTAAAGGGGAAGGTGGAATAGCTGACAGAAAGGAGAATAGAAAGCACGTGGAAGGAGGGATGCTATGCCTGCTTTTCTGCTCACTTCCGCTCCCACCCACCTTCGACCTTTTAAGGCTAGACTCATGAGCAGATATCCACCCCTATAAACATTTGAAGGGTTTTATGTTAATAGCAACTAAAAGTTAGATATTTATATAACTAGACTTTAAAATATTACATTTTATATATATATATATATATATATATATATATATATATACTCTTAAAATCATAAATAACTAAAAAATTTAGCACTCCACTCTTGCACAATGAAATCTCATCTCTTCTTCTTGTAGTGCAACAATCTTGTCGTCTCTTATTGAAATGAATTTGCCATCCCACATGCCTCTGATTGTGCATGAGAACTTCCCTTCTTCACTCACTATCTCATGTGAGACTGTAATAAGTCATTAGATTTTATTTTCATTCTTTGACCTCTATTTTTTTTTATCTATCTTGAGTGAATCTACTTTTACCTTATTTTTTTCTCTCTCCTAGTCAGTATCATATATGAAGTCATCTTATTGTTGGCCAATTGAAAGATATACCGTTATTTAATACTTCAAAAAAAAAATACTTTGTGATTTTTGGTATATTTTTTTCAAATGAATTTCTATGTAAAAGCTTCCATGTAGATTTTATTATATTTATTGAAAGGATGTGAGGATATGCTTAGTATTTAAAGTGGTCACTCAAGTTTGCACATACTAGAAAAAGTCATGGAGCTCTTCACTATAAGATTGGATTGTTCCTATAGAGTGGGAGGCATTGAGATGGAGAGTTTGGTGGGAAATGAAAAGGCTTTTCGAGTTCACATAAATAGAACCAATGTTGGAGATAATAGGTGCAATGTATGTAAATATGATCTTATAAGTATTGGACATATAAATAGTCAATATTTAAGTGCTAACTTAGAAACCTAAAATATCTATATTCAAAATGTGCCATTGTGAGAGTTAAAATAGCTGTAGTTTTAAAAAAAAATTTATTAACATAATTTATCAAAAGGAAAATATTTGATAAGAAAAAAAATCTTACGAGTGATGGCAAGCATTTACATGCAGTGCTCGTAACTTAAAATTACTTCTAGTAATGTACTTTTTTATTTATTATTCATCATTTAAAACTATGTTATTTTTTTAGATAGAGATTTGATAAAAAAAAGCTATATAATTTTGTTTCAAACAAAAAGTAGTTTTGGCTATTATTTCATGGTTTAAAATATTAATTATTTGATCAAATGTTTTTATCATATATCTTGCACTTCAAAAATATATATTTTACAACTCTAGCTCATGACATAACTTTCTTTCAAGTGACAATATAATAAAGCTCCCACCATTATTTTAGTCTAACATAGCCAAAATGTTTTAAGTTGATAGTTTTTTATATAATTTAAAGTTTAGGGTTATATCTATCTTCATGTTTTTCTTCATTTTTAATCTATCATTTATTTTTGGCTTATAAAAATCAAAAGAATCCAAGTAGTGTCCAATTTTACTTTAAGAAAAAAATCAATCTAGGGATAAACAACTACAAAATGGTGTATCATACTTCCCCTCCCTACATACTAGGTTTGACATTTTACATTGAGCTTGTGGGCACTTGAATTGAACAATTAAATGCTTAAAATACATTTAGCTTGAAAAAGTGACTAATTCATGTGTGTTCAATGTAAGTAATATTGATGAAACATTCATTTTTTTATGCATTTTCTAAGATGTAAAAAAAAAAGATTAAGAATTACCATTATGTTTATTGTATCTGAACTATTACCTAAATAATCCTAAATATTTATTCATATAAGTATTATATTAGCAACCTTCGATCACAATAACATGTACTTATTTCCTTGTGATTCCTACATATAATTAAAATTCTTGAAGCTCTTATGTCTGTGATGACTACTATATATTTCATAACTTGTTCATTCCAAAATGCTCATCTAAGTGTGAGGAGTTAATCCATATAAAGCTACTGGGGCATTATTACTATTTTTTATATATCAATCCATGTGATGATAATTATGCTATCATGCCAGTCAAGATTTTGATCCCTCACCACCATATATTCATGAGATTTATGATTAACACTTTAGACCTTTTAGATAACTAAGTATAGACATTATATTATGTCGCCAAAATTGGCATAGGTATGACAAAACAACTTGGCCAACATAAGGATAACATTATCTAATTAATTATTTATTAATACAATATCCATTATTTATTATTAATAACCATGAACAAAATAATTTATTTGAGTCCAGCAATTAAAATTTTATTGATAGGAGATGTCTAAGGTATGTTCTTTAGACTAAAGTTAACCTTAGAGCAAAGCCACAATCATTTTATAATATTCAAGCATTAGGTTTGCACATGTTTGTTTAATGCTATGTGTTTAATAAAAACTAAATCTTCTATGGCCTTATATGATTGAAACTATGCATCAAAAGACCTAAAGAGTGTTAGAAAGCATTGTATGATTAAAATTACAAAATATAAATAAAAAGTAAATCACTTAAATAGTAATATAGCAAAGTTATAAATTTATACTAGTTTTCTTTAACCCAATTTATGCCTTTCAATTTTTTTAAACTAGAAATTAGAACAATAGAAATAGCCTTTCTCACAAATTAGTCCCTATCCTAATCCTTTTCACATATACAGGCAAAAGTGTTATTTTTTTCCAAGCCTACATACCAAACTTAACCTTTTTCTTGCGGGTCCATAATCAAATCAAGCTTATATCCTTCAACTAAAATTTACATCTCACTTTGAGTCATCCCTGGAAAAATATTATTCATATGACCATTTTTTGCACATTAAAATTTTAAGATTAAAACTAAGAAAAAATTGTTAAGCTAATAATCAAAATCACTTATATAACTCTTGATTTAAACTAAGAAAAAAATTGGTAAGCCAATAATCAAAATCACTTATGTAAGTCTTGATTTGTTCTAATAAAAGTTTAAGAAAACTTTCTTAAAATATTAGCTAGCTTAATTTTAAAGTGTTTAAGGCTTTTAAGGATATAAATTAAGAAATCTATGAAATCAAGGTAGAAAAGTTCTCTTTTTTATGTTAATAAATTAAATCTTGCATAGCTCTTATAACAAAAAAAAAAAAAAAAAACCAAAAAAACAATTCCCTCTTTCTAATAAATAAAAGCACAATGGACGTGTGGTTAGAAGAGGATTTTAAATGAACAAAAAATGATAAAGTTAAAAAGGGAAATTCCTTTTAATTACTATTGAAGGTGCTTAATGGAGACATAAACATATGGTGCGTAGAGATAAATGCACAAAATATTTGGAGTGATATCAATCTATTAATTATTAATGGATGAAAGTGTGGCATATTTAATTTTACTCTCTCTCTCTCTCTCTCTCTCTCTCTCTCTCTCTCTCTCTCTCTCTATATATATATATATATATATATATATATATATATATATATATATATATATATATATATATATATATATATATATATATATATATATATATATATATATATATATATATATATATATATATATTTTTTAATGTGTTTAACTTAGTTTATTAAATAAAATTTTTTAGCTTAGTAAACCTAATGTGCTTACATGAAATACATAGAAAGATAAGAAGACAAAATATCTTAAAATATTTTGTTGTTTTAATTTGCATGCATGAGGTGATGATTAAGTAAATTATTGCAATTAGTATAAAAACTTCACATACTATAAAATGAAAATCTTCTATGCTCTGAATTTAATGATATATAAATCAATTACTCCATTATGTTTCAATTCATCATTTGAACATGACCTCATAGCTCTTTGGGCTAATTTAATCAATTGGTCAACTTAATCTAAGTAGACCAAAATTGACCTATATGAATTCAATTGAGCCAAATCAAATCAAATCATATCCAATCCCAACTAAACTTGGCATGAATCACCCCTTTACACCTACCAAAGTGGACCCAACCTAAGGTAAACTCATTTCAGCCCAAACCAAGTGAACCAAGCACCCCACATAAAATAAAATTCCAAAATAGAATGGTCTAACCTCTCTCTTTAGCTAATGCAGTACCTTTAACATGTCTTAAAACCATCTCAACTAGTCAAGCCTGACCCAAAGTTGTTTGGTCCAACTATTGACCAAGGTAAATTCACCTTCACCTTAGACTACTCTTAGCTCACCACCCATTGAAAGATAAACATGTTATCCTATAATTGATTTGTTCATTTAATAAAAGACTCTTAAGGCTGATGAGTCTTTCATATACCAGAGAGTTTTCCTCTAAACTATATGGAAAGTAGAATAAAGTTTATTTTAAACTGGGCTCATGGTTCCCTATAGGGGAAAGCCCTTATAGTTAATTACATCTCAAGAAGGGTTTCTTACTAAGAATACTCTCTATTGAAAAAATAAGTCATTATTTCTAAAGAATTTATAAGTTGGTTTTCAAATGAATGATATTTGAAATTTTCAATTGGGAAATATCTAATGTGGAAAGAAATTTTCTTTTTTGGAAGCTAAATGGAATGAAGTAAGAAATGTTTGTTGATACTGGGATACCTAATAGGTATTTCACTTATCCTATATTTGGGCTTTAAGTTTTGGAATTTAATTTAGATTTTGAATTGATAATTTTTCAAAATTTTAATGCTTAGATTCTAATAACACAAGACTGCAAAAATGACTTGGGTTGAAGACTTAATTCAAGAAGGACACTTCAGAACCTAAGTCTATAAGTGCTTCTGACACAAGTCAGATGCTAGACCTAGTTTCACTTTGGAAATTATAATCATTTCTCCCACTTGAGGGAACATACCTATCCTTGACTCTTCTGGACTTACAACCTACCTAGATGGGCTACCAGCTAACACCACCTAAGCACATTTTAAATCCATGACGCTAAGTCTCATGTACGCAAGATGGTTAGGCTGTTACATTTTTAAGAAAAGAATCTAAGAATCCCAGACTCACTTTTTAATCATAAGATCATGTAGGGTATGAAATACACTGACTAATGCACATTTTCAAATTTTAAATATTTTGACTTGATAATCATTTTAGGCCATGGGTATGCAATTTATGCCTACCTGGTATGTGATTAGAAGAAAGTCATGAGCCAAATCAATAAAAGATATGCAAACTTCCTT
Organism: Cymbidium sinense; assembly: GCA_021442155.1. NCBI lineage: Eukaryota > Viridiplantae > Streptophyta > Magnoliopsida > Asparagales > Orchidaceae > Cymbidium > Cymbidium sinense. Next base: position 26,012,882 of record CM038217.1, on the reverse strand, counting down.
AAGAAGGCTATCATCCTCACATGTCAGATGCTCCTTATGTGTAATCGGTGAAGTGCCCATTTCAAGAGTTAGAGCAATATGATTGCATAATTTTTGAGAGCTAATTATTTATAATTGTTTTTAGGTTATTCCTAAGGGCTTTAATTTATATGAGATTTTGAATTTCATTATTATTATGTTTGAATTGATTAAGCTTAATTGGATAGAAAATTTATTTATTTTTCCAATGAGCCTACATCCAAGCATTCATTACAGAATGCATGATACAAAATGAAACCTAAAAAAGTAGGTTGATTCTATTGCGCACCCAAAATAAATCAAGCCAATTAAATTAAAGAAAGGCTAATGTGGTTGGGTACTGCTGTACACCCTAGAAGAAAGGAAAATGGGTAGTCAAGCTCTACATTTATACAGCCGGGGCTAGAACTGCAAGTCTAGATTTATGAGTCTTCTTTTTAGGGCCGTCTCCTTCTTCAGGGACCTACATTAGTCTTCACAGTGGTCATCTACACCATCTCTTGGTAGGGTCAGCTCTTGCTAATCCTGTACTCCATAAATTTTAACCTAATTCTAAGCTCAAATTTACATTTTAAATTCAAAAATAAATACTAAGCTCTACAAAACAAATGTTAGAAGAATACAAACAACACACAATAATTATATTTTACAAACATACAAGCTTAACATTAGTTGCTTGCCAAGTCTATTTGTCCTATGGACTATACTAAGGGACTATTCAACACATGTAACTAAACAACAATTTTATACTTTATTTATGACAACTGTCTCTTTAAGGAAATGGCCAGTCGAGCTCTACCCCTTATACAGCCAGGCCTAGAACTACAAGTCTAGATCTATGGATCTTCTTTCCAGGACCGTCTCATTCTTCAAGGACCCCTATTGGGCTTCACAGGAGACCTCTACACCATCTCCTAGTAGGGTCAATTTTAGACCCCATAAATTTTGACCTAATTCTAAGCTCAAATTTACATTTTAAATGCAAAAATAAATTCTAAGCTTTACAAAACAAATGTTAGAAGAATACAAATAACAAGCAATAATTATATTTTACAAATATACAAGCTTAACATTAGTTGCTTGCCAAGCTCTTTATCCTATGGGCTATGCTAAGGGACTATTTAGCACCTACAAGCAAACAATAATTTTATACTTTATTTATAACAGCTACCCCTTAGCACAGCCCCCCCTATAGAAGATAATGTTAGTTTTATAAATAACATCTTACCATCCAGACTAGCGGCAATCAATCCTAGCCATCTAGTCTAAAATAATAGAGCACAAAATAATACCAAAAATAATTCACATCACAGCATCACAAAATATTATAGAAAATCATAGAATGACATATCTTAAGTCTAGTGTTTGTGACCTATTATTCTAGTGTGTGAAGAAAAGGGGTTTGTGTGGTAAGACATTACTAGGCTTTGAGTTTCAATTTCAATTCTTGAATTTTATTTATTTTTACCTTTGGATGGTTTCAATTCAAAGAATTTAATGATTTATTAATTTTTTGTTTTCATTTTAGATTCATTTTATTATGTTAAAGTGAAATTTAAATTTTCAAGAATGAAGAATAAAATATGTTTCACCTTTAGGTGAAACCCATTCTATTCATCATTCGAAATCCTAATAGGATGATATCTTTATTCTAAGGTAAAGATTCATTCTAAAGATCTAACTAAAATCTTAAGTATTTTAATTGATCCTTTCTTTAAATTTAGATGATTTGAATTAGTTTAATTTATATCATTTTGCTTTAAATTTATTTATTCTTCTTTCACTTAATGTTTTGTATTTTGATTTATTTAATGTATGTTTATTTATTAATAATATTATTATTGTGATTCAATTTGAATTAATTTTCACTTGAAGTTTAATTCATTTATTATTTTGTTTGATTTTTTTTCTTCTAATTCATTCATTATTTTGATTTTAATTTCATTTAATTCTTTTGGCTTAATATTGTTTTATTGATATTTTATATTTTATTATTTATTTTATCTACAACTTTTTCTTAATTTGATTCAATTTTCTTTTACTTTATATGTTTTCTTTATTGATTATGATGATTTTTATCTTTCCAATTTTAGATTCTTTTAATTAGATTTACTTTACTTATTCATTAAATTTGTCTTACTTTTATAATTTAGATTGATTAGTTTTTAATGTTTATGTTGTTTGAATTCATTTTTAATTTAATACTCATTTTTGTTAAACTCATTTCATTTATTTGATTTAAGTTAATTTCATTTATTCATTTTTATTGATGTTTATTAACTTAAGTAAATTTACATTTTAATCTTAAGTTTAGTATTACTCAATTTATTATGTTTCAATTTTATAATCCATTTACATCAATGATTCCTTCCTGTTTCAATTTATTCATTTCATGAGATTTTTAAGTGTTTATTAATAATTTTAGATTAAAATGACTGTTCCCAAATTATGATTTTATTCATTATGGATTAGTTCAATTCATTTTTAATTAATTTAAAGCGAGTGATGATTATGTCATTTTAAAAACACTTAGCATAATGTAATTTCCTTTATTCATCATGGCTTAAGGAGTTTAAAAAAGGTTATTTTCATGTGCATCAAACTTGCCCTAAGTTACTTTAGAATTTTATGTCATTTCAAGTTCAATTCAACATATCCTAAAGTTCAATTACACTTAATCTTTCATATTTGCCTTTATGCCACTTCATTCCTTAATATAAATGGCTCTAATTTATTCATATGTTGATGGCTTATAAATTTTATAGGTTAAAGAACACTATATGTTAATTTATTAATGGATTTATTATGGTTTAAGGGGTTATTATTTTTGGAATATGACTAAATTCTATATTTTTACATATTCATTATCCTTAACTTAGGATTAATTTGGTTCCGTTGCTTTCAGTTTGCTTGGGTAGTTTTATTTAAGTATTTTGGTGTAATTATGATGTTTTAAGTTTGCATTATAGGTTTTGTAATTTCTGTGATTTTTTTGTTTTATTATTTCCTTTAAATTGACCTGGAGAATTAAAAATTCAAATATTCGCAATCTAGAGGTCAATTGGGTTTGAAATGTTTATGGCAAGTGGAGTTCCTTGCCAATTTTATTTTCGTAAAATTTCACCTTAATCATATGTGTAATTAAGGTTTTAAGCATTTTATTAAAACTTAAATTAGCCTTAATTTAGTGAGGAACATTTAGGAGTTTTATTTTTCCTTGATTCCCCTCTAGAATATGAATCCAAAGAGGGTTTATTTATAATTTTTGGTATTCTAGTTGAGTTATTATGATTTATTTAAGTCTAGGTTGATTAATTGGATTAATTAATTCAATTAATGGCCAAATTGAATGATTTTGTGATTTATTGAGTTCTAATGGATTTTAATTATTTATTTATGTTCATTAGAATGTGTTATGATGTTTTGAGCTTATTTGATTAATTTTGATAATTTATTTCATTTATTATTAATTTATTTTATGAAAATGAGGGTTTAGGGTTTGAATTTCAAACATTAAGATTTATTATTCAATAAATTATGAAAAATTTACCTAATGTGTATCTTAACTTCAATTTCAACTCCACAAAATTTCATTTCATTTTGATCAATTATTTGAGATAAATTTAGGTTTAAAGTTCTTCATTCAAACTTAAATTAAAGCCAAATTACCCCCACATAATTTGGGGATTTTAATTTTAATGGATTCCTCTAATCAAGAGGAACCCATATACCTAAGTTTGTAATTTTTGAATTTATATTTAATTTTTTATGAATTTTTGAATTTTTAGGCATTTCCCTTTATTTGTTAATCCAGATAACCCGAATTTTTAGTTTAGGCTCATCAGATCCACGTGGGTCCGATGTAGTATCGCGTCATTGGGCCACGTGGGATCCATGTGGATCCACCTTAAATTGGTAGCACAAATGGGTTAATTGTGGGCTGTCCGATCAAAGATCAGTTAGTCCTGATTCGATCTGAGGGTTATTCTTAATGGTTTTAATCAAATATCCGGCTAGATCTCGACCGTCTATTCTTTATAAAAAGAATGCATGGCAAAGATTTCATCTATTACTACAACATTAGAGGCTGAGAGCCGCCCATCATTTTTGCATGATTTTCGGCCATTCGATCATCAAAATTACATGATTTTGATGCCAAATCAATTAGTGGGTGAAAGGAAGATCTAAATGGTTTGATCTCACTTGCAATCAAACTTCTATAAAAAAGTGTCAAAATCAGAAGCTTGGAGAGCTCATTAATGACATATATCGATCTTGATGATCTTTGGTGGTGGAATTAACTTCAATAGTTCTGGAATGATGTGGGAGCTCGTGTGCAAAAGGAATTGAGATGCCTCATTATGGATCACCTCCTAGACCAAGCTTGGCTTGAGTTCCATCGGCCTTAGTCATTTTCTGGCTTCCCTGTAGGGAGGGGATTGGGGAAAGATTGGGTTCGTCTTCGTGCAAGGTGGGGAAGGTTGGGATTGTCAATTTCACTTGGGAATAGATTTCTTGCATTTTTCCATTGAAGTTGAGAGTTTGAAGCTTGTTTCTTTTCCTCTTGGTTGGCTGTGGGTGATTGAGGTCCTTGGAGGTTAGTTCCAAGGCTCCTCAGCTATTTAACAGCTGTCCAAAGATTTAAGGAGGTGGCATGCTAAGGGGATGAGGGATTGGGCAAATTGGATTTGGCTTCATGCAATCCTTCTTTTCATTGGTATATCCCATCATTTGGCTTAACTTAGACTTGATTAATTTGCTTAAGATTGGCTGACAATCTCTCTTAACCCATGCTACGATGAATTTATATAGGTTTGCATAGGTTTAGTTTCAATTTGAATCCATCTAGTGATTAATCTTAACATTGGATTTAATTTTGGTTTCAAATGCTTTAATCACTATTAATTATTTTAGATTTTGTTTAAATGATCCTCGATTGTCCATTGGATGATTAAGAATTGAATTAACCCATGCTGCATGAGGGTTTAGCCCAATTCCAAGTCAACTTGACCCATCTCATCATAAATGGGTTAAGTTGGGGTTGGTTCAGTCAAATGACCAATTTTGACTCAATTAAATTATGTTTAATCACATGTATGTGATGATTTGGACTGATTAATTTTATTTAATTTCAACTGGATTTCAATTGGGTTCATTTTGGTCAAATGACCAAATTGGCCAAATTGGACCCAATGATGGGTTGGTTTAGGTTCAATAATCCTTTTTTAAATGATTTTGGACAATTGATTTTGGGTGATTTGAGTTTGATTTAGATTTGAATCCAATAAGACCTATTTAGGCCCATTTAGGTCAAAGGACCCAATTAGCCTAATTGAAGACACATTGGACTTGTATTATTTTAAATTCATGTTTAAATATGTTCATATCATCATCCAAACCATTTGGAATGATTTTATTTGGTGAAATTTTGGTGTGTTGATCTTTGACTTGGTGGGACCCACATAAGTCAAACTCATGTCAAAAGGGTTGACCAATTTTTTTTACCTTTGGTTTGGATTTGGATTTATTTAATTTCATGTCATGGTTTCAAGCTTTTAATTTCATTTGATTTGGGCTTGTTTGGATTTGATTTAAATTTCTTTATATTTTTTATGACTCTTAGCTTAATTAAAGTAATTAGTTTTAGTTTCTTAATTAAAACTTAATCTATGCATAATTAATTTCAAATTTGGCATGGTGTATGTTTAGGTTGGAGATTTAGGGTTGAATCTAACTAACCATTAAGTTAGATCAATCCAAGGAGGGTGCAGTAGATTACTAAGTGTAGTCTCCTAGGTGTTTAGTTAGAGGACTTCTAATTTAGGATTAGGAGCCCTAATGATTATTTTTGGGAGTGTTATTAACCTCATCCAAAATGAAGTCAACAACCATAGGTTGTTTACTTCATGTCCGACCCTCAAATTTCCTCAGCCCCTCAAACACTCCCACCTTAATAGTCTCAGCCCATTTATGACCATCCTTACTTTCTAACTAGTTGTATAAGGCTGAACCAACCCAAAAGAGTTTCTTTTATGGGGACGGGGATATACCTGATCCCAAGCCACCAAACTTAACAAACACACTCACTAGACTTCTAAAAATAGTCCTTGAGTTTTCTAAAGCCCCTTTTACACCAATTGCAGGTGATATTAAGCTATCTAAAACTTGGTTGTCCCTCATATTCACCTACATCAAACCTTCACTAAACTCTAATTGACTCACCCTACACCTCTTCACATCCCCACAAGCTCAAACAAATCGATTCTCTTTCAATTTGAGCACTGGAAGTAAGAGTTTGATCAGACTCTGAGAGAAGCAGTGGAGCTTGGTCTTGGGAGCAACTGGTGAGGTGGCAAGCGACCATCTTCTTAGCAAGGTTTTACCTTTTCAAGGAAAAGTTACCTCAGTCATCGGTGCTGCTAGATATTGACTTTAGCAAGCTATACTTCTTAAACCATAGAGAATCCCTATAAATGTTTGTGTTTTATTAAGTGAAATCGTATATTGTTAGAATCCAACCATAGGGAACCTTACATTTTCATTTTTATCATAATGAAGTTGGTTCGAGTGCGATATAGGCCATAGTAGGCTCAGATCAACCGAGAAAAGAAGAAAGGTGTTTGTCTCTGGCTAGAGGTAAGTGCAAAATCATGGAGTACCCGTTTCACTTGACTAGAATGGATGGTCGTGATAAATCACATAGAATAATCTCTGACTTAATCATATCAAGCTATAGGATTATTTCAATTCTTTTGATTTTTGATTGAATGGCTCAGGACAAAACCACATTCATCGCCGGCTAACTCAACACCACGTGTAAAGTTCTATCGAGTTAGCTATTAACTACATAATTAATTAATAAAGATTTTAACTAGTGTTAATTAATCAACACTTTGAAAAATCATAATTAATTAAAAAATCTTTAAAATACAAATAAATACTCTATAAAAAGCTTAAATAGAGGAGAATCAAGAAAACATAAAGCCCAAATTTTATAAAATAGATAAAGATTAATTAGGATTTGAATGTTTTCATTAATGTTAAAATTAATCCTTTATTACTTGGCAAAATGATTTAAAATTTTAAAGAAACATGGGATGACCTCTCCTTTCCATAATTATTTCAAGTTAGTTGGGTGAGTGTATTAGGAGATGTGTATTTTTAAATCCTATTTATCCATTTTAAAATTTTATTAAATTAGTAAATCATGAAAATTATGAAAATTAATTTTGAATGTTTCAATATGTTAAAATAAACCAATGATGATTATAAAAAAATATTAGGACCTCTAATCATAATTAATTCTTAAAATCACCATTAAGAGGCTTTTATTAATTAAATAATTCAATAGTTGTCCTAAGATTGATAAAATTCATAACTAATTATGTAGGTCTCCAAAAATTATGACCAGCTCTTCTTTATGCTCAACTAACAGAGATGTTTTCAACGAAATCAAAAGTCCTAATTGGTTTGGAGCATTTTGATTGTATTTGATGATTTAGAGTTTTCCTCATTTATTTAATTAATCATAAATTATAAGCTTAATTACATTAGAATTTTTAGGATGTGTTTTATTATGTTCATGTATATTCTGTAATCATTTCTATATTTTTTGGGCTTATTTTATGTCTAATTAAAATTTTATGTCTCTTTGGGCTTAATTATTTTTAATAATTATTAAATACTAATTAAATCATAAAATTCATTTACTTAACTTTTACATGACATAATAATTAGAGAAGGTTATAGAATAATCTTAAAGTGTTTAATCTCTTCAAATGAGTTTAAGTACCTTAGTCTAAAAAATCTTAAGTAAAAAGCATGCTTATGTGATTTACCTCGAAATTAATGGCCTAAGTAGGTAGGATTATACCGCTTAATAATTTCCTTTATTAGCTTTTATATGTGTGTTTGATCAACATTCATTTGCATTCATGTTTGAAATTTCAATTGTTAAGCTTTTGTCATTGATGTTATTATCACTAATAAACATAAAAAATTATTTTCTTTACATATGAATCACATAAATAATCTTAAATTAAATAATTAAAGAAAATTTAAATACATTAATCATGTATATGATCAATGATTTCTTAAGCTAAATAGTTAGAAAAATTGGGATCGTAGGGCTACTGGTCTGAAGGAGGTCTTTATTGACTTCATATCTTTGGTATAATAATGACACTTGCCTATAAAAATGAAAAGCTAAATACATATGTAAATAAAAAAAAGAAATGAACTTTTAAATCCATCATCATCATTAAGAATTATTAAATTAATAGTTTCAGTTGCATATCTAAATATACATACATGTACATATGGCTAATAAGTATATTGTATGAACACCCAAGATCACAAGACTACTAGTTTGAAAGAGATTTTGACCTCACAGTTTGGATTTAATAATGACATGTACTTGTAAAAAGACAAAGTGTATATGTATGTATGTGTATGTACACAAATGATCAATTCCTTTTGATATAAGACAAAAATACATGGACCTCTATACACACACACACACACACACACACATATAGTCTAAATCTCTAATCAGTACAAATATAAATTATATACATGCATACATACATATGAGTGATGTATTTCATCCATCAAATCATAAATTGTTTACTTGAATAATTTTTTAATCAAATTAAATATTTTCTCAAATTATAGAGTAATAAAAATGATGATTATATATAAAAAAAATACTAAAGTGACAAAGTTACTTAGATAAGTGTCATAATGAGAATCATAACTTATGCCTTTTAATCCTAAGATATTTTCACATAATTATAATACCATTTAGGTCTAATTCAAACTTAAGAATTACTTGAATTTTAATGCTTCATTAAGATGATTAAAAAGTTGTAAAATTCACCTCTTTAGATGCCACTTAGGAGTCAGATATTGAAAAAAAAAAGGGTCTCACCTAAAGCAGAATTCATTACCTTTCACATTCTTTAAATCTTCAAGTCCAACATAAATTAAAGTTAAATTTGTAGTATAAAAATATGTACTTAAGTTATTAACCAATTTAAATTGAAATCAAGCCTTTGCTAATAAACTAAACTCTTACCTCAAGTCATAATGTAAACATCGATAGCTTAAAATCCTCTCACTACCTTAGCCTTTGCACACACTTTAGATTGATAGACCATCGATATTAAAATTTATTTAGGATAGTGTTGTGTTGTGGACTATTTTGTTTTATTATGTGATATAATATTTTAGACCTGAGATTAGAATGCATGCTCGTAGACTAGATGTTAGGACGATATTAGATTAACATTATTTTTTATAGGTGGTTGTGCTCAATGAGAAGGGACACTATAATAAAATTAAAAGCTAATAAACATTGCTTGTTTCGCTATATATTTTTTCTAGCATAACCGATCAAGACAGGTGGGCTTGGACACCAATTGGTCTAAAGCCCCAGAGTATGAATTATAACTATTTAATGTATGTGTGTTATAGCAAACATCCATCTTGTAGATTTAATTAGGATTTTATTTTTATAATTCTAGGTGTAATTTGTAATAGAATTAGAATTAGAGTTATAATATTTAAGATAAGTAGTGGTTAGAAGGCTTAGGCTCGGAAGACCCTATGAATACTAGAGCATCCACACTTTATAGATGAAGATGAAGACCTCCATAGGCTACTATTTGCATTTATTTTTAGGCCAAACTATATAAGGGCATAGCTCAACTACCTAATTTTCTTCATTTTTTAGGTTGTGTCATGGAAATCCGGTGCACCGACCTTTTATTATTTTAATTTGACTTGATTGATTAGGTGCGTTTACATTGATTGTGCACTAAAAATGCATGTTTTTTTCAAAAATTTTTAATGTGATGATTTTTATATGTGGCTTGGATTTGGTAAGCTCTTTAGGACATAAATTTTCTACTCTAGCTTAAAATCAATTTGAATTAGATTAATATAATTTATAATCTCATTTTAATGCTAGGACTAATCAATAAAAGATTTGGAAATACTTATGTCTGTGATGAATATGTAATCATACGTCATCCTGATATTCTTTTCTTGAATATGGAAGATCTTCATTCATTGTACAATAGGGGGAGAGCCTAACCATTATGGTGGGCACTGTTGAATTAAAAACACTTTTTCTAGTCATTTAGCTCATAGCTTGATTTCATCTTGCATGTAGGCATACTAAAAAACCCTAATATGAGTCAAATTTGAGAGTATAAAATCTATAAAAGATGTAATTTTATTGCATTAGTTAGAAACATTTTCATAGTAATCATGTTCTAAGAATCCTAAGAAGGGAGTTTAGACTCTTAAGTTTATTCCTAATAAATAATAATCTAGCTACATTGCATTTACATGAGACTCAATCATATGATTTTAAAGCATAGGTGATGTCAGCTGGAAACCCATCCAGATAGGTTATAACTCTAGAAGAGTCAAGATATGTCCACTTTCATTAGCAGAAGTGGGCCAATGTATCTTAATCACCTCCCATTAAATTAGGTTGAGCTATAGCACTTTAGTTTTAGTATCCAAGGTTGCCTGTTTCTCCTCTACTATAAGTGTAAATCCTCATCTCTTGGGCATTCTTGTAGTCTTGTGCTATTTAGACATAAGTCCTAGAATTATAAAATATAAACTTCAAATTTAATATAAATCTCAACTTTAAAAATATAAAACTCAATTATAGAATAGACTAAAGTGCTTACTAGGTTTATAAGTATCGAAGCACTTTCTACTTCTTCTTTGTCAAAATATCCTAAGAACTATTTTTATTTGAATTTTTTCTGTTTGATTTCCATTGTAACAAGTCCTTTGATCTCTAACTTTTAAATCTATGAGGTTTTTTAAGAAGATTATGTCTTCTAGGATGTAATTAACTATGGGGGTTTGCCCTTGTAGGGAGCTTACTACCCGGCTTAAAATAAATCTTATCTTACCTTATCCATGTAAGGTAGGGAAACATTCCCTAGTACACTTAGACCCATAAGATTTTATAGTCCTTATTAGATGATTGAGTTTATCATATGGTGATATTTCTACCCTTTGAGGTAGGATATTATTCATTGATATCGTACTCAATAATTTCATTAAGTACTTCATATGATCTGCGTGGTGTCCTATCACAATTTTTAAACACCACAACTATAAAAGCTCTTATCAAGTTTATGAATAATCCTTTTCCTATCTTATGTAACATACTTTAATATAATAGAATAACTAGAGAATTTCTTATCTCTAATGAAAAACATCATTAACATTCATTTTATTTTGCACCACATCACATCATATTCTTTTATTTAAACATTTTGTGACACTCATGAATATTTATATTTTTAAAATAATATTAAATGCAATATATATGAACCATATAGTATTTGCCATCATATCATTCATAATCACTTGAATATTAAATGATTTTAACATATAATTTAAGAAATTTTTGTATGTTAATAACCTTTAAATTTTAATATAACTTATGGTTAAATAGAAATAATTAAACTTATTAATTTTAAAACTAGGTAGAATTCTTAGGGTTTAGGTTAGCCTACAAAAGCTTAAGGTAGGATAAAAATTAGATTAACATAAACCATGATTTTGAAGGTTGGCTAGTATTGTTTAGAACTATTCTAGAAATTTCAAGATAGTATAAAGTTAACAAGAACATGGTAATGCCTATAGATTTCAAAGTTAAATATAATTCATAGAGCTATATTTAGCATACATATTTTAAGGTTAACTAAAATTTGATCAAATTTAATCCATTAAGATTGACTATAATTAATTTAAACTAACATATATATTTTAAGATAGCCTAAGCCTATGTGAACATAAGTGGACATAACTAAACCTTTGAATTTTATATCCAACTATGATTCTTATGGTTAGTTTACCACATAACTTATAAAGTTAAATCTAATTTGATATAATCTAACATCTTGATTTTGAAGTTGACCATGGTTTTTTAGAATAGTCTGTTTATTTAAAAGTTATCAGTTACTTATTTAGCTCCAATTTAAATCCATTACTTTTTAAGATTGATTAGAGTTGTCTAGAATTTACTTACAAATTTTATCATGTTTTAAAGTTTATAGTAGTAAAGAGTGAAGAACACAACTTTTAAGTACTTCAGTTAAGTAAAGCTAGAGAACAACAAAGCCTTTTTATTATATATTTTGAATGCTGTAATGGCTTTTTTTTAAGAAACTTAGGTGAGTTGGAAGATAAAGGCTTTTGTTAAGAGGTTTTAAGCTTAAAAGTTTTGATAAGCATTTAGAAGTTATTCATATAGCCTTTAACCAATTATTTATAGAGGTTGGTTTGGTGTGGTATATTTCTTAGCCTTACAATAATGTTGAACTAAGAGTATATATCCTAAGGCCAAGGAAGTACTAATACTATATATATATATATATATATATATATATATATATATATATATATATTTATAGTAATGATAACTAAAATAGAGATCAATTTACTTAGACATTAGAGACATTAGTTTTTTATTCATTGTATGAATCCATCTTACACTTTGAGCATGAATTTATAAAGCATCAACAATCATAATAAAAATTAAATATTTTTCATATAAAGTGGGATACTTTTTTTTATAGAGTAATCTTTAATTGGTCAATAATAAATTTGATAAGAATATTATTAAAATAATTAGTTACAGTCAGTCACAACTTTTTACTATTTGTATTAAGATATCAAATGCCATAGACTATAATATATGAACCTTCTATGTTCTGACTTCAATGTTCTTTTTTCAATATGGCTAGAACAATAATACTTCCATTTATTATTTGATACATTAGAGATATATTCAAAGGCTTCATAAATTAAATACCTTCCATAATCAAAATTTATTTCATAATATTTGAAATAAATGTCTTGGTTTAGCTAACCACTTATATGAAGAAATAAAATATTAGTTTAGCTTTTGAAATTCTAATATGGCATCTATTAAGTAAATCAATTATACAGTAGTTGGTAATTATTGTTATTGATGCATTATCAATAGTTCTTGTGGTGCAAAGGTCAATCTCTAGAACTATAATATAAAGATTAAATTCATCATATTCATATTAAAAAATAGAACTTTAACTTCACTATGATCATATAATTATCTTTTTCTCTTTCATTTTATGTATACCACATTGTTATTATAAGTAAAAAAAAGAAAAAGAAAAAAAAAAGGAAACAAGTGTATGCATTTGAAGATAAATTATTACCCTTAAATGAAAATTTAGTCACCTTGCTAAAAAAATCATGCATTCTTATTGGGGTAGGCCTATTTATCGATAAAATGGATATTTGGGAAAAATTAGGGCAATTGATTCAAATCCATGACTTTTTAAAAAAACCCTCTTCAACCACTAGGCCACTTCATTTATCATTATCTTTAATTCAACATGAAATTGAGCACTACTTGTTAATCCCTTATTAATTTAACTTTAAACTAATGTTTAAATGATAAAAAATATGTTAATCTTATAGAAGATAAAGTTCTTGAGTTGAACACTTTATCTAAATAATAGTTAACTTTAATAAATATATTAAGAGTTAGTAATAATAATGCAATTCAAAAATTAATGGGATAAACTAAGTCAAGAGTTTACTTTTTTAGCTTTAGACATATTGCATTCTAGTTATAGTTTTGAGTTCTAAAACACATGAAACATTTGTTTTTAACAAAATTAACATGAGTCTTATATCAACTACAACTATCCATAGATCCAAAAAAATCCCTTACGAAATTTATCTATAAACCTCTTTTTGGCTTCTTTAATAGGTTTGAATACAATAAAATAACTCTATGTTTGATGAAGTATGTCATCGATGACCATCCAACTGCTATAGTAGTGACTTTAGATATACCACATACATGATAAAAATTAATTTAACTTTTAGTTTTAATATTTACCAAGGTTCTCAAAGCATAAGGTAATTAAACCTATGGCTATTAAAATTGACTAAGGCTTGTAGCACTAGTCTTGGCTATGAATTTCTAGAATGATTAATATTATTTAGAATTAATCTATGAAATTTGAGATAGTTTAAGGTTTAGTAAAACATACTAAAGGCTATGGATTTTAAAGCAAGTTGGAATTTTTAAAGTTTAGTTTAGCCTATAAATTTCAAGTATAATGGTAGTTTCATTTTATCTAAATTATTGATTTCAATGTTGATAAGGGTTGTTTAGAACTAAGCTATGGATTTCAAGATAGTATAGTGTTAAAGCAGGTAGATTTCAAGCTAGTAAAATTCATAGAGTAGAGTTTAGCCTATGGATTTCAAATTAATTAAAATTTAGTTTAATTTATCTCAAAAATTATTAAGCTTATATATTATAAAACAAACTTATAAATTTTAAGGAAGTCTTGAGCTACTATAACATAACTAAACTTATAGATTTTAAAGCTAGTTAAGATTCTAAGAATTTATTTTAACATGTGAACTTCGAAGCAACAAAAGTTTGGTCTAGTCTAACATATTGATTTTAAGGTTGCCCAATTTTTCTAGAACTAACCTATCACTTTCAAATTAACAAGCATTTAAGTAGCTCCAAGTAAAGTTCATAACTTCTAATATTTAGTAGGTTGTCTATAACTAAACATTGGATTTCAAGGTTCTTAAATTTTGAAATAGTAATAAAGAGTGAAATAAATAGGATTTAGAGTAGTTCAGTTGTGTCAAACTACACCACTATGAAAGGCTGACAATAAAACATTTTTATTATAGATTTTAACTATTATAATGGTTAGCTTAATATAAGAAACACATGTGTTAGGAGAAAAATTCTTAAATAATTTAGAGATTTGAAGCTTAAATAATTAAATGGGCTTCTAGTTGTCCTTCCCATGATCTTTAAAATAGATTTTATATAGATTAAATTAGTACTTTGCATTCCCCAATCTCATAGTAATCTAGAACCAAGAGTTATAACAAGTTTATTATAAGATTTTATGATTGGTAATAGGAATCTTGGGTAAGAGAAGTTCTTTTGTTGGCAAGTTTAAATATTATGTCATTTCTAAATTAAATGTTCCCATGAATATATAGTCAATCATCTTGGATTCTCTTCCACTCATTAAAAATAATTAGAATGAGGTAAAATCTCTCAATTTTGAGATGAAGGCCCAATGCATGTAAATAAGTGTTATGAGAATAAGGGCTTTATTGAGGTCAAAGACTTCTCAAGACTCAAGTAGAATTTCCTACACCATAATGTTTTTAGAATAATTTAAACATTTTTATTATATATTTTAACTATTATAATGGTTGGATTAATATAAGAAACACATGTGTTAAAAGAAAAATTCTTAAATAATTTAGAGATTTCAAGCTTAAATAATTGAATGGGCTTCTAGTAGTTCTTCCCATAATCTTCAAAATAGATTTTATATAGATTAAATTAGTACTTCGTATTCCCCAATCTCATAGTAATCTAGAACCAAGAGTTATAACAAGTTTATTATAAGATTTTTATGATTGAAAATATGAATCTTGGGTAATAGAATTTCTTTTATTGGCAAGTTTAAATATTATGGCATTTCTAAATTAAATGTTCCCATGAATATATAGTCAATCATCTTGGATTCTCTTCCACTCATTAAAAATAATTAGGATGAGGTAAAATCTCTCAATATTAAGATGAAGGCCTAATGCATGTAAATAAATTTTACTAGAAAAAGGGCTTTATTGAGGTCAAAGACTTCTCAAGACCAAACTACATACACCAACACCACCATTATGCCTTATATGGTACTATGATATAATTATTTAGAACATATAAAACTTAATAGAATAAAAACACTAATTGAGTCACCTGCATAGTAAGCCTCTAATCAAACTCCAAAATCATGTGCTTACCAAACCCATTACTCTAAAAACATTATGGTATGAATAAGTACATTCAAACATATAATTAATATCAACTAGAATATTTTCTTAGAAATAAATATAATTAATTCTCAACCCTCAATGATGATGATATTAAAATGAATTGAAGAATCCTAAAATTTAGATGCTTAATTCAATGAACCTATTTAAAATGTTACCAAACAATATATCAAACAAAGATTTAGAATCAATTATATCTAGAATTAAAATAAAAATAGAATGTTTTAATATTTTTCTTATTTATTATACATTTTATTTTACATATTTTATTTACTTTTTTTTATTTTCACTAATATTAAATCAAATTTTGTTAGCCAAGAATTTATGAAATTTTAATCTGAGATGTTATTTGTTAATATTCATGATGTTCTCTCTATAAAAATATGTTATAAGAATTCATATTAGAAAATATTTGAAAGAATAACATTTGAATTATATTTCTTTATATTCTCCAACATTTTAGCTCTCTCTCTCTCTCTCTCTCTTGATAATTACTTTGTCACCATCTCAATTTTATCTTTCAATTGCTCAATATTTCTATTTTTTATTAGTATAAATCTCTTTCTTTTCATACCTTATGGCTTGCTTATCTTTATGGTGTTTATATTTGGAGTCATAGGGACACTACGTAAATCTTAGAGGGAACTTATTGAAATGATCAAGTATGACATCAAGGAAAGTACTATCTCAAAAGGTAAAAATATCACCCTATAATGGACTCAATCATCTAATAAAAATTCCTAATGCAGATGGGTCTACGTGTAAAGGAGATATTTCCTCTACTTTATATGGATGGAGTGAAGCAAGATTTATTTTATGTCTCGTTCTTAAGTTCCCTATGAAGGCAAGCCCTCCATTGTTAATTACATCTTAAGAAATGAGTATTTCTTAAGAATACTTTTAATTAAAATAGTCAATTAATGTCTCCAAATATTTCAAAGTTTTGATATCAAAGGATTGGTGATTATTAGAAAATCAAGTGGGAAGACCCAAAATGAGAAGAGTTCTGCACAGATTCCAAAGGAGGATGTGTAGAGAGCTCAGAGAACTTCAGTGTATCTTATAGTGAAGCTTTATATTTTTTGAGGGAGAAAATTATATTTATTTAAGTTGGCATTTTATTAAAAGACCAGGACATAGATTATGAAAAGGCCTAAGAAGTTAAGATTTTCACCCATAGCAAAGGAGAAATGAGTTATTTTTAAACCTACATCTAGAATGCTCTTGCACAAGCTAAGAGCTTGACCTAGATCTACTCAGGAGATTGAGACATAGTGGTTCACTTATACTAGAGAGAGTGGACTGATTTTGACACTTCGAAACTTACAATTAACTGGAGTGGCTGCTAGTTAACAACTCCTACGATTCAAAACCATGTAGGCATATTTTATGTAAATACAATATAACTATGTTGTTATTAATTATGAATGAATCTAGAGTCCTAAACTTTCTCCTTAAGAGACTAGATCATGATTAATATGAAACTTATGACTTAGGTTAATGCAATTAAATTTATAAGTTTTACTCTATTTTCACTCATTATTTTATACTCAAGACTTGGGAAGGTTAATGCCTATATGCATGATGAATATTGTTATGGGCTAAATCAGGGAGAAGGGGTGTTCTCCACTATAAGGGAATTTCTCTCACAGGCCAAGCCCTATCCCTTATCATACAAGAATGGAGAACTCCTATTTGGAAGAAAGAAAGTAAAATGTATGGATGTTGTTGTAATATATAATCATAGAGCTAAAGGGTTACTAAATCTTTTATTTCTTTGATTAAATTCTCAAGCTTTAGAATGTTGTTTAAAATTTAGTTAAAGTAAATTATTTGGGGTAGAAAAATAAAGTTTCTAAAGAGCTTATTGCATCCAGGCCACACAATAAACAATCAAATTATAAGAAATCTATAAAAAGTATGTCATTTATATTGCCTAATCAATATAAATAAGCTAAACAAACACCATCGATTAAAAGAATAAATGGCTGATGCAACCAGGTACCACCGTATACCCCGAAAAAGAAAAAAAATGTGGGTAACTGAGCTCTACCCTTATACAACATGGATTATAATTAATTTAAAATAAAAATAAAATTATGGGGTCTTTAATCTTCATCTTCATCTTCATAGATCAAGTTCTTTAGGCATCACAGGGCCTCCAAGGTCAAGGTCTTCTAGTCACTGCTTATCCTAAATCCCATAGTTCTAATTCTAAGCCTATTACAAAAATTACATTTTTATGAAATTAAAATCTAACTATACCTTAAAATTAGAGGTTAGATTTACACATATTTACATCAAATAGTTTATATATTCCATATAATGGGGCTTATCTTTTATTTCTTGGGTCACCAAGTCTACCAATCCTAGTAGATTATGCTTAGGGACTAAATACCACCTATAAGTAAAAGGATTCATAATTTCTTTTATTACAATAATTTATTAAGCATAATCCCCTATAGAAAATATTTTTAGTCTAATGTCACCCTATCATTCAGGCTATGGACAAATAATCCTAACATCTAGTCTAAAAAATATTATATCATAAAAGAAAATATTCAATCCACAATAAATGCACCATCCTAACCTAAGTTTAAGATCGGTGATTTAATATTCTATGTGTGTGCTATGGCTTAGTATCGTATTACAAAACTAGCCTTCTATGTGTATATCATTATGAGGATGAATGTTCAAATTTACCATTAAAGGATGATTATAATTCAAGTGATTCATAATTTAGAGTGAATTTTAAATTTAATTTGATTTCATATAGTTTCATTTAACTTTAGAATTTTAAAGAGAGGGAGGTGGGATGAAATCTACCTTAATCCATAATCTTAGGTTGAATCTAAAAATGAATTTTATAATTTTTAATCATTCTAATGAAATGTTATGAATTTTTTTTATTAAGTTATGTATTTGGATTTGATTAAAATGATTTTATCTAAATACAAAAGACGTCTTAAGGTTAATAAATTCAAACCAAGATTGATTTAACAATGCTTTCTTAACTTTGCTTCCTCAGCCCTTAATATTTGGTTAATTGAATGATATAATTAATAAAGTGATTAAATTTAATAAGTATTTGTATATCATTTGAATATTTCACACCTTGAAGCATGAATAAATTAATATATATATATATATATATATATATATATATATATATATATATATATATATATATATATATATATATATATATATATAGATATAATGTAGGACAAAAATATATGGTGCATGAATTTTGTAGAAAAGATAATTTAATTATCCCTTATACATATACATACACATTATTATATTGGATTTATACAAATACATGAAATTATTGAACTAGGGAAGTGAGGTAATCAAAGACTTCTTTGGGACTACTTAAAGTTTGCACTCCTAGGATGTTCACATTATATACTTGATAATGCATATACATATATACATGTATATAAATATAAGAATGAAATAATAAAATTTTTAAAATTCTTAAGTATATGAGTAAAAATAATTTAACCATACTATGTAACTCACTACAAATCTCAAGGTACGGGTCAATATTATACCAGAGGTTTGAGGTATCAATACCTCCTTTTGACTAGTAGCCCTATGACCTCGGGTGTCTAGATTGTATATCTTTTAAAATTATTGGTCATACATATAGGATTTAAATTAAAATTTTAATTACTTAAATTAATTTAAATTTAAACAAATAAATATTTTTAATTTATTAAAAAATATAATTTTAGATTTATTAGTGATAATTGCCACATTGTTAAGCCAAAACATGCAATTAAATAAAATTCTTTATTTATTTTTGAAATATGAATGTATGAAATATATGAAAGATAAAATTATGGAAAATTGAAACAAAGTAATTATATATCACCAAATAACATATTTGACGTCATTAACTCCCAAGGTCATTCATATAGGGATAATCACACTTAAGCCTAATCAAATTTATTAAAGGTTTATTTTGAAATTTGAGTTATTCAAACCTAATTAAGAGATAAAATATTTAAAATCATTCTTTGACCCAATTCTATTCATTAGGTGGCTTAAAAAGTTATTATGTAATTTTTATGATTTAATTAAAGTTAATTAATTATTTAGCCAATTAAACCTAAAAGTGCCAATTTTTTTTTAATTAGACCCTAAACATAAGCCCACAAATTATAAAAAAATTACTAAACATGCTAAAACATGAAATAAACATACCTTAAAATTTCTAATACAGTTAGGCTTACAAATAAGAATTAATTGAAGAAGTAGGGAAAACCCAAAATCATCAATTACACTCAAAATACCCTAAACTAATTAGGGATTTTGATTTAATTAAAAATCTCTTTATTAGCTGAGAATAAAGAGAGGTTGGTCAAAACTTTTGGAGGACTATGTTAATTACTATGATTTTTCTAAGTCTCACGGCAAGTAATGATTTAATTAATTATAATAAAGCCCCTTTAAGGGTGATTTTGAGAAATAATTAGAACAATAGGTCTTAATTAATTTCATTGGTTACCACCATTGTTTCAAAACATAATTAAGCTCCCATGATTAATTTCATAGTTTTTCTAATTTTATTTATTTATTAAATACACAAAATGGCCATTTTGGGTTTGAAATTATAGATTTCTTAAATTACTCAATCAAAAATTGACTTGGAGTAATTATGGGAGGCAGAGGTCATCCCATGGAACAATCACCTAAAGTTTTAAGTCAATTTGCTAAGTAATTAAAGCTTAATTATGGTAATTAAGAAAGTTTAAATCCCTAATTAGTCACTATACACTTAATAAAAATTGGGACTTTTATGTTTCTTATCCTAGATTCTATTTTGTTTAATTTATATAATTAGTTATGATTTTTAAAAGTTATGATTATTTAAATATATTTTTAAACCTATTTAAATGATTTACCAATGAACGTTGACGCGTTAGCACTTTTCATGTGACGCCACGTAGTTTGCCACTTAAATTATCCCACGTGGCAACTGGCTCAGTGGTAGTGGATGTGATTTCATCTCCATTGTTCAATCATGTATTGAACAACTAAGTAATCATGTGGATTAAATAGATTAAATCAAAAAATTTAATGTGTTTAATTATGGTTGTCCATTCTAGTCACATAGAATGGGCGGCAGATGATCTGTTGTTGCCCTCCGATAAGGGAGGAACAATGTTCATCTATTGCCGCTCAATCTGAGCTTGTTAGAGCTCATTTGATGTCAAATCAACTTCAAAATAATCAAGAAACACTTCCAAAGGGTCCTACAGTTAGGTTCACGTCAAATGCACAAACTCTTCATAAAAGCCCAAAAATCCTATGGTTTTCTATAGTTTGCTAGAATTTACCTCACTAGAGCTAGAGACCAGTGGTCCGACGTGTGAGGTAGCTTCTCAACCCTGCTGAAGAAATTCTGAGCTACCTCCCTACTAATTGCTCTGTAGATTAAGCGCCATTGTGAACTTTGCTAGAGTTAGCCTTTGAGTGCTTTTCGGTGCTTGAATCGAGTAACTTTCAATTTGTTTTAGTTCATTGGAGGTAGGGGAAGGTGTAAAAAGAATTAATTTGAGCTTGGTGTAAGTTTAGTGGAGTTGGGTATGATGAGCGCTCAAGATGATGTAGGAGATGGTTTCACCTGCGATTAAGTGAACGGGAAGCTCTTGGGACATGGGGGACTGAGGCTGGGCTTATGAGGAGTGTCTATGAAGTGTTTGAGTGGGATAGAAGGTGTATACCATCCTTTCTAAGTAAACCAACCAAAATGGTTGATTCAGGCTGTGGTATCTGGCTAGCCAGTGGGGTTGGCTAGAAATGGCATGAGATTGGTGAGGTGGATTCACCTCTAGTGGATGGAGAAGATTGGTGGTCAAAGGTGATGGGGACAAAGCTTGGTGGCTCAACCAAGATCTTGCCAAGGTGAGGGTGACCTCTCCTTGGTCAATGGCTAAGACAAATAGCTTTAGCTCAAGTCTTATCATCATGGGGGAGCTCAAGGCATGCTAAAGTGGCTACCCAAGGCAAAGTAAGGCGTTGGATCTTATTATTTTAGCTTTTTATCCTATTTGGGTGTTTGGTTTACTTCATTTGGGCTGAATAAGGTTCACCTTGGCTTGGTTATACTTGGGCAAGTTAAAGGGGGACCTAAGGATGAGTTATGTTAAATTTGGCTGGGTTTGGACTTGGTTTGGCTCAATTAAACCTAAATATGTTAATTTGGATTCAATTAGGCTAGGTTGATCAATTGACCAAAGATGGTCAAGAGGGCTATTGGTTTAGATTCAAATGATGATTTGGAACCTATTGGTGCAATTGGTTTGATTTGATTTGGGTTAGATTTGAATTTGGGCTATGTGAGTAAATATGGGTCAATTGAGCTAAGTTGACCAATTTGGTTAAATTGGCCAAATTAGGTCAGATGTAGAGTTGAGTCATGTTTGATTGATTATTTGGAAGTGTTTGGAAGCTTGATTTGATTTGATTTGATTTAGAATAAGCATTAAATTGGGATAAATAGGTCAATTGGGTTGGCTTAACCAAATTAGCTTAAATTGGTGATTAAGAGGTGTTCAATAATTAATTTAAGAATGATTGTAGGCATTGGTTTAATTTAATTTAGCTTGGATCAAGTTTTGACATAATTTAGCCCTTTAGGTAAAATTGGGTCAACTTTGGTCAAAAGGCCAAATTAGCTCAATAAGGATTAATTGGTTGCAATTAGGTTCATGATCAATAATTATTTTGGAATTGATTGGATAGATTGATTTAGTCTATTTTGGACTAAATTAAGATTTGACTCAATTTGCCCTTTAGGTCAAATTGGGTCAAGTCAGTTAATTGGGATCAATTGAAGGTTGGGACATGATTAATCATCAATTTGAAAATGATTTCAATTTGAATTGAGTTTTGACTCAATTTAAACTTTTAGGCTAAATTAGGTCAAGTTCAGTTAGGTGGGTCAACTGGTCAAATTATATTGATTGGAGTCAATTGGATTGTTTAATTGGGTGATTGAAATGATTGTGAGGCTTGGATTGGTTTAATTTAGCTTAAATCAAATTGGATTGGATTTTGGTCCTACATGATTCAATTGGGTGAACTTGGGTTAAAGGACAAATTAGTTCAACTTGGTTCAATTGGATTACAATTAAGCTTCAATCAAGTTCAATTGAGTTTGAAATGAGTTTGGGCAAGTTTAATTTCAAATGGATTGGATTAATTTTGGATTAACCCTTTTAAGACCAAATGTGTCATATTGGGTCAATTTAGCCAATTAACTGAATTGGAATCATTTTGTCTTGGTTGAGTTTGATTTATAATCAATTGGTTTGGTTTAGAGGATTAATTTGGTTATAGAAAAGGATTTGGGTTTGGGGTAGGTAGGTCTTACCTAATCTAGGTCAGCATCTAACCTTAAGATTGAACCACCCTATGAGTCATTTAGGTTTAAGGTTAGTGTTTACCTAGCCACTAGAAGTTTCGTAGTTCTAAGAAAGCCCTAGTGCCTAGATCAAATTCTTGGTCTATGAAAATGATCGTCAACCTCACTCAAAAATGAGGCCAACAAAAGATCCCCAATAAGTGTGGTGTAATTGATAAGGCATAACTCACATATTGGCATTGGTTGAGCTAGCCAACATGTCCAAGAAGGTAGCAAGCGGATGATGCTCACACCTAGTTTGGAAGGGCTAATGGATTTGGTGGAAGCCACTGAACAATTCTACTAAGAAATTAGCATTTCTAGATGCAAAGAGTTCTAAAGCAAGCATCTAGGATACTTTAGGTAGATTGTGGGTTTGGAGGGACTCCTGATTAGAAATTTCCAATGCACAAATGAAGGGGATGATCTCTTGTATAAAAGAGGTAGATGTTTTATTTGATTGATTTATTTTATTTCATGATGGGGGCATGAAAAGAAATTGAGTGGATTTAATTTGATTTGTTAAGTAGTTTCATGCCTATAACCTGAACAAGAAATTTTTGGGGATTGAAAAAATTTGATTGGTTTATAAATTGATTCATGTCAAGGAAATAAATGGGAATTTGTTAAGGATTGATTGCAATGAAATTGTATTGAGTTAATTTGATTTGATTTAATTTCATCAATTGAATTTGATTTTATTAATTGGTGATGGGTTTCACATTAGTTCATTAAGTGGATGTGTACCTTGTTAGTTTGTGGGCCACACTAAGGAAGAGCTACAGAGACTATACCTACCTTAGATTTGATGAACAATGCTACCCAACCTAAAGAGGCAACCACTAATAGAGGGGCCACAGTTGCTTGATCCAAACATAGAGTAGTCACTTGGGAAAGGGAGCATGATCTTGACCCTAAACATATGAACATGGACCCAATCGACTTGCATGAGTCACACTATGGGAGGGCTACAAGAGCCTGAACTTATCTTAGATATACTAGCTTAAAAGAATAGCTCACAGGATGCATAGTGAAGACTACTCAACTTAATGGTTGTCCATTAGTTTGTGATGGCTGAAGTAGGAAGAAAGCACAGGGACTCACATATTCTTAAGCAGAATCAACCACTGAAGTGGCCTACCAGTTATGTAGTAAGCCAAACCCAACCTAAGATGACTACTAAGTGAGGTATGTTGGGGGTCTTATCTCAACTTGAAGTAGTCTAGGTCAATCCTATAGAGATTTTTGATAATATTTCCCAAAAGAAAATATGATATTTATTTGGGTAAAGGTTTCAGTAGGGGTCTTATCCTAATCTTCAATATATTTTGTTTTTATTTGCTTGTTTATTTATTTGTTATGGACCATGTTGATTTATGATGGGTTGCACTAAGGAGGAGCCATAGGAGCCTTAACCTACCTTAGAACTACTAGCCCAAAGGGATAGTCTGAGCATCCATAGAATGATGCTATCCAACCAAAAGTGTGGCCCCTACGAAAGGGGAACTGTCCAATCCATTCGCAACCTGAGTTATATCTAAATGTGGTCATAAAGATGTCATTTAGATTGCATGCTAGTAGGGAAATTTGCCTTTGAGGGTCTTATTCTAATGCCTATAACATATAAATTCTATAGGTATACCGTGGCCAATTTGGGAAGAAAGTGTGATGTCTCACATATGCTTGAATTGTGCCATCCATTGGGAAAATTACTATTAACAAAGCAAACAACAGTCAACTTAAGATGTCTGTCAATTTGTGATGATCAATCTAGGAAGAAAGCATCGAAGACTCACATCTTTCTAAGCAAAACTAATCACCGAGATAGTTTATCATCATCTAGATAGCTATTATTAAACCAAGGGAGACTACCAAGTGGGAGGCCACAAGGGGAATAACCCAAGCTTGAAGTAGTTGAAAGAAAGAGGAGCTACTAGGGGTCTTACCTTAATACTTGAGCGTATATTCGGACCTAGCCAGTATATGGTGGTTGGCTTAACAATAAAGCTTGGTGACTCACATTTTCTTAAGCAAGGCCAGCCATCGAGGTAACCTTTTTGTTGTGCAATAGGTTATACTCAACTGATAAGATGCCAATCAATTTTCATGATTAAATTAGGAAGAAAATATAGGGACTCACATCCTCCTAAGCAAGAATAACTGCCAGGGTGATCCACTAGATAAGTAAGAAATCAAACCTGACCTAGGGCGACTACTAAGTGAGGGGCACTTAGGGTCTTATCTCAATTTGGAGTAGTCTAAAGCAAGTTGTGTTTGGGTTTGTTTTTGGTGTGGTGAATAGTTGTGTCTGTGTTATGCTGACTGGAATAGAATGCCACTCGAGTTCTTTTAAAATCCATGTCGTGTCATCTGGTGAAGCTATTGATCTTTGTACTCTCAAATGTAGTACCATTATTGAATATGATTCATTGGGATACTCTGAATCTATATATGATATGAATCCTAAAGAACTAAATCACATGGTGTGCTTTAACCTCTCTCAATAGAATCACATTCACCCACTTAGAGAAGTAATCTATAGTAGCTAGGATGAAACTGTGTCCCTTGGATGAAAGAGGTCGGTCGACCCCATGATATCAGTACCCCAATACTCGAATAGCTAAGAGGCTATGGTTGGATGAAGAATGTTGGGTGGCTGATGTAGGACTACTTTGTACACTTGATATTATTGGTAATGGTGTGCCATGTCTATACAATCTATAATCATTGTTGCTAGTAGTATCTAAGTTTTTTAATCTTGGCTTTTATCTTCAGACCAAATTGGTGAGCTCCATACAGTTTTGAATGTACCTCGGTCATAATTTTTTGAGCTTTGTGTTTGACTAAACAACTTAACTACATGTGATCAAAGGATCGTTGATACAAAGTTTCATCAATGAGAGTGTAGGATAACACTCTCTATTTGATTTGATGGGCTTGATCCTTCTCTTGAGGTAGTTTGCATTTATTCTAAAAATTAGGGTTGCCTCTAGTCTAACTCCTTATCCATTTTGAGAATGGAAACCTCTCCTTCAAAAGTTTGTTTATAGATGAGTTCAACATCAATAAGACATAGGATTTATCATTAGCGTACCTCTATCGATATAAACTAATCATCCAGATAGGCCGTCTCTTTAGCGAGCTTAGCTAGAGCATCAACTATAACATTTTTCTCATGGGGAATCCTATAGATAATAACCACTATGAAATTTTTGCCAACAACTCTATGGTGTACTTATGGTATTGATGGAGTTTAATTTTAAGAACTTTGTAGGATTTGATGATTTGAATAACCACTAGTTGTAAATCCTTAAAGATGTTGATGTCTTAAAGTCCTAAAGAGATGACTAACTCCATACCGACAATTAAAACCTCATATTCAACTTCATTATTTGTATAGGGCTCTGATAGATGATATGAGAATCATTGCATCCTATGATCTGGAGTTAAGAAGACTTTCCCTATCTCTACTTTGCATAGGAAAATGTATTGTGGTTCTTCTCCTCTTTGACTAGAAGCTGAACCATCAAAGTACATTTACCATCGGTGGTTGTCTGCATCACCTAAACTTATGATTTTCTTATTAGGAAAGTCATCATTTAGAGGGGAATCAGTAGGGAGAGGCTGCTCTGCTAAGAAGTCTGCAAGCGTTTGTCCCTTCATGGCTTGAAGGGGCAGGAAAGTGATATCAAACTACTATAAAATCATGGACCATCATGCCAACCATCTAGATAGTGATGGTCTTGTCATGAGATATTACAGTGGATTAACTCTAGAAATTAAGTTGACTTTATTAGAGAGTACGTAATGTCATAACTTTTGAGCTGTGAAGATGAGCAAGAAAATGCTTCTCGATGGGTGGATAGTTTTTCTCTACAGGAATTAAATGATGGTTCGGGTAGTAGAGTGCATCTCCTTCTCTTCATCATTGGCTTAAGCTAAAAAAGCTCCAAGGGAGTCATCTAAAGCAGTCGTATAGAGTATGATAGGTTTACTCAAAACAAGGGTAACTAGAACTAGTGTCATCATGAGGTATTGGTTGATACTTTTGAAGGCATGTTGGTGTTTATCATCTAACTTGAATTTTACATCCTTCTTAGTAAGTGTTGTAAATGGTTAACATCAGCTAGATAAGTTTGATATAAATCATCTTAAATATACTAACCTTTCATCGAATGATTTAAGTTGGGTTAAACTTTTAGAAGGTGGCATTTTTGATATTGCTTTTACCTTCTTGGGATCAATTTCAATTTCATGGTGTCATACAATGAACCCTAGAAAATTCTCTGAAGTTACCCCAAATGTACACTTCAGAGGGTTCTTCTTTATTGCCTCAATCGAACAAAAACTACTCTCAAGTTACCATAAGATCATCAACATAGCACTTGACTTGATGATGAATTAGTTTGTTGAATATTCGAGTCATAGTGAGTCATGGCCCATGGGTATGTGACGATAGCTTTTTTAAGGTCGAAAGGCATGACCTTATAGTAGATGATTCTAATCAGGGTTTTTAATGAAATGTTCTTCTAATCTTCAAGTACCATCTTAATTTGATTATAATTAGATGACCCATCCATGAATAAGAAGACTATATGAGATGAAACTATGCCCAAGATTAGTTTTAGTATGGGTAATGGGAACTCATCTTCGGGATATGCCTTATTTATATCCTTGAAATTGACACATGTGCTAATTTGGCAATTGATCTTGAAGAATGGGATGATGTTGGCCAACTCGATGGAGTATTTTTCTTATCAAATGAAACCAACATTGATTAACTTCTTGATTTCTGAAATAATTTGTTGTTCAATGTATAATCACATGCATCTAGGAGCTTGCTTGACAGGGTTTGTGTCAAGTTGGATTGCTAGTTTATTGATTGCAACTTTGAGAGCTAATCAAATAATTTTTTCATAGCTCCATGAGAAGCAATCCCAAGACTTTGAGAGTAGAATTAAGTCATTGGTTTTAGACTCATTCAATAAGGAACTGACGTATGTCGGACGTGTTATGAAATTA
This sequence comes from Cymbidium sinense, assembly GCA_021442155.1. Lineage (NCBI taxonomy): Eukaryota > Viridiplantae > Streptophyta > Magnoliopsida > Asparagales > Orchidaceae > Cymbidium > Cymbidium sinense. Next base: position 25,984,519 of record CM038217.1, on the reverse strand, counting down.
TGGCACCCAAGAGAGGTGTGGGTGAAGTAGGTGTTTAAAAAATATTTTGAAATTAAACTTTAATTTGAATACTTTGTAGAAAAATTTAGTTATAAATAATTATTCTTTAAAGAGCCACAACAATTAATAAGCAATAAAAAAAGTAAAGGTGCAGAAAAGTAAGAAGAGAACATAGATAATTTAACGTGGTTCGACCAAACCCCAAATACTGGCCTACGCCCATGCTTAGCAACTTAAGCTAGGAATTCACTAAGTCAAAATGAGATTACAACCAATCTCCAGTACTCTTATTCACGGGCAACTACAACCCCAACACCATACTTTCCTACACGGGCAAGTACAACCTAACACTTTACTTTCCTACATCAAGCAAGTATTACCCCAACACTAAATAATAAAAGAAAAGAAAAAAAGTACAAGTATCCAACTCTCTGTTTAAAAAGCTTTTGCACTCACAACCCAACTATCCTAATATTAAGGCAAGTGAAATAAAAGAAAGAGAGCTTACTTATTTAATATTTAAGATTGAAGTTAATGTAACAACTTGAAAGAAATATTTGATGAAAGTATGTCTTTAAGAAGTTTGATGAGGATATAAAAGCTTGAAATCAAAATAATTTAAGTTAATAATTTAAAGTACAACACAATAAGGATTTGAATGATAAACCACAATAAATGTTATATGGAAACTTGAATTATGTAATATTCAAATTAAAATGAAAAACTGAAACACACAAGTTTATTTAAATTCTCTTTCACAATACCTATGATATATGCAAGTGTTAAAATTATTTGTAAATGAGAAAACTTGGTAATCACTTGTATTCTATTTGAAATAACAACACAAAATGAATTTAACTTAAAGATATACGAAAATAAAATGAGAGGAAGAAAGCTATAAGCACAAATTTTAATTTAAACAAATTCAATATTTTGACCAACTCAAGAACAAGGTGAATTGAGATGTTAATTAAAAAATAAATTGCAAAATTTATAAAAAAACTTTCAGCCAAGATAGGAATCAAGGTTATATAAAGAATTTAAGAACAATACAAATCAAATTAACCTTATGAAGCTTTGGCCAAGGGAGTTTTCACCAATCCAAGTCTTCCTAAGCAAACTTCAAAGCAATCTCATGTAAGAAGGAAGAGAAAAGATGATGAAAAAGTTAGCACTTGAATCACAAAGTTCTTGTAGAGAATGTTGCAGCAAAACTTCATCCAAGAAGGGAGAATATTTTAGTGGAACCTTTTTCAATAAGTAAAAACTCTAATATATAGAAGAAGGATGAATGAGGTTTGGCCAAGCAAGAATCTATAGGAGGGAAAAATTAATTCGGCAATGATGTAATATTTGAATTCAAGAGCACATGATGGAAATTCATTTGTTTGGCCAATACTAAGTAATGAATGATAAGGCTCCTTAGCATATTAGATTTTAAGTCAAATTAGGAAGATACCAAGGAGGCTCACGGCCAAATCACGAGAAGGAAATCAAAGGAAAATTTTCAAATTTGAATGAAGAATTTGAAACATATAATGAGAAGTCCTACAAAGATAATTCGGTAAAGGATGAACTTGAGAGAGAGAGATAGAGAGAGAGATATGTAATTATTCATATCAATCAAATAAAATCCAAGATGAGAATTAAGATTTACCTTAACAAGGCAATATATATATATATATATATATATATATATATATATATATATATATATATATATATATATATATATATATATATATATATTTGAATCAAAATACAATTCAAAATAACCTTATAAAGCTTTTAGCCAATGGAGTTTTCACCAATCCTCCAAGCTTCCTAAGCAAACTTTAAAGTAATCTCTTTTAAGAAGGAAGAGGAAGGATGATGACAAAGTTAGCACTTGAATCACAATGTTCTCGCAGAGAATCATGTAGCAAAAATTTAGCCAAGAGAAGAGAATAGATTTGTGAAACCTTTTTCAATAATACAAAATTCTAATATATAAAAGAAGGATGAATGAGGTTCGTCCAAGAAAGAATCTTTAGGAGGGGAAAATTAATTTGGAAATAACTTGAATTTTAAATTCAAGAGCACATGATGGAAATTCATAAGTTTGGCAAAGACTAAGTAATGAATGATAAGGCTCCTTAGCATATTATACCTGAAGTCAAATTGGAAAGATACCATGGAGGCTCATGGCCAAACCAAGAGAAGGAAATCTAAGTAAGAAAATCTTTCAAATTTGAATGGAGAATTTCAAACATATAATGAGAAGTAATATGAAGATATTTCAACCAAAGATGAACTATAGAAAAAGAGAGAGAGAGAGAGAGAGAGAGAGAGAGAGAGAGAGAGAGAGAGAGAGAGAGAGAGAGAGAGAGAGAGATAGAGAGAGAGAGAGATATGCAATTATTCATATCAATCAAATAAAATCCAAGATGGTAATTAAGATTTACCTTAACAAGGAAATTTTCAAAAAAAATAATTTTTTTGAATCCACAGGAGGTGGTTGGCCAAAAAAAGTTTCTATGCAAGGATTAACACAAATTAGGTTCATGATATAATGAAAATATAATGAATTAAATAAAGCATGAATGAATAAGGAATATTGTGAATTAATTTGAATAAAGTAAATTCTAGAGAAATCATGAGAATTTTGGCCATGAATATTTTCATAATTAGAATGATCTAAATTTAATGCAATAGATTAATTAGGATCTAAGATGATTATTTAATGTACTATTTAAGTATTATGAAAGATTTAAATTAAGTTAATTTGATTATATTGGTTGGCCCAACTAAATTACCTTAAATAGATTTAATGAAAAAGAAAGATTAATTTAAGATTGATTTGAATTTAATTATGAGATAAGTTGAAATAATTTAATTAAACTCTAATTAATTATAATAAATCATGTTTGGGACATTCAAATAATTTCATAAAAGATTAGATTTGATTTTCCATGGATATGGAAAGGATTATGCAATTTAAATTCAAAGCAATTTGAATTTAAAAATTCAAAATTTTGACTCCTAAAAAAATTAAAAAATAAGAGAATTATATGGGAATGTTTTAAATAAATTTCACATGATTTATTAGATAAAATTTAATGAAAAGTTTGGCCAAAACAATATGAGGATGATAAAGATGATAGGAGAGAGAAGATAGAATAATAAGAAATAAAAATAATAATAGGATAATTCTAGAATTATTTAATTTTCATGCAATATACATTTGAATAAAAATTATGATAAAGCATGAAAATTATTTAATTAAATTTATACTTAATTTATCTTTTTTAAACATATATTAAATGGAACTTAAGTCATGTGCTTTGTTCATATTATCCAAAATTAATAATTCAAAGAATAATTACAAATATGAAATGTAGAAAATATGAGTAATTTAAAATGAATTATTTTGAAATAAATGAATCATTTATTTTATTTTATTGAGATTTTCATTTGCCTTAATGTTGTGATTTCTAAAAAAAATTCTTGACTAGTTTAAGTCCAACAGCTTTAGCTTTCCAAATTGACTGAAGAATCTGGAGTTGAAGAATTTTCCTACAACACTTGAATTTAAACCAATTAGTAGCATTTGAACATATGTTCATTATCTTGAAAATCAATCTCAAATGAGTTAGGGCTCATGAAGTCAACAATCACCCCTTTTTATATGATGATAAAGCTATGTAGGTATTAAATAATGATGAAGGTGCAAAGTGACCTTACATCAACCAAATTGCATTAAAAGAAAGTATGACAAGTAAATAGACATTTTAAAATAATTTAGCAGTTGAACAATTATGCAAACTAAAAAAACATTTAAAGAAAAAGCTCCCCCTAAAATTATGCATCATAAATAAGAAGACCAACATAATACTTTTCTCCCCCTTTTGGCAACATTTAAAGATTTTACATGGATGGATCTAGCATACCTAACATGCAAGTCAAAGTACAAATTCTTTCTTCTGGTAATAGTTTTGTAAAAATATCAATAATTTGCAAATCCATACTAACAAAATCAATATCAACATCTCCTTTGCTAACATCATCCTTAATAAAATGATGTATAATTTCTATATGCTTAGTTCTAGAATGTTGGATAGGATTTTTTTTGGTAAGCTAATTGCACTAGTGTTATCACACTTAATTGGAATATTATCTAGTTTAAGACCAAAATCTTCTAATTGTTACTTCAACCAAAGAACCTGAGCAACACAGCTTTCGACAACTATATACTCAGCTTCAATAGTGGAAAGAGTAATGAATTTTATTTTCTAGAGGACCAAGATACTAGAGAAGATCTTAAAAAGTGTCATGTTCTTGATGCACTCTTCTTATCTACTTTACAACCTACAAAGTTAGCATCAGAGTAAGCAATTAAGTCACATGATAGAAAATTTTTAGAATACCATAAACCTAACTTAGAAGAGCCAATCAAATAATGAAAGATACTCTTTACTACAAGTAAATGTGTTTTCTTTGGAGCAGCCTAAAAATGAGCACATAAACATACAATAATCATAATGTCAAGTCTACTACCAGCAAGATACAAAAGAGAACCAATCATACTCTTACAAAGTTTTTGATCAATAGGTTTTTTGGATGCATCTAAATCAAGCTTAATAGAAGGGCTCATGAAAGTTTTACTAGATTTATTTTTGTTATATTGAACTTCTCTATTAAGTCATTTGTATATTTGGTTTGATAAATGAATGTGCCACTTTCTTGTTGTTTAGCTTGAAGACCTAAGAAAAAATTGAGTTCACCTATCATGCTCATTTCAAATTCTTTAAACATTAAAGATGAGAATTCAATGCACAAAGATTCATTTGCACTACCAATTAAAATTTCATCAACATAAATTTGAACAATGATCAGTCATCACCTAAATTCTTAAGAAATAGGGTGGTATCAACTCTGCCCTTCCTAAAATTATGGTTAACAAGAAAGCTACTTAATCTATCATACCAAGCTCTATGAATTTTTTTAAATCCATACAAGGCTTTCTTAAATTTAAAGACATGATTAGGAAATTCTAAGCTTTCAAAAACCAAGGAGTTGTTCTACAAAGACATCTTGATCTATAAAGCTATTTAAAAATTCATATTTTACATCTATTTGATAAAGTTTAAAGTCCTTGTAACAAGCATAGGAAAGGAGCAATCTAATGACTTCTAATCTATCAATAAGAGTGAATGGTTCCTCAAAATCTATTCCTTTAACTTGAGTGTACCCTTGTGCAACAAATCTAGCCTTATTTCTAACAATCTGTCCCAAGTCATCTAGCTAATTTCTAAATACCCATTTAGTTCTTATAATATTCTAGTCTTGAGGTCCAAGGACTAAATCCCATAATCATTTCTGATGAATAGACCTAATTCTTCTTCCATAGCTACAATCCAATAGTGATCCTCCAAAGCTTCATCTACTAATTTTGGTTCAACTTTAGATAAGTATACATAATGATTAATTACTTCCTTAGATTGCCTTCTAGTACTAGTACCTTCAAAAAGATCTTCAATGATCAAGTCTTTGGGATGGTTTCTAATAAATTTCCATTCTTTAGGTAAAGAATCATCTACATTTTCTTTCAATTTTTTTTCTTAAACTCATCTACCTATCTTTAATCACATCATTTCTAATACAATCTACGGGGTTTTCTTCAAATATAACATGTACTGATTCTTTGACAACCATTTTTCTTTTATTATAAACTCTATAAGATCTGTCATTCATAGAATAGCCTAAAAAGATACCATCATCAGACTCACTATCAAACTTTCTTAAAGAATCATTACCATTATTCTAGATAAAACATTTACAACCAAATATATAAAAATAACTAATGTTATGTTTCTTGCTAAATAATAACTCATATGGGGTCTTGTTTAAAATTGGACCCAAGTAAACATAATTCATTTCATAGCATGCAATATTAATGGCTTTAACCCAAAAATAATTAGACAATTTATAATCATCTAGCATAGCTCTACTCAACTCTACTAGAATTCTATTTTTCCTTTCTACTACTTCATTTTATTGAGGGGTTCTAGGAGCAAAAAAATTATGCTTAATGCTAAACTCATCACAAAAATATTCAAAATTTTTATTTTCAAATTCACCACTATGATTAGTTTGAATTTTACTAACTAAAAGACTTCTATCTTGTTGAATGTGTTTAAAAAGATTTCTAAAGTTTTCAAAAGTATCATTTTGAGAGTTAAAAATATGACCCAAGTAAATCTTAAAAAATCATCAACAATAACAAAGCCATATAATTTTTTACCTAAGCTTGTAGTATTAACTGGACCAAATAAATCCATATGTAGTGATTCTAAAGGTCTAAAAGTAAAAATAATACTTTTATTCTTAAAAGAATATTTAGAATATTTTCCATGAATATATGCATCACAGACATAATCAAAATGAAAATTTATTTTAGGTAAACTAAATGGGTTGAGGAGAAGGCCAAAGAGATTGATAGTTTAGGTTTTAAACTTTGGTATTCAGGTAAAAGTCAAACTAGAAATGGTGTAAGTGTGATTATAGATAAAAATTTGAAGGATAAAGTTATAAATATTAATAGATGTGGAGATAGAATTATAGCTTTAAAGATTATTGTTGATACTAAGATTATCAATGTTATAAGTGTCTATGCTCCTAAAGTAGGTTTGGAGGTAAGCGCAAAAGAAAAATTTTGGAATGAATTAGAGGGATTAATACAAAAGATACCTCTTGAAGAACAAGTATTTATTGGAGGAGATTTAAATGGACATGTTGGTAGAGTGGTAGAAGATTTTAAAAGTATTCATGGTGGTTATAGATTTGGAGTGACTAATGAAGAAGGTAGGACTATATTAGATTTTACTTTAGCTTATGATTTTGTAGTTTCTGACACTTTATTTAAGAAAAGAGATGAACATATTATTACTTATAAAAATGGATCTAGTAAAATACAGATTGATTACTTTATGATAAGAGAAATAGATTATTTAGATTGTAAAGATTGTAAGGTCATTCCAAGTAAAAATCTAAATACCCAACAACGATTGTTAGTTTTAGATTTTAAGATGAAAGGTTGTAAGAGAAAAAATAAACCAAATTATTATCCTAGAATTAGATGGGGACACCTAAAGAACACAAATACAAATATTTTTATGAGCAAGCTACAAAAGATTAGAATTTGGGATGTTCATGAGGAAGCTAACATTATGTGGGAAAAATTAGCAAGTGAAATTAAGCAAGTTGCTAAAGATGTGCTTCGAGAATCAAAAGGAAAAGCTTCTTTTAATAAGAATAATTGGTGGTGGAGTCATAGTGTGCAAGAAAAGATAAAAAATAAGAAGTATTGTTATAAAACTTAGTTTAGATGTAAAAACTCAAAAAATTGGGAAAGATATAAAGTGGCCTGTAGAGATTCTAAGAAAGCTGTATATGATGCAAAAAATTTAGCTTTTAGTGATTTATACAATAGATTAGATACCAAAGAAGGTGAAAGATGTATGTATAAGTTAGCCAACCAAAGAGATAGGAGAAGTAAAGACATAGTTTAAGTGAGTTGTATTAAGGATGAAAATAATTAAATGCTTTTTTTAGAAAGAGATATTGAAAATAGGTGGATGAGGTATTTTGATAAACTTTTCAATGAAGGATATGAAAGTATGATTGATTTTAGAAACATTAATACTCTAAACAAAAATAGATAATTTCATTTTTATCATCTATTAGTAAATATAAAGTTAGTGAAGCTTTAAAGAAAATGAAATGTGGAAAAGCAGTAGGACCGGATAATATTCCAATAGAAGTGTGGAAATATTTTGGACATCAAGGAATTTTTTGGCTTACAAATCTTTTTAATGTCATTTTAAAGACTAAAAGGGTGCCAGATGAGTGGAGAAAGAGTTTGTTGGTTCCTATATTTAAGAATAAAGGTGATGCACAAGAGTGTGCAAATTATAGAGGAATTAAGTTAATGTGCAATACATTAAAATTATGGGAGAGAGTAATTGAGCATAGGCTATGATGTGATATAGAAGTTTCTCACAATCAGTTTGGTTTCATGCCAGGTAAATCTACTATGGATGTTATACATTTGTTAAGGGGTTTGATGGAGAAGCATAGAGAAAGTAAGGAAGATCTACATATGATATTTATTGATTTAGAGAAAGCTTATGATAAAGTTTCAAGAGATGTTCTTTGGAGAGTTCTAGAACATAAAGGAATTAATATTGGTTATATTCAGGTCATTAAGGATATGTATACTAGAGCTGTTACTTGTGTCCAAACACAAGGAGGATTGACAAAATATTTTCCTATTTTAGTTGGATTACATCAAGGATCAGCTTTAAGTCCTTATCTTTTTTACTTTAGTTATGGATGTTCTTACTAAGAATTTACAAGAAGATGTACCTTGGTGTATGCTTTTTGCTGATGACATTCTTCTTGTTGATAAGACTAGAGAGGAGTGTAAAACTTGAATTATGGAGGTCAACTCTAGAGTCTAAAGGTTTTCATTTAAGTAGATCTAAAACTAAATATATGGAGTGTAATTTTAGTTGTAGAAGTTCTAGTCACAGTGTTGTGACATTAGGTGAACAAGTCATTAATAAGAGTGAGCGTTTTAGATATTTAGGCTCTATTGTTCAAAATGATGGTGAAATAGGTGGAGATGTTATTAGTAGAATTCAAATTGGATGGTTGAAGTGGAGGAATGCATCTGGCCTATTATGTGATAGAAAAGTTCCACTTAAACTTAAGGGAAAATTTTATAAGATAGTGGTAAGACCTGCAATGCCTTATGGTGCAAAATGTTGGCCAATAAAAGAGAAGCATAAGATTAAGTTAAGTGTTACAGAGATGAGGATGCTTAGGTGGATAAGTGGCTTTACTCTTAAAGATAGAATGCAAAATGAGTATATTCAAGAAAAAGTTGGAGTAGCTCCAGTGGTAGATAAGATTAGGGAGAGTTGCCTTAGATGGTTTTGCCACATAAAGCGTCGTCTGTCCGATGACCCGATTAGGAGAGTAGATGCATTAGATTTTCCTTATGTTAAGAAAGGTAGAGGTAGACCTAAAAAAACTTGGTTAAGATGTATAAAAAATGATCTTAGTATACTTGATTTAAATGAGAATTTGACACATAATAGGACACAATGGAGACGAAGGATTCATGTAGCCAACCCCACCTAGTGGGATTAAGGCTTGTTGTTGGTGTTGTTGTTGTTGTTGTTGTTGTTGTTGTTGTAAACCATCAACAAGATCAAGTTTTGTAATTTTTTTTAAAGAGTGCATGTTAATGTGGCATAATCTTTTATGCCATAACTAAATGTCATCATGCAAACTTTTAAAATAAAAAAAATTTAAATTAGCATTCCATGCACTTTCAAAATCAATAAGGTAAGTATTTTTGTATCTATGACTAACAAGTAAAACATTTTTCATATATATTTCAATACAGAACGATGGGTGAAAATTAACATTAAGTCCTTCATCGCATAATTAACTAATAGAAATAAGATTAAATTTTAAACCTTCAGTAAAGTAAACATTATCTAAAGTAATTGAATTTTTAGAAACAGAATCAATGCCAACTATTTTTTCTTTATCATTATCACCATAAACTACTCTTCACAAGGTTCTAAAGTATAAAAATTTGATTTATCATCTATCATATGTCTTGAACATCAGCTGTCCAAGTACCACATCCCTTATTTGATTTTTCTTTGAAGGCATTCCTATCATATGTCTTTGACCTTTGGAACCCAAACAAATTTGGGTTCACATCCTAATGAAAAAGTATGCAATGAGTGTTGTGTAATGTGTGTTGCTTTTGGATTTTTAATTTTTGGGTCCTAAATAAAATTTGATTTATGAAATGTTTGAGATTTTCTTGCATGACAATTAAAAGACACATGACCCTTTTTATTGCAAAAATTGCATGTAACATTTACATTTGCATAAGGTTTAAATTTAAATGAATTTGATGCATTTGATGATCTATTTCTAATGAATGAAGCATGTGAATGTAAACTACTATGTGTATCCAATTTTGCATGAAGTAATAAATTTTATTTTCTAAGCTTTTCAATAAGAACAGATTGATCTACTAAAGAGGCATTCTTAGTTTTCAAACCATTACATTCTTTCTCCAAGGATGGAACATGCATCTTTAGATTTTTATTTTCTTTTTCTAAAGTTTTGAATTTTTTTTAAAAATTCATGTGCTAATTCATTGAAAGCATCATATAGTTCTTCATATGAAATTTCTTCACATACCTCACTTGAAATATCTATATCTGCCATTAGACATAAGTTTGCTTCTTCCTTTGAATTGTCATCACTTGATTCTTCTGAACTAGAGTTTGCCCAAAGTGCTCTTTTCTTTTTCTTCTGAGGATTTTTATTTTTCTAAGACTTCTTTTTTTTTTCAAGTTATTTTTCTTTTTCAATAATATCTAGGCAATTACTTCTTACATGTCCTGGCTTTTTAAAACTATAGCATACTATTCCTTCACCTACATTCAACTTTTTAGTAAGCAATTTATAAAATTTAGATTTTCCATACCTAAGCTTTTTTTTTCTGATCATATTTCCTAGATTCTTTGAAAGCATAGTAATCTCATCACCATCACCATCAGAACATGAAGAGTTCTCATGACAAGTGTCTTTCATCTGCAGAGTAATTGATTTCCCTTTCTCTTTCTTTTGGAAAGAGTCATTTTGATCCCTCTAAGCTATAACCTATTCATAAGATATCAAGAAACAAAGAAACTAATCAAGAATGTATGCAGTCAAATCCTTTTCCTTATTAATGACAGTAACTTTTGCTTCCTATTATTTCGGATGGCATCTTAAAATTTTATAATCTAAATCTTGATTCTTATATTTTCTCTCAAGTGAATGCAATGTGTTAATAATTTTCATAAAATGAGTGTACATATCAGAAATACTTTCATTTGATAACATGTGGAACAATTCATATTCATGTACTAACCTATTTATATGGACATCTTTAACAAATTGGGTGTTTAAAAAAATTTAAATTAAAAGTTAATTTGAATACTTGTAGAAAGTTAGTTATAAATAATTATTCTTTAAAGATCCATAATAATTAATAAGCAAAATTAAAAAATAAAAGTGCGAAAAAAGTAAGAACAAAATATAGAGATTTTTACATGGTTTGGCCAAACCCTAAAAATCGACATACATCCATGCCTAACAACTCAAGCTAGGAATTCACCAAGTCAAAATGTGATTACAACCAATCTCCCATACTCTCCTTCATGATCAAGTATAATCCAACACTGTATTTTCCTACATAGGCAAGTACAACCCAACACCATACTTTCCTACAACAGGTAAGTACAACCCCAACATTGATTAATAAGAGAAAAGAGAAGAATTATAAATATCTAACTCTCAGTTTAAAAGATTTTTGCACTCACAACCCATTTACACTAATATTAAGGCAAGTGAAATAAAAGAATGAGAGCTCACTTATTTAATATTTAAGATGGAAGTCAATGTAGCAACTTGAAAGAAATATTTTATGCAAGTATGTCTTTAAGAAGTTTGATGAGGATATGAAAGCTTGAAATCAAAATGATTTAAGTTGATAATTTAATGTATAACACAATAAGGATTTGAATGATAATCCACAACAAATGCTATTTGGAAACTTGAATTATGTAATAATCAAATTAAAATGAAAAACTAAAAGACAAGTTTATTTAAATTCTCTTTCACAATAGCTATGATATATGCAAGTGATAAAATTATTTATAAATGAGAAAACTTTCTAATCACTTATATTCTATTTTAAATAACAATACAAGATGAATTTCACTTAAAATTTATATGAAAATAAAATAAGAGGAAGAAAGTTATAAGCAAAAAATTTTAATTCAAACAAATCCAATATTTCAGCCAACTCAAGAACAAGGTGAATTGAGATGTTAATCAAAAAATAAATTGTAAAATTTATATAAAACTTTCAACCAAGATAGGAATCAAGGTTATATAAAGAATTTAAGAACTATACAAATCAAATTAACCTTATGAAGCTTTTGGCCAAGGGAGTTTTTACCAATCCTCCAAGTCTTCCTTACTAAACTTCAAAGCAATCTCTTGTAAGAAGGAAGAAGAAGGATGATGAAAAAGTTTGCACTTGAATCACTAAGTTCTGGTAGAGAATGATGTAGCAAAAATTCATCTAAGAGAGGAGAATAGATTAGTGGAACCTTTTTCAACAAGTCAAAATTCTAATATATAGAAGAAGGATGAATGAGGTTCGACCAAGCTAGAATCTATAAGAAGGAAAAAATTAATTTGGCAGTGACTTAAATTTTGAATTCAAGAGCACATGATGGAAATCCATTAGTTTGACCAATACTAAGTAATGAATGATAAGGCTCCTTAGCATGTTAGACCTTAAGTCAAATTGGAAAGATATCAAGGAGGCTCACAACCAATCAAGAGAAGGAAAGTCAAGAAATTTTTTTAAAGTTTAAATGATGAATTTCAAGTATATGATGAGAAGTCCTTTGAAGATATTTCAGCAAAGGATGAACTTTAGAGAGAGAGAGAGAGAGAGAGAGAGTTTTGATTATTTATATCAATCAAATAAAATCCAAGATGAGAATTAAGATTTACTTTAACAAGATAATGTTTTAAAAAAAAATATTTGAATCCATATAAGGTGATCGGTGAAGGAGAGTTTCTATGCAAGGATTAACACAAAATAGGTGCATGATATAATGCAAATATAATGAATTAAATGAAGCATGAATGAATAAGTAATATTGTGAATTAATATGAATAAAGTAAATTCTAGAGAAATCATGATAACTTTGGCCATGAATATTTCCATAATTAGAATGATCTCAATTTAATGCAATTGATTAATTAAGATCCAAGCTGATTATTATTTAAGTATTACACAACATTTAAATTAAGTTAAATTTGATTAATATTGGCCAGCCCAATTAAATTACTTTAAATGGATTTAATGAAAAATAATGGTTATTAATTTAAGATTGATTTGAATTTAATTATTAGATAAGTTGATTTAATTTAATTAAACTCTAACTAATTAAGATAAATCATGTTGGGCACATTCAAATCATTCCATAGAATATTAGATTTTATTTTCCATGGATATTGTAAGGATTATGTAATTTAAATTCAAAATAATATTAATTTAAAAATTTATATTAATGACACTTAAAAAATTGAAAAATAAGAGACTTATATATGGGAATGTTTTGAATAAATTTCACTTGATTTATTAGTTAAAATGCAATGAAAATTTTGGCCAAAATAATATAAGGATAATAAGGATGATAGGAGAGAGAAAATAGAATAATAGGAGAGAGAAAAATAAAATAATAGGATAATTCTAGAATAATTTAATTTTCATGAAATAAATATAAGAATAAAAATTATGATTTATCATGAAAATGATTTAATGAAGTTTATACTTAATTTATCTTATTTAAATAAATAATAAATGGAACTTAATTCATGCACTTAGTTGATATTATCCAAAATGGATAATTCAAGGAATAATTGCAAATATGAAATGTTGAAAATATGAATAATTTTAAAATGAATTATTTTGAAATGAATGAATCATTAATTTTGTTTTATTGAGTTTTTCATTTGCCTTACTATTGTGATTTCTAAAAAATTTCTAGCTAGTTCAAGTCCAATAACTTTAGCTTTTTGAGTTGGCTGAAGAATCTGAAGTTGAAGAATTTTCCTGCAATACTTGAATTTAAATTAATTAGTAGAATTTGAACATATGTTTATTTTTGTGATGTTTAAAAATGTGATGAGGGACACTATGGAGATCTTGAAGACTACTTATTAAGATGATTGAGTATGACATCAAGGAATGATATACTACCTTAAGAGGTAGAGATATCACCCTACAATAGACTTAATCATCTAATAAAGACTCTTAAGGTTGATGGGTCTTCATATACTGAAGAATTTTCCCATACTTTACATGAACAAGATAAAAGAAGGGTTTATTTTAAGTTGAGTTCTTAAGCTCCTTATAAGGGCAAGCCCATACATCTTAAGAGATGTGAAACTCCTAAGAATACTCTTGATTAAAGTGATTGGCTAACATCTCTATGAATTTCAAAGCTTAGTATCAAAGGTATGATAATTTTGGAAATCAAGTGGGAAGAGTTAAAATGGAAAAAAGTTCTTAACAGATGCTAAAGGAGAATGAGCAGGAAGCATCCATGATACTAGGAAACCTAGTGAATGTTTCAATCAATCATATGGAGAGGCTTTACATTTTTAATGGAAAAAAGTAATATTTATTTTAGTTAAAATTTTATTAGAAAGTTAGGACTTAGATTCCAACAATATAAGATTATGAAAATGCCTATAAGGTGAGGACTTATGCTCATAGCAAAGAAGAAATAAGCAGCCTCTGAACCTACTGATCACTCTGACAAAACACCTTTAAAGATGTGCTCCACCATCTTTATGGGATGGGTAGGAGTATATTTTTTTTGTGAGGTAGATTGATATATATTCAAATAGATTTACCCAAATATTTAGGTTAGAGTTTATTTTGATTTGGGTTCTATTTCTTATAGATGCAATCCTCCATAGTTAATTACTCCTCTTATCACAGTAAGAGAGCATTCTTGACTAAAGTTGGAAATAAATATATCTATTTGATAGGTAATCAGTGTCTTAGAGGTGTGTGTGGCATCAATGACTATCTTGTAGGAAATAAGAGTATAATCCTATTCAAGATCCCATGGTTTTTTCATCCTGGGATTATGTTATTCTAGCCTACCAACATCAGAGGGATATAGCTGTAATGTCCAGAGAATCTGACTAGTAGCCATGGGTTGCCTCATTTATGATATATCGAGTATACTTAGAATTTTAGTGTAAGTGGTACAGGAGTGTTCATGTAGTGAATAAATTATGAGGTGTTTGCATGGCAAACGGGTAGATGTTCACATTGTGAATGAATATAAGGATGGGCTTACATCCCTTTGGAATGCTAAAATTAGAGTTATCTGCATGGTGGATGGATATGAATGTATTCACGTAGTGAACGAATTATATGGTGTTCGCATAGCGAACGAACAAATGTTCACATGGTGAACGAATAGGTGGCTAGGCTTACATTCCTTTAGAATGCCAAAAATCACTGTTGTCCACATGGTGGAAGGATATGAATTTGTTCCCGTCGCAAATGAATTATAGAATGTTAGCATGATAAATAAATAAATGTTAACATGGTGAACAAATAGTTTGTTGGACTTACATCCCTCTGGAATGCCAAAAATTAGGGTTGACTGTATATTAGGTAGACATAGTGGTGTTTGCATGGAAAATGAAAAAAAAATTGAATTTTTACTTAAACAATATATAAAGTCCCCATTTTGGGACCCAGTGCCATGGTGTTGCGATAGTGGAGCCTAGTGCTTATGTGGCATGATGCGGGGGTAGGTGAGCTAGAGGCTCAGCACCTCAACGGTCTGTATTTAATGCCATGGCATCACTATTATTGGTCATTTGATCGTTTGAACAGTGATACAATGCTGCCTTGTAGCATTGCAATGTTGTTTAAGATTCCTGATAAACATGCAACAGGTTTTAAGGGAGAGCGACAACCTTATTTTAATGAGCACCACAGTGTTGGGTTAGAGTGCTGTAGTGCTATATTTTTTTGCACGCATGGGTTACCAAAATTTATTATAATTAATTCTATCATTTTGACTGCACAGTAACCTATGAGATGAACTGACCAACTCTTAGACACTTCATGTGGGTGCTACAGCACTAGGGCCTTGTTTTACAATTTGAGAGGGTAGCGCTTCAGTGTCGGGTCTAGCCGCAACAGCATTGGGTTTTGATTTATAAATAAAGGCCTAGACTGTTAAGAATTTTCATTCAGCGATCCCTTACCTTAAGAATTTCCTTTCTTTTCTGGCTCTACAGTTTTCTAATTTCCAATATTAATCATGCCTCTTAGAAGAGTTGTGGATAAGAAGAGGGCATCCAGTGATGATAATCTCTTCGGTAGCACTAAAGCTAAGGAGTGGTACCGGCACACTCTCCTCGACAAACACTTGATTCCAAAGAGGAGATTCTAGAATCCAGGTGGCAGCGTGGAGGGGATAATCATGGACTGGAAGGTGGCTCAAGCTAGCCTATGATAATAATTCATGCATCATCTCGGTGGTGCACAATTTCTTTGTAAATGCATGAGACTGCCAGAACAACATGGCATACTTCTAGAGAAAGCTGGTGAGTTAGGACAGTAGTGCTATGTTGACCTCACTTTTGGAGTGAGGATTGATCCCTCCCATCTTATAACTAGGAGCCTTCAAGACACTTAGAATTCCTTAGTGGTATGGCACTTCTAGTGATTAAAGGAACACTAAACCTAAGCTTAGAGACTTATAAGGAATATCCCTAAGCCTAGAGTTTACCTTATGACAAGTAGGTTTCACCTACGTTGAGGCTTGAACCAAGACTCATGCCCATCAACTCATGTAAACTTAAGCTCATGTGAATGGAGCTAAACCAACTCAAACCTATTCAATCAATCTTAATTTAATTTGATTTTTCAATCCAAGATCCAAGACAAACTAACTTGGATCTCAACCCAAGTTAACCCACCATAATCCTATAACTCCATTCAAACCCATTCAAGAAAACTAAATCCAATCTTATTTTCTTAATCACTTTAATTATTCGATAGATCATTTCAAACTGCTATAACACTTGCAATCAAGCCAATTGAATCAAGTGAATTTGATCAACCCAAGTTAGCTCATTTGACCTAAAAGGTTTAAATAAGCCAAAACCCAATCAAACCAAAACTCCAATCAAAGCCACCTGACCCAAATTGGTCTAAGTTGACTTAACTAATCCACCTAACCCAAAATAACCTGAAATTCCCAATTAAGCCAAACTCTAATAAAACTCCCATTAGATCAAACAAAGTCATCCAATCTTTTCATTGAGTATTCTAGATCACTATTAAATACTCCACTGCAATCAAATTGAACCTAATCAAGCCAATTTGGCCCTTTGACCCAAGTTCACTCAATTTGACCTAAAGGGTCAAATTGAACCAAATCAAATCCTAAACCAAATTTATTGAAACTAATGCTTCTAATTAGTCACCAACTTCAAACTCATCATTGAACACATTCCAACAATCCATAACTCCAATTGGTCTAAGTTGACTTGACTAAGCCACCTGACCCAAAATAAGCTAAAAGGCCTAATAAAACCAAACTCCAATAAAACTCCCATTGGATCAAACCAAGCCATCCAATCTCTTCATTGGTGATTCTAGGTCACTATTAAACACTCCACTACAGTC
Source organism: Cymbidium sinense (assembly GCA_021442155.1). Classification (NCBI taxonomy): domain Eukaryota; kingdom Viridiplantae; phylum Streptophyta; class Magnoliopsida; order Asparagales; family Orchidaceae; genus Cymbidium; species Cymbidium sinense. The sequence goes on along the minus strand of CM038217.1, from coordinate 25,967,148 downwards.
AAATTGAACATAATCAAGCTAATTTGGCCCTTTGACCCAATTTGACCTAATTTAACCTAAAGGGTCAAATTGAACCAAATCAAATTCTAGACTAAATTGATTGAAACCAATGCTTCAAATTAGTGATCAATTGAACATGATCCAACCTTCAATTAGACCCAATTTGATCAACCCAACATAATTTGTCTGCTTAGCCCAATTTGACCTAAAAGATCATATTGAACCAAATCATTCCTTAATCCAAATCAATTCAAATGAACTCTTCCAATCAATCACCAATCATCAATTCAACATGAACCTAACCCATGCTCAAGCTAATTTGGCTAATTTGATCAAATCGATCAACATGTTCCATTTGACCCAAATTGAATCATATGAACCAAATCCAAATTTAACCCAAGTTGAATCAAACGAATTGCACTCACTCATTTCAAATGACTAATTAAACTTACCTGAACCCTTACTTCGATCCAATTTAATCAAGATGGTCAACTTAGCCCAACATGACATATTTGACCTACATTGGTCAAATTGAGCCAAACCCAACCAAACTTGGCATGACTCATCCTTAGGTCACCATGGGCCTGCCCAAGTGGGCCCAACCCAGTATGAACTCGATTTGGGTGAAACTCATTGAACCAGGTCCTCCAAATGAGACAAAATCCCCATTTGGAAAGGTTCTCCAACTCCCACCCTATGGTAGCCACCTTTGGCCTTTCTTGGACAAAGGATCACTAACCCAACCTAACCCAAGGTTGTTGGATTCAGCCTTTGGCCAAGAGAGGGTGAGTTCACCCATGGGAAATGATTGGTCCACCAAAGGATGCATATACACCTCATAAAATCCCACTACACTCCCTCAACCTCTCATACTCATCCACCTCAGCAATCCCCTGCTACCTCCGAACACCTACTCTAGTGGATGAATACCAAAGGATGAACCAATCACAACCCTTGGTTTAGTTGGGGAGGAAAGTATACTCCTCCCCACTAATTCAAACAACATAGAGCTTCCCTAGAGCATTTTACATAATCCCACACTCTCTCCTGAGCTTCTCGCGCACCCTACCATTGGTGAGACTAGCTCCCAATTGGACTCGAGAGCTTCATCCATCCAAACTCCCCAAACCTACACAAAACTCAAATTAACTCTTCTCGCACCTTAACCTCACTTCAGTGAATCAAAATGAATCATTTTCTAAGCGATTCTACCACTGGAAGACATCCCTAGACCAACTCTGGTGAGCTTTGCGGCAGCGTTTGGTCCACAAATGATTGGTAGGGATGCAGCTCGATATCTTTTCAATAGTGCTTCATCTTTTTAAGATGAAGCTATCTCAATCATTGGACCACCGATCTATAGCTCCAATGAGGCAAAAATTTGGCAACCGTAGTCTTGGTCATTAGGTGTTGATCATTTTTTAAGTGAATCATATTTTCTTGTGATCTCCACTGTAGGATCTCTTTAGATTTATTACTTGATCATTTTGGAGTCGATTCTACTGGTGAGCTCAGATAGAGTGGCAGAAGGTAGACGGTGTCCATCTTCAATTGCTAGCAATCACTAGTCATCTATTTTGTGTGATAAGAATGGACGGATGTGATTAATAATATTAGAAATCTTGATTTAATCCCTTCGAAATCACATGATTAATCTTGACCATCCGATCCGAGATTGAACTGTCGAGATGAAATTATGTCTGCCACCATTGAGTCAACTGCCACGTTGAGATTTAAGTAGCTAATATCATGGCACCATGTGGAAAGTGCTGTTGCGTTAGCATCCGCATGGTGCCAATGATTTAAAAGGATTAATTAAGGTTTTTAAATATAATTAAATAGTCAAAACTTTAACAAAAATCTTAACTAATTATTGAAAAATCCAAAAATACAAATAAACCCACTTTGGAAAGCTTAAACAGAGAAGAATTTAATAAAAACAAAATCCCTAATTAATACTTAAAGAATAGTGCTTAATTAAGATTTAAAACTCAAGTTAATTACTTTATTTAAGGATAAATTATTTGGCTAATTAATTCTAAATTTCAGTGGGATTATTCTATAGGAAGTCATCTACCTCCCATAATTTTTTTGGAATTATTTTCCATGTGGTTTGAAGATTTTAGAATTTTAACCCAAATTACTCTCTTTAATTAATAAAATAATTATTAAAATAATGAACAGTAAAAATTAAGAAATTGGTGTTAATTATGCAATGCAAAAAGTGGTTATGATGAGGGAAATAATTAGGACACATTTCTTAAATGTTTTCCCAAGTGTATTGCCTTAAGAGAGTTGAATAAATGTGTTTAATAATTAAGGAATAATAAAGAAAAATCAATGATAAAATAAAGATTAAAATTTCTTTAGATAATTCAAATGCAACTCATTAATCCCTTTATGTGTTTAAGAGCATAAAGTCATTAAAGAAATTATGATTATCCCATTGGTGTGAGAAAAATATTAAGAGTATTTAACTTAAATATGTTTCTTCTTTAATTTAATTAACTCTTAGGCATGAGCCTAATTGAATTAGACTTCTTTAGGTGTATTGCTGATTTTATTTTCCCAAAGAATATCATTAAAGGCTCATGATCAAGTATTTAATTAAATTAAAGAAGCTTGGGAAAGGGGTAGTCCAATTGATGTGATTAATGGCTTGAACATAATCAACTCATAAATCATATTTAATTTCTTTCCTTAAATATGTCAAATAAGCAACATGGGATGGGGTGAATCCTAAGTATCATTTCACCTCTTTAGGTTTTAACAACTAAAATATTAAAACTAAATCTTACAAAAAAAAACATTGGTTAGTGTTAAGGAATGTTTATTTGGTTTGATTGTCGTTAAGATTCAATGAAATTGAGTATGTTATGTGGTGACATTTAATTACTTCCTTTCAATTATCATAAATGTGTATGCCATTTGTTTCATGTGTTCATGTTTTTAGAAAAAAAATTAAAATAATATGTTTGCATTCAAATTGAATGAGTTGGATAAATGTCATTATATTGTGTGGCTATTATCACTAATAAATCTCAAATTATTTTAAAATTATAAATTAATGATGAATGAAATAGTATGAAATTTAAATCAGTGTTTGTTATAAGTACTTAGTGAAGTCTCTACTTGGTTGTAACTTAAATATAGTAATATATTATTTTATCTTTATGTTTCATGTATATGTTTACGTGTATTTGTATTAGAAAGTATTTAGTCTGGACATCTCGAGAATATGAGGCTTTAAGTTAGCCCCAAAGAGGTCTTAGATAATCTCACTTCTCTAGTTTAACAATGACACGTACTTGCTTAATTTCATTTATGTGTATACATGTAATAGGATATATGATAAAACTTTTCTCTTCGTGCCATTAGATTTTAAATAAATAAAAGATTTTAAATAACTTTTGCATGGTTTTGTTACTATTCTTATGTATATATTTACATGTATTTGAATCAGCAAGTATATAGTCTAAACATCCTGGGAATATGAGGCTTTAAGTAGCCCTAAGGAGGTCTTAGATAATCTCACTTCACTGTTTAACAATGACATATACTTGCTTTAAATTTTTTAATACATGTTTGCATATGCTTAGCTATGAGATAAAATCTTTTTTCTATCAAATTCATGTATTAACTTTCATTAAGTGTGAAAAAACATGAATATATTGCATATATATGTCTTAAATTAAATATTTAGAAGATTTAAGCTAAAAGAATGTGAATGCTATTGACAATGAAAGGAAGTAGTGGAATATTACTCATGTGACGGTGACTTAATTTCATTAATCCTAAGGTGCCTTTCATGTTTGAATAAAATTCCTTGAAACTAATCTAAACTTAGGCTCAATAAAAATTCATAAATGGTTCACTAAGAAAACTGAAGCTATAATAATTCACCCTTTAGAAAATAACATAAGGTAGGGATGAAGGGACAAAGCCTCTTTCTTCCCGTTATAATAGTTGGATGTAAGTAAGCATTGAATAAAATGTGAACATGCAAGATAAAATCAATCAATCTACTGAAAGACTTGAAGTGAAACCATCCTTAATGATCAATTTAGATAATTCTAAAACTTTAAATAACCATACTTTCAAAGCTTATCCAAGACATACCACACTAAGCCTTAGCACACATATTAGAATGATAAGTCACTGATTTTATTAATAAGTTAGGTCGATGAATGTTATGGTGATGTGTTTATTTTATGATGTAATATTTTAGATTGAATGTTAGGATTATTTGTGCGTAGACTGGATGTTAGGTTGTTAGTAGCTAATGATATATTATGCAGGGGATTGTGCTAAAGGGGCCACTATAATAATAAATGAATATAAATGTTCTTGCTTCCAGGTGCTGTTTATGCCCATAAGCACAATCCAATTAGAACAGGTGGGCTTGGCTACCTAAGAGCAGAGTACTAAGTCTAAATATATGAAATATAATTATTTGGTTTGTATGTTTGTTTATCTAATATCTATTTTGCAGGTGTAGTTAGACTTTATTTTTATATATATGCAATTTTTATACTAGGATTAGGATTAGTGCTATGGGGTTTAGGATGAGTAGTGGCTAGAAGGCAAAAACCTAGGAGACCCTGTTAAGCCTCAAGCAAACTAATCCAAAGAAGTTTAAGTAGAACAAGAATTGACAACCCCCCATAGCATTCATTTCATTTGTAAAATTTAATTGTAATCCAGATTGTATAAGGATAGAGCTTGACTACCCAAATTTCTTTTCTTTTTTAGGGTGTACGGTGATACCTGATAGTATCAGCCTTTTATTCTTTTATGAAAATATAAATACTTGATTGCTATGCTTAGTTTGTGCAATAGAAATAGTTTTTTAGGTTTCTTAAAGTTTGATGATTTGATGTGTGGCCTAGATGCAATAGGCTCTTTAAGATAAAACTAAATTTTTTACCATCACTAAGTAACTCATAACTAAATCTTAATGCAACTAATAATCTTATTTTAAAGCTTAAGCTTTTAATCAAGGTAATAAAATATTTAGCAATCCCTTAGCTGAATGATTATATGCCACAACAACATGCACATCATATTACGTCACTCTAGAAAAAAAAGGATCTCCACTCTTGCATGATAGGGGATATGCTTGACCTTTGAGAATGATCCCTTGTAATGGAGAACACCTCTTCTAGTTGATTTATCCCATAACTTAATTTCAACATCCATGTAGGCATAATTGTCCCAAGCCATGGTCCAAAATAAATGTGTCAAATGATTTTAAAAACTTATAAATTTTTAACATTAGTTTAAGTCATATTTGCATACCAAACATTATCTAGTCTTTTAGGGAGTGAGTTTAGGATTCTTATTTCCTTTTTAATTAAATAACAGTCTAGCTATCTTGCATCTACATTAGAGTGAGCTACATAGTTTTAAAGCATAAGAGGTGTTAACTAGCAGCCACTTGAGGCAGTTTTAAGTCTAGAAGAGTTGGGATGTCTTCACTCTCTCTTGAGGAAGTGGATCATTATGTCCTAATTTTTCCTAGTAGAATCAAGTTGAGCTCTTAGCTTATGCTAGAGTACCCTAGACTTAGGTTTTGAGGTAGCTTGTTTCTATTTTACTATGGGTATAAATCCTCACTTCTTAGACATTTCCAGAATCTTGTGTTGTTGGACTATAAGCTCTTGCATTCTAATAAGATTCCAACTTAAATAAAAGTGAATTCTCTCTTTCAAAAATATAAGGCCTCACTATAGGATATATTGAAGCACTTGCTGGGCTTTCTAATATCATGGGAGCTTCCTACTTATTCTCCTTTGAAACCTATGAAGAAGTCTTCCTATTTGAACAATCCCATTTGATTTCTAATAATAACCAATTCTGTAATAGTCTAGCCTTGAAATCTTTAGAAATTCTTATTGACTACTTTAGTTGAAAGTATTCTTAGAAAATTCTCATTTCTTAAGATGTAATTAACTATGGAAGCTTGCTTCCATAGGGAACTAAAGAACCCAAAATAAAAATAAACCCTACTTTACTTTATCCGTGTAAAGTGGGGGAAGGATCTCTAGTATATACCAAGACCCATCTGCCTTAGGAGTCCTTATTAGGTGATTGAGTCCATCATAGGATGATGTTTCTATCTTTCGAGATAGTACATCATACCTCAATATTGTACTCGATCAGGTTAATAAGTACCCCTCTAAGATCTATGTGGTGTCACTACAGCTCCAAATTAGAACACAACATGCTATAAATGCATAGTACAATCTTCCTAATATCAAGTATGATCAATATCTCTCCTACTATAATGATCATCCCAATTTTGACAAGATTATTCATTTTCTTTATGGTAAAAATGAAAGCGTTCAATGGAAATAACTGAAGGAAAAAATTATTAACTTTCCTGCCACCTCTAAGGCTTGACACTATTTTATTTTTGCCAAACTTATGCCCTATGGTAACATTAGTGAAGTTACCAAATCCAAGGCTATTTTGAATTTTTCTATTAAAAAGGGTTCTCGGTTCATATCTAGAAGGTTATTTTTAATTCAATTTATAATATGCTGAAGGGGAGTACTACTATTGGGTACCGCCACCCTTCTCTTATTTATGATTTATGTGTAGCGATAGGTGCAATATGGGGGCCTGTGGTGTTTATTTTTGGATGTAGTATGGGAGACACTACATAGATCTGAGGGAGTACTCATTGAAGTGATCGGGTATGGCATTGAGGTATGATGTACTATCTAAAAGATAGATACATCACCCTTCAATAGACCTAATCAGCTAATAAGGACTTCTAAGGCATGATGGGTCTTCGAATATACTAGATATTTTTCCCCTAACTTTACATAGATGAATAAAGCAGGGTTTATATTAAAATGGATTCTAAAGTTCCCTATGGGGGTAAGCCCCCATAGTTAATTACATCTTAAGGAAAGTGAATCCCTTTGGAATACTCTTGATTAAAGTAGGTAATTATTATCTCCAAAGATTTCAATGGTAAGACTATAAATGCATTGGTTATGTTTGAAAAATCTATCGGGATAGGTCAAAAGGAGAGACTTATTTTGGAAGCCAAAGGAGATGAATAAGGAATTCTTATGATACTAGGAAGCCTAGTGAGCATCCCAATCTACCCTATAATTGGGTTTTATATGTTTGAAATTGAAGAGAGTTATTTGTTTGAGTTGAATTTTTATTAGATTGCTAGGGCTTATAATCCACCAACACAAGGTTGTGAAAATACTTAAGAGGTGAGGATTTATGCTTGTAGCCTGAAGAAAATAGTTACCTTGAATCCTAAATATAGGGAGCTTTGGCATTAGTCAAAGCATGACCTAAATCTAAGCAAAGATGGGTATATGGTTTATCTCGATAAGAGAGTGTAAATCACCCGACTGTTGGATGTATAACCACTAGAGTGGCAGCCAGCTAACTCCTCCTATGCTTTAAAACCATGTAGGAAAGTTATATGATTTTGCAAGATAGTTGGGTTGTTATTATTTAGAAAGAAATTACAGTTCATAAACTCACTCTTTAAGACACTAGAGCATGAGTGGTATAAGCAATGACTTAGTCTAATGCAAACCTTTTCAAAATTTATTTAATTTTGGACTCTTTATTTTGACAAAGGCCATAGAATTTTTTTATGCTTAAATGCATGTTGAAATGAGTTATGGGCTAAATCAAAAAAGAAAAGGGTGAGGCTTCGTTAGTATGGAGTGCTCTCACAGATCAACTATTCTCTATATATGCAAGGATAGAGGCCCTCATTTTGCAAGAGTGATTTAAGATGATATGTGTGGTGTGAGACATACAACATTCAGCTAAGGGGTTACTAAATATTTTAATTATCTTGATTTAATGCCTAAGCTTTATGTGAGGTTATGAGTTATTTAGAAATTTAATTATGAGTTATAGTTGTGTAAAATATTTATTTTTTTCTCAGAGCCTAATCAGAACCAGGCCACACAACAAACATCAATCATAAAGAAACTATGAACAGGCATGCCATTTCTAATGCACAAGCTAAACATAACATCAAACAATTTCATAAATCTAACATAAAAGAATAAGAGGCTGGTGTAATTGGGTACCATCGTACAACTTGAAAAGAGAAATGGGTAGCCGAGCTCTACCCTTATACAACCAGGTATATGAAAGAATAATAATAATTATAAATAAATGTTATGGGGGTCTTCGAATCTTCAAGTCTTTATGTCTCCTTCATTTTTTAATTTGATTGGTTTCTTTTGACTTGGTAGGCTTCAAGCTTCAAGGCATCACATGGCATCCCAGGGCTAAACCTTATGGCCAATGTTCATCCTTAACCCCCCCATAACACTAATCCTATTTCCTAATGCAAAATTACATTAAAAATAGGAAAAATAAATCTAACTATACCTGTAAAATAAGTATTAGCTAAACACACTATACAACCCAAGCAGTTATATGAATAATTGGACTTAGCACCCTACACATGGGTAACCTAGCCCACCTGTCTTGATTTGGATTAAGCTTAGGGGTTAAGCAACCTACAAAAGAGAGCATTTATATTTATTTTCAGCACCCCTTAAGCATAATCTCTAGTAGAAAACATGATTAGGCTAATCCTAGCCTAACATCTAGTCTACGAAACATACACCCTAACATCTAGTCTAAAATAATACAACATAAAACCAAGCAAACATCACTCCATGCACTGCCCAAACATAAAGCTAGAAATAGTAACTTAATTCTAAATTATGAGTATTAAGGCTTGTGTGGTATACCTTAGCTAAGCTTTGTTATGATTTTTTAAGTATAAAAGGGGGTTTAATCATAAGAGGTTGATTTTACTTTAAGTGGTTTAATTGGTTAGATAATTTTACTTAGTATTTTCTTTTGTTTCATTAGACTTAAACCTAGCAACTAAATGTTATAAAGAGAAGAAAAAGAGAGGATTACTCTCTTTCATCTCTACCTTAAGCCATTTCTAAAATATATTAATTAATCACTTCTCTTTAGTCAATGGCTTATTACATATTTTAAATTAATCTTAAGTTTAGGTTCACTTTAAATAATCATATTCAATAAGAGAGGCATCTTAAGATTAATTGGAATGAATTACTATCACGTGACACATGTTCATTCATTTCCTTCCATCATATGTAACATGCATGTGACTAAATCCTAAGTATACCTATACATACAATATGTCTTAGCACACTTAAATGATGGATGTAAGCATATGCATTTAGAATTTAGATGTTTCATTTGATTGAATCATTTTATCATATTAATTTAAAGCTCTATCCAAATTCTTATATAAAAATGCATAGGAATGAAATTAAATAGGTATGTGTCATTGTTAACCAGGGAAGTGAGGTAATCAAATGATCTCCTTGGAGCTAGCTAAAGCCTCGTATTCCTGGGATGTCCAAACTATATACCCATAACACTCAAACATATGTAAGTTTATACACATGAACATAAGAAAGATGACTTTAAACCACATGATCAGTTCAATCACTTGAACAAACATGAATGCATGTCTTTTTTAATAGAAAATGGGATTTTTATTCATTAGTTAAATGCACATACAAGTACATAAAAGTGTTAAGTGGATAATTCGCCATTATTAAACCAAGGGAGTGAGGTAAAGACCTCCTTAGGGCTACTTAAAGCCTTGTGTCTCCAAAATGTCCAGACTAGAGATACCCACTATTCTTAAATACACATGAATGTACAAATAACTACAAGTATGAAAAAATCATGCAAAAGTTATATTTGATTTATTTGAATGAAGATTTTCACTCATTAGCTAAATGCACATACAAGTGTATAAAATTTTTAAGCAGATACTTTGCCATTGTTAAACTAGGGGAGTGAGGCAAAGACCTCCTTGGGGCTACTTAATGCCTTGCATCCCCGAAATATCCAGACTAGATATACCCACTATTCTTAAATACACATGAATGTACAAATAACTACAAGAATGAAAAAATAATTCAAAAGTAGTATTTGATTTAATTGAATTATTTATATATGTGAGCTAAAGTTCTATCTAAGTTCCAACATAGGGGTACATATGAATGAATCCAAACAAATGTTGTGTCCATTCCAAATGAACTATACACTTGTTAATATTCAAACTTTATGTAAATCCATGTGGGATAAAGAAAGAGAACTCCATATCACATATTCTAAACCATAGGCACATGCAATCTTATGAATATTTATAATTATTATCACTCTATATATTATAATTGATTTATATGATTTTGAAAATAATTTTAATTTAATAGTGATAATAGCCACACATTTTTAATTTAAATCAACACATGCAAGCTTGACATAAAGGAAATTATTTCATTTAATTGATTTTTAAAAAAGATGAATGCATGATTACAAGTGACATAAACACACGAGTTCATTCAATCCAATTAATTCCTAAGGACAATGATACTAAATAAGATCATTTAAAATAAACCAAAGCTTCTTAAAGTCAAGTTTGATTTCATGTTTGATTTAATTTAAGAAATATGAGATGAGGTTTGCTAATCCTAATCCCATTCCCCATGTGTGAGTTAATTTGATTAATGAAAAGTGATTAGGTCAATTTTAGGGATTAATTAGCTTAAGGCATGAATTAACTCAATTAATTAACCCTTACCTATGTTACCTTAAGGTAATTAATCAAATGATTATGAGCCAATGAAATATGCTAATGAATTGAAAAGTAAATAGCAATGTTCCTATGAAATGAAAGGGGCCTAATACAATTAGCTCATAATCATTGATTAATTAAGCTTAAGGAACTTACTTAATTACTTTTATGATTTTCTCACATATGTGAGCTAACCATTATTTCACTAAAGCTCTTTAGGATATTAAACACCTAAATGCCTACCAATGAATTAACTAAGGAAAACCAAATCTATTTTAATATTTAATTAAGATAATTAATTAATTAATTAGTTAATTAATTCCCAATTAATTTCTCTTCGAAACTAAAGGAAACTTAGGGAAAATATTAAGGAAAAGACCCCAATTAGATTCCCTAAACTCCCCTACTATTAATCAGTGCAAAATGAGTCCAATTAATTAGTTAATTTACTATTCACATACTTCATTAAATTTTAATGAAGTTAAGAAGGTAATTAGGGCTTAATCAATCGATTTCCTAATTAATTAACTAATAAATTCCAAGAAAAATGGGGGAGGTAGAGGTCATCCCCCTAAGTAACCTCAAAAAATTTGAAACTAATTGGAAGATTAAATAGGGAGTAATTAGGTTAATTAAGTTTTCAATTAAACCCTAATTAAGCAAAAATTACTATTCAAAATTCATTAAGGATAATTTTAATGGATTCCCCTCTAAAATACCTTTAAAATGAGCCATTACTAATATTTTTTAGATTTTTTACAATTAGTTATGAATTATGGAAGTTTCTACCTTAAAAAGAAATTAAATTAACCTAATTAGGCCTTAAGCCCATCGGAGTCATGTGCACTGTGACGCGATGTGCTGACGTGGCATGCTTTCTATGTGAAACCATGGGATTGGCTTTTTAAGTAGTCACATCCACGGCTAACCTGGATGGCGGCGGGATGCGCTTTCCCAAGGGTCGTTTGATCTAAGATTGGATGACCATGATCAAATCCGTAGCTAAGGAGGGATCAAGCAATGGATCTAGTGTGATCTGATCAAAGCTATCCATCCTAATCACATGAAACAGATGACCAGTGATCTTTCTTCTTAAGAAAGATGAACAACAAAGCTTGTCTAGCATGGATCGCTTGATCCGAGCTCACTTGAGCCCGGATTCAATCCAAAACAACATCACACCTTTGCGCGAGGCATCCATGAAGATCCAACAGCTAGGATCGGCTCACATGTAACTTTTCTTCACAAAAGACCAATCCATTTTACCTAAAGCTTAGTTTCAATGGATTTACCTCATCGGAGCTAAGACCGGCAGTTCACATGCTTGAGAAAGCTTCATCTAGTTGAGACGAAGCCCTATTGAGTAGCAATTGGATTAGTTCCAAGTGGGTCTCTTGATTGGCCAAGAATAGTGTTTTGGAGCTTTGGCTTTGATCGAAGTCCGTCCTCTAGTGTCTTTGCATTTTAGGAAATGACTTTCGTGGCTTCGATGATGTGGGTGGAAGGTGTGTGTAAGAGTAATTGAGTTTTAGTTGAGAGATGAGGGAGTTTGAATGGGGATTGGGCTCCCCTATTTTGGCTGTGCACAGGAGGAGAAAATCTAAAGGGGGAAAGGTTTGGAAACACTTTGAGAAGTGCCAAAGAGTTTTGTTTCTCTCTTGGGAGCTCAAAGAAGTTGAATGCAAGTGAAATCCTATTTGAATTGAGGGGGTATATCCCTCAATTTACTGAGATGGATGGATGAGATTATCTCTCATTTTTTAGTCTGCCACCCACTGCTAAGGTGCCAGAGAGGGCACCATCATGTCCATGTGGCTCATCTTTGTTGGAGGAAGGAGTGGTGGTGGCTCAAGGCTTGATATGGCCTGATTTCCTTCCTTGGATCCATTGGGTGGTTGGTTTGCAAGGGAGGTGAGTTAACTCACCTCCCTTTGGTCCATGGCAAGTCTTAGCCCACTTAAGGTGGGCTAGGGGGTTAGGTAAAAACCCAAATGGGGTGAGTGAGGGCTGCCAAGTGATGAGAGAGTGGATTTTGCCATTTATGTGTGGAATCCTATGCAAAGAGGGCTTGACCAATGGGAAATGGCTTAGATTGGACTCATTTGGCTTTTGAGTTGACTTTAGGCTGACCCAAGATGGGTTTGGGTTAGGTTTGATCAGCCTCCAATGGGTCATGGGTTGGTTTCATAGGTTTTGGCTCAATTTGGTCATATAGGTTCAATTTGGGTCATGTTGGGTTAGGTTGACCAATTGGTCAAATTGGATCAAACCAAGGCTTGGGTTAGGTTCAAATGATTATTTGAAGTGTTTTGGTCCAAGTGGTTTCAATCAATTTGTCCTAGGTTTGATTTTGGCTCATTTGAATTCATACAGGTCAAATGGGCTAAGTTGACCAATTTGACCAAATTGGCTAAATTGACTTGGGTTGGGTGTTGGTTCAAGTTCAATTAGTTGAAGGCTTTATTTGAATCAATTTAGATTTAATTTAGATTTTGGCCAATTTGACCTTTTAGGTCAATTTGGGCTATGTTGGATTAGGTGGATCAATTGGTCAAATTGGGCTTAATTTTGTCTTTGGTCAAGTTCAATAATCAATTTGAAATGAACTTGAGTCATTGACTGCAATAAATTTGGTTGGATCATGATTTGACCCATTTTATCCCTTTAGGCCAATTTGCGTCAACTTGGGCCAAATGGCCAATTAGACTTGGTTTGGATCAATTGATGATCAAGTCATGTTCAATCATTGATTATGAGTTGGTGTGGATCAATGATTCCCTTCAATTTGGTGTATGGTGAGTTTTGGCTAGTTTAGGTTTCATTTGGGCTAAGGGTTGACTTGGTCAAATGACCAAGTTGACTTGGTTTGACCCAATTCAAGGTAATTGATCATCCTAGGGTGATTGTTGATCATGATACGAGGCTTGGATAGGCTTGGTTTAATCTAATTTGGGTTAGATTAGAACTTGGGTCAAAAAGGTCCTTTAGGCCATTTTAGGTCAAGTGAGCCTAAGTGGATCAATTGGCTTGGTTTTGGCCTAATTCAAGTTTAGTTGAACTTATATGTGAGTCAACGATTGAAATATAAATCTAACTGCAATCAATTTGGAGTTCAATAGGTTTGGGTTTATTTGGAATTTTCAAATCAAAAGGGCTAAGTTGGGCTTCACTTGGGTTGACTTTAATTTGGTTTGATGATTGTAGGTTTTATTTATATTTGGATAGATGATTGAAGGAGTGATTGATTCAAGAAAAAATCTATTGGTTTTGACTTGATTTGGATAAGATTTGGCTAAGTCCAAGGAAATGGCTTAAAAAGCTTGAATTGGGTTTTGATTTGATTTTGGCTATTTGAATTTATATTTCATTTATATTTGGGAATATAAATGAAGATATAAGTGATTCATGAGAAAATTACTTGAGTTTGGAGTGATTTGAAAGCAAATTTGACCAAGCTCGTGGAGGTAGGTCAAAAGGGCAAAGAAGGAAATTGATTTAGTTTGATTTAATTTTGATAATTAGAATGTGGGTTTCATTTATATTTTTGAATATAAATGAAGGAATAATTGATTTACAAAGAAATCAATTGATTTTAGGTTGATTTGGGTTGAGATTTGGTTAAGCCCATGAAGGTGGGTCCATATGGCTTAAGAGGGGTCTTGGTTTGGTTTGATTTAGTTTGATTTGGTATTGGTCTTTTGAGTTTGGATTTCATTTATATTTGTGAAAACAAATAATGGAATAATTGATTTATAAGGATATCAATTAATTTTGATTTGGTTTAAAGGGAAATTTTGGCTAAGCTCATGAGAGTGGATCATAAGGCTTTAGAAGGATATTGGAGCTTGGATTTGGATTCGGGTTTCAATCATTTGGAATTGAGTTTGGAATTGAGTTTGATAAATGATTGAGAAATTGAATTGATCTTCGATAAAATCAAGTGAATTAAAATTGAATTGGACTTGGCTAATGGTAAGGCTATGGACTTCAATCATAAGGTTTAAGAAGGATTTTGATTTTGGATTTGATTATGGGTTTCAATCAAATAATTTGGAATTTGAATTGGAATTTGGGGTTTTATTTGAGGAGGAAAGTATGGATTGAGTTTAAGCTATAGAGTAAGCAAGTCTCTCTGAGTCTTAAGGCATAACCCACTCCTATGACTAAATATTCTAAGTCTCTAGGCTTAGGTTAAGTGTTCACCTAATCACTAGAAGTGTTTTAGGACTAAGAAGCTCTTAGTATATATAAGAGTCCTAAATCTATGATGAGGAGATTTTGATCTCACTCCAAAAGTGAGGTAAACAGGGCCTGATGAGGAGGTAGTCCTTCAGAAGACTCCTCTAATGAAAAGGGTGATCAAGGGGTTTGAGAATGTATTTGAAGTGGGAGAGAGTTCACGTCCGCCCTGATTTAGTTCTTGAACTCCCAAGTTGATGTAGAACATCATGAGGATCCAAAAATTATAGCTCAAAGTCTATTTACATAATCTCAAGCTAAAACCCAAGAAAATTCAAGAAAGAAGAAGGCTTAACCCATTAGCCTGATAAGGCCCATTTTATGATTTCATCTTTTTTATTTATGTAATTTTTAATTTTCTTCTAGAAACTCCATGTTTAAAATTTTGCATTTAAAAATTCAAAGCATGACATGTGAGGTCGTTGAATCCACATAAAAATAATAGCATGTGAAATGGGTGGATGTCATAAAATAATAAAGTAATTTAATGTTTCACATTAATGTGGCCACCCATCTTTTCCTTCATGTTTTGAATTCTTTTCTTTTGAAAGATGCTTGTAATGGAAATAAATAGCCCCTTTACTAGAATGAAGGAGATATTTTGTCAATTAAAAATTATTTGAGTTATTCTTGCAGTTTGAGAGCTTGGTGGCCAAACCTTGGCAATCCTTGGTGGGAGCGTTAGTTATCTAACATATCTCTTCTTTCCTCACCTGCAATACCCAAGTTCTCTTAATTTCTCCAAGAGATAGAACACCCACCTCTATCAAATTTGGTATTAGAGTGAAGCTTGGAAGGAGCAAATTTGGTCAAAAGTTTTCTTCATCAAAGGGAGCATCTCAAGTGGTGGATTGTCTTCAAACTTGTGAGTTTTTCTTGCACTTGTGAGGTTAATTAATTTTCTTTTATATGATAGTTTTAATACATATTAGTAGCTTGGAAAGATATATATTTATTGCAAGATTATGGCGATATCATAAAATTCTAATTAGTAAGCTCCATTATTTAATTTAGTCATTTTTTTATTGTTTAAACTTCCCCCCCCCCCATTAAAATAATTAAGAGAACCCCTTAGTAAGGTATTGCTTCACCCCAAAAATAACCTAGCTATTAGTGCAAATCAAAATCTAATTATTTTCTTTATTATCTTAGTTATTATTTATGGTTAATTTTAGAAGTTTCTCTGATTAACTTATGATAACTTGCTTTCTTTAAAAAAAAGAAGAGGCTTGATAAATTTGAGCATTTTTTCATTTCATTAAAAAAAATTGCATGCATAATATAAGTGTGTTAAACTTAGTGATTTTGGAAGCTAAATAGAACTTTGTCAAAATGACCTAAACTGTCTAAGGAGAGCTTGGGATTAAGTGGTCTTGTACCCCCCTCCTCACCTGGAAGTTCTCTTAGCCTAAAATTTCACTTTGATTGGAAGATTATATTATACTTGTTTATTTTATTTCATTTTTTTCTTTAATCCTTTTTCATATATATTTTTTCTTTTTCTTTTTAAACAAAATCTCATGGCACCAAAATCTATTTCTTTGGATAAAGTGAAAATTTTAACTAGATTAGTTGATGCCTTAGATCTTAGGATCCATGACAATGAATTAAAAACTCAACAAATATTAGAATAAAGTAAGAATCAAATGCAAGAACTTAAAGAACAAATGCTAAATCTTATAGCTTATCTACAAAATAATAGAGTACCAACTCCTCCTCCAATACTTGCTTAGGCTGTGCCTATAGGGATAGGCGAAGAAGATTCATATCCAAACCATAGAGAAAACCAACCACCTAGAAGACCACCAATTGCTAGAAATGGTGGAAGGGGAGAAAATGATTTTAAGATTATAGAAGACTTTAATGATCTATCCTGAAGAGTTAAAGTAGAAGCCCCAACTTTTGATGGTATGCATGACCCAAATAAATTTCTTGATAGGTTAGTTCAAATGGATGACTTCATTGATTGGTATACAATGGATGATTATCAAAGGGTTACTTTCGCTAAAATAAAATTGATAGGACAGGCTAAAATTTATTAGACAAATACTTTAACTAAAGAATAATGATTTGGAAGGACAAACCTCACTTGGATAGAAATGAAAGAAATGTTAAGATCAAAATACTACATAGTCAATTATTAACTTTGAGACAAGATAGCCATCTTGTAGCTGAATACTAGAATACTTTTGAAGATCTAATTTCTAGAATTGATTGTGTTGATAATGATTGGAAATTAGCAAATAAATTTGTTATTGGGCTTAGGACTAACATTAGAAGTGAAGTTGAATTATTTGACCCACAATCTTTAGAGGAAGCATTTCATTATGCCTTATTGGTTGAACAATAAAAGAAATATGCTTCTATCTCTAAAACTAAAAGTCAAGTACCTTCCATTTCATCCCATAGATCTATTGTTAGACCCACCCATCCAAATGGCCCCACCTCTTTGCCTAAAACTACAATTGATAGGAGCTCTAAGAGCACTAGGGAAGTAATATGTTTTAAATGTCATAAAAAGGGTCATATGCAAAATCTATGTAAAGCTCAAATCTTAGTTTTAGAAGAAGTTGAAAATCCAATAGATGACAATCTAGAAGAAGTTTATGATGACACCCCATTATCTGATGAAGAATTGGAATTAACTGATGACCCTCATGTTATTGTGATGAGATGTCTTACTATAATTAAAAATGAGGCAGAAGATTGGAGGAGAAAGAACATTTTCAACATGTATGTTTTATGTAATGAAAAGAGATGTAGGTTAGTTATAGATGGAGGGAGTGTTATAAATGTCATTTCAACACACACCTTAACTCGATTCAACCTAAAATCTGAATCTCACCCTGAACCATTTCATGTTAGATGGGTAAATCATACATCTCTTCCCATCACCAATCAATGATTAGTTCCAATTTAGGAAGCTATGAGGATCAAATTTGGTGTGATTTTCTCCCTATGGACATTTCTCATATTCTCTTAGGATGACCTTGGCTGTATGATATGAATGTTATTCACTATGGTAGGGAAAATACTTATGCTTTTAAACATAATAATAAGACTATTAAACTCCTACCAATAAAGCCTGTAGAAAAAACACCATGCATAGCACCACACAAAACAACTTTTGACTTGCAACCTAAGCCTCTATTGAAGAAAAATGTCAAACTTCAATTAATTATCATAGAAAATCCTATTATTAAGGTTAATACTACCATTTCCAATTCTTGCTTTAAAACATTTATTTTTCCTTCTTTTACCCCAAAGATAGAAACAATAAGTTTTGGAGCCTTATGAAAAGAATTTTCTAATCCATTTCTTCCTTCACTTATTACATGTAGAAGAAGTCATACCAGACTCTAATGAGACTCAGATACCTACTGTGGTCTCTTCCCTTCTTTTTGATTTTAAAGATATTGCACCCAATGAGCTTCCTGATGAGCTACCTCCTCTAAGAGACATTCAACATGCTATTGAGTTCTTACCTAGTTCTTAACTTCCTAATCTTCCACATTATAGGATGAACCCTGCCGAGCATATTGAGATTAAAAGAGAAGTTGAGGAATTATTAAAAAAATAGTTTTATTTAAGAGAGTCTTAGCCCTTGTGCATTCCCAGCTTAATTAACTCCAAAGAAAGATGGAACATGGCGAATGTGTATTGATAGTCGAGCAATAAATAAAATTACTATCGAGTATAGGTTTTCTATTCCTCGATTAGATGATATGTTAGATTTAATCTTAGGAGAAAATGTTTTTTCAAAGATTGATCTACAAAGTGGATACCATCAAATTCAAATTAGACCAGGAGATGAGTGGAAGATGGCTTTTAAGACCCTTGATGGACTTTATGAATGGCTTGCCCTTTGGACTTTCAAATGCTCCTAGCACATTTATGAGATTAATAAATACTATTCTCAAACCATATATAGGTAAATTATTGGTGGTATATTTTGATGATATTCTAATTTTTAGTCCAAGTGAAACTGAGCATCTACAACACCTACAAAAAGTCTTTCAAATACTGAGACAAGAGAAATTATATATTAATTTTAAAAAGTGTTTCTTTTTGCAAGGTGAGGTAATCTTTTTAGGATTTATTGTATCCACTGTTGAACTTAAACCTGATCCTTCTAAAGTAAAAGTAATCTTAGATTGGCCATCACCTAAAAGTTTTATTAAAGTTAGAAGCTTCCAAGGGTTAGCCACTTTTTATCAGAGATTTATCAAGAATTTTAGCACCATTGTTGCTCTGAAAATCGATATACTAAAATTAGATAAATTTTGCTGGACTCCTAATGCACAAAGGCCTTAGAGTAAATTAAAGTTGTTATCACTTTTGCACCAATCCTTAGGCTTCCTAATTTTTCTAGAGCCTTTGAAGTGATATGTGATGTTTCAGAAATTGGGATAGGTGAAATTTTAAGTCAAGACAATCATCCTATCACATACTTTAGTGAAAAGCTAAATGAAGCCAAACAATGATATCTCACTTATGATAGGGTATTTTATGTTGTAATTCAATCCTTAAGGCATTGGTGACATTATCTCTTACGTAGAGAATTTATACTTTATTCTAATCATTATGCCTTAAAATTCATTAATACTCAATAAAAATTAAGTCATAGGAATGCAAAATGGGTTGAATTTTTACAAGACTATTCTTTTGTTCTAAAACATAAGCTTGGAATTGAGAATAAACCTACTGATGCTTTATCCAAGGAAAACCTAGTGATTTCCTCTTTAGAATTAAGAATCCCAGGATTTGATAGAACTAAAGATGATTATATTGTGTGCCTTGACTTTCACCTAGTTTATCTTGAACACCTAGATAAACCAATAACTTTACAAGGAACATTCTTGATAACGCATGGATATTTATATAAAGGAAACTAACCATGCACTCCTCGATCTACTTATAGGGAATTCCTTATCATCGAGCTACATGATGGAGGTGTAGTTGATCATTTTAGAAAGGATAAGACCATATGTTTATTAGAAAATAAATTTTATTAGCCTTCATTAAAATGAGATGTTCTTAGTTGCTTAATGCTTAATTTGTAAATAGGCTAAAACTATCAAATAAAGGTCTAAATAATATACTGCCTTACCTATTCCTTATAGGCCTTGGGAAGACTTATCAATGGCTTTTATTCTAGGATTACCTAGGACAACTCGAAAACATGATAGCATTTTTTTTGTAGTGGATAGGTTCTAAAAAATGGCTCATTTTTACCTTGTTCAAAAATAAATGATGCTTCTTATATAGCTAAATTATTTTTTAAGGAAATAGTTTGACTCCGTGGTCTCCCTTTAACCATTATTTTTGACAGAGAAGCTAAGTTTGTTTCATACTTTTGGAAAACATTATAGAAATTATTAGGTACCAAATTAAAATTTTCTTCTGCATTTCACCCATAAACTGATGGACAAATTGAAGTAGTCAATTGTACCTTAGGAAATTTTCTTAGATGGTTGGTAGGTAAAAGTTTAGAAAATTTAGATTTATATTTACCAACCTTAGAATTTTCTTATAATAGTAATGTTTGTAAAACTACAAAAAACCACCATTTAAGATAGTCTATGGTCAAAACTCATGATGACCAATAGATGTAGCAAACCAACCATCTCATGTATTTTCTGATGCAACATTCTAATTTGCTAAAGATTTTCATAGCATCCATGAAGATATAAGAAACCAAATTACTATAAGTAATGAAAATTATGCTTCTAAGTCAAATCATTATTGTTCAATGAAAGAATATAAAGAAAGTGATTATGTATTGATTCGCATTCAACCTGAGCATTATCAAACCACTAGATATAAGAAATAACATGCACGAGCTTGTGGTACCTTTAAAATTCTTAAGAAAATTAGAACTAATGCTTATCAACTTGATTTGCATGTTGATATACTCATTCATCCAGTTATTAATGTTGAAGATATTCTATCATATGAAGAAATTAGCAAACCTCCACTTGTTCAATCTAACTATTTAGTAGGAGATATAGTACCATACTTGCAGAAGTCCTCTTTCTTTAAATTTGACTATATTATCATCAAGGAAGCACCCATTAATCCAGCTTATGAACATCATTTTCTAGTTTGTTGGAAGAATAAGCCACCAGCTGAAGACACATGGTTGATGCGTACTAATTTGGAGACTTTAGCCTTAGAATTAGTAGAAGACTTCTTAGATTTTAACTCTATGGTGGAGAGTTCAATTGAGCCTAGAGGAGTTGATGTAGAACATCATGAGGATCCAAAAATTATAGCTCAAAGTTCATTTAAAATATCTAAAGCTAAAGCCTAATAAAATTCAAGAAAGAAGAAGGCATAGCCCATTAGCCTGCTTAGGCCCATTTTATGATTTCATCTTTTTTATTTAAGTAATTTTTAATTTTCTTCTAGAAACTCCATGTTTGAAATTTTACATTTAAAAATTCAAAGAATGACATGTGAGGTGGTTGAATCCACATAAAATTATAGCATGTGAAATGGGTGGATGGCATAAATTAATAAGGCAATTTAATGCTTCAAATTAATGTGGCCACCCACCTTTCCCTCCATGTTTTAAATTATTTTCTTTTGAAAGATGATTATAATGGTTATAAATAGCCCCCTTACTAGAATGAAGGAGATCTTTTGGCAATTATAAATTATTTAAGTTATTCTTGCAGTTTGAGAGCTTGGTGGCCAAACCTTGGCAATCTTTAGTGGAAGCACTAGTTAGCCAACATATCTTATTTCCTCACCTCCAATACCCAAGTTCTCTCAATTTCTCCAAGAGATAGAACACCCACCTCCATCATAAGTCCTTGGCCTAGCAAGTTCAATAGATTGGCGGCCAAGTCTCAAACTTGTAGAAGAGGATAGATAAGATTAGTCGTAAGCAAGAGATGCTGGCACACAAATTTGATGATCACATTGATCAATAGTAGATGCAATTCTCCTACATGGCCCAGTTCAACACAACATTGGTGAACATATTTTAGACTGTAATCTCATAGATCTTAGCTAGGTCTCATTCCCTACAGTGCCGCAATATCAGCTCTGCATGATTACCCGTTCAGTATCAGGCACGGAGGAGGAGGAAGAAGTGGAAGAGGAGGGTGACGATGAGTACGATTACTAGCTTTCCCCCATTTATATTTTTTTCTTTTTCTTTTATTTATAATTTGTAATTTGTAATGTATTCTTGCATATATATATATATATATATATATATATATATATATATATATATATATATATATATATATATATATATATATATATATATATATATATATATATATATACACACACACACACACACATGGTAAATAAAAAAAATGTACACTTATATAAGAAAAATTGAAAAAATGAATATTAAGGTATAGACTAAAGGACCTGAGAGGCGGGCGCCACGACGCTGTCCTACGGCACCAAGTCCTCGTGGGATATTATTTTCTCCCCAGCCAAAAAATTTTCTAAGTCCTTTTCACACATAGTAAGGTGACATAGTGCTATGGAGTTGTCTCCCCTAGTGCAATGGCACCGTGGGATTTTATCTCATATTTTGATCCAAATATTCTAAACCATATCTTAAGTGACACATGGGTATGGCACCGTGATGCTAATTCTTAGGTGTTGCAATGCCACTTATGTAATATGGATACCCAAGAATGTGGCATCGTGGCACTGATATCCAGTGCCTCGGCACTATAGGCCAAAATTTGAATTTAAAGTGCAGAATTTTTAAATTGTTTAGAAATTTTGGCAATATTTTTCCTTAGTAGTGCTATGTTTCAAAATTATATAGTGCAAAGCACTCTTCTCCCTTATTTTGGATCTAAGATCAATGGTGGGGAGGGGTTTTCATCTCTTGCTAGAATACAATTTAACAGCGAAAGTATTCAAATCTCCATATTTTCTACACCGAATCAAAGATCAATGGTGGGATTTATCAAACTATTAAGAAAAAAGCACAAATTCTTTACCTGAAGTGAGAAACTTGATGAGAAGTGTGAACACCATTCAGAAAGAGTAGAGGAAAAAAGTGAGTGAAAAAAAATCCTTTGAGCGGAATGCTCACTCTTTTTTATAAGAGTGGGTTGATAACAATTCCCTCTCAATGGCAGTGCAGCACCTCGACACCAAGATCACAGCACCATGGTGATGTACCATAAATTGATAGTTGGACCAGGCAATTAAGCAATGCCTCGGCACCAACATCGTGGTGTCATAGCATTGTACCATACTATGGCAGCTGGACTAGGAAGTCATTTCATCTAGAATACCAAGGTAGAGCCTCGACACTATGGACGTAGTGACACGGTGCTATAGCCATTTTTTATGTAAACACCTACATTTAAAATATTCTAGCATAAGCTAAAAGGTCAACCTAAATCTACTTGACGAAAGTGGGATAAATTAATCCACTTTCACTAGAGAGAATAAACCGATTCTGACTCTTCTCAACTTACAATCATCTAGAGTGGCTACCAACTAAAACCTCCTACAATTTAAAAATCATGTTGGCGAGTCTTATGTAAATGTAAGATAACTAAAGTGTTATTAATTAGGAAATAATCTAGAGTCCTAAACTCACTCCATAAGGGATTAGGTCATGACTGATATGAAAGTTTTGACTTAGACTAATGCAATAAAATTTATAAATTTTATTTCATTTTAACTCATTAATTTTGGAGTCGGGCTTAGGAGAATTTATATCTACATGCATGATGAAAATTGGTTATGGACAAAATCAAGAAGAAGGGGTGGTCTCCACTACAAGGGACTACACTCAAAGGCCAAGCCTTGTCCCTTATCATGCAAGAGTGGAGATCCCCTATTACAAGAGTGAAATAATATGCATGCATGATGTTGAAACATATAACCATTAGCTAAGGGATTGCTAAATCATTTATTTCTTGCTTAGAAATCCTAGGCTTTATGGTGAGGTTACTATACTAATTTTTTATGTACTACACAATAATAATGATAATTATATGAAAATTTTTTTGCTATAATAGTTAGCCTGGATTTCTCTAATACAAATAGAAGCTATATGAGCTATGTAGGGTAGAGTAGCCTACATCTCTCATGGAGATGTTGTAAGGCAACCTCATGATCACACTTCAATGAAGAAAGAGTTTTCTTAAACTTGGACACCTAAGCGTTTACCTGTGAACAATCTTCTTCTATGGTTGTAACAGCTTATCTGATCATAGCCCTCCTTTTTAGCAAATATTATCTCCTTTGTTGTAGTTCTCTCAATTTAGCAAAGATATCGATGAGTTCCATTTGTGCTCTAGAAAGCTTGCTTTGAGACTATACTGTATATCTTGGCAAATTAGGGAGACTTTATGAAAAATGGCATTGGCTAATATTTCAGCAGTAGTAAGTGTATCTGATAACACAACTGTGGTGTTTTAATTGGGAGTCATTGAGGGCACCATGCAGATCTTAGGGGATACTTATTAAAGTGACCGGGTATGAAATTAAGGTATGATGTACCATCTCGAAAGAGGGAGACATCACCCTACAATGGACCTAATCACCTAATATGGACTCGTAAGATAGATTGGTCTTCGTATATATTAGAGATCTTTCCCCTACTTTACATAGAAAAAATAAATCAAGGTTTATATTATGCTGGGTTCTTTTGTTCCCTATGGAAGCAAGCTACCATAGTTAATTACATCTTAGAAAATGTTGATTTCCTAAGAACACTCTTGATTAAAATAGTTAATTATATCTTTAAGGATTTCAAGATTAGATTATCAAAGGATTAAGTATTTTTTTAGAAAATTAAGTGGGAATGTTCAATTTGGAAAGACTTATTTTAGAATCCAAAGGAAGATGAGTAGGGAGCACTCATGATACTAGGAAGCCTAATGAGTACTCTAATCTATCCTATGGTGAAGCTTTATATGTTTAAGAGAAAGATTTTATTTTTGTTTGAATTGAATTTTTATTAGAATGCTAAGGCTTATAGTCCATCAACACAAGATTATAAAAATGCTGGAGAGGTGAGAATTTATGCTCATAGCTCAAAGAAAATAAGTAACCACAGATCCTAAATCTAGGATGTTTTAGCACAAGCTAAAATCACGACCTAAATCTAAACAGAAAATGGGACATTATGGTTTACCTCTATAAGAGAGAGTAAACCCATCCTGACTCTACTAGAATTACAATCACCTAGAGTGGCTGCCAGCTAACACCTCTTATGCTTTAAAATCATGTAGGTCAGTCTCATGTTAGTGCAAGATAGCTTAAGCTATTATTTAATTATAAAGAGACTATAGTCCTAAACTCACTCTCAAAGAGACTAGATCATGATTGGCATGAACACATGATTTAGACTACAATGCAAAATCTTATAAATTTTATATCATTTTGACACATTGATTTGGACAAAAGTTTAGGACAATTTTTCCTAAATGCATGATGAAATTAGATAATTGGATAAATTAGTGGGAGGAGGTGTTCTCCACTACAAGGGATGCCCTCACAGGTCAAACATTCTCTTATCGTGCAAGAGTGGAGACCTTCTCTATTCAAGAGAAAAATAATATATTATGCATGATATTAGAACATACATCATTCAGTTAAGGGGTTGCTAAATCTTTTAGTTATCTTGATTATCACCTAAGCTTTAAAGTGAGGTTATGAATTACTTTAAAATTTAGTTATAAGTTATTAGTGGGTAAAAAATTAATTTTAAAATTATATGATAATATCTTATTAAACATCAATCATGTATAGATTATCATGAAAGAATAAAAGGCCGTGTAGGCTCTGCCATCTATACAGATTATAAAAGAATATTTACAATTACAATTAGAAGAAAATGTTTTGGGGGTTTTCATTCTTCATTCTTCTTTTCTTCTTTTTGATTTAATTTTGCTCCAAGGTGTCATAAGGCCTCCTAGTACTTTGCCTTATAGCCACTGCTCATCCTAAATCCTATAACACTAACCTTAATTCCTATTATAAAATTACATATTTATGGAAAAGTAAAATCTAACTACACCTGCAAAATATATGTTAGCTAAACATACATACAAACCCAAGCAGTTATATTTTATAATTTGGAGTTAGCACCATGCACATGGGTAACCAAGCCCACCTATCCTAATGTGAATTATACAAATGGGCATAAGTAACCTACAAGTAGAAGCATGTAGACTTATTATTACAGTGGCTTCTTTAGCACAATCCCCTGTAGAAAATAACATTAGACTAGTAATGACCCAACATCTAGTCTACGCACAATAATCCTAACATCTAGTCTAAAATATTACATCATAAAATAAAACACAACATCATAACATATTTTGTCCTAGCTTAAAGTTAGAAATGGTGACTTAGTATCCTAATGTGTGTTCTTAGGCTTAGTGTGGTATGTTTTAGCTAAGCTTTAGAATTATAATTATCTAAGTTTGGAATTATTTAAGTTTAAAATGAAGGGTGGTTTCACTTTAAGTTATTAAAAAGATTAATGGATTTTAGTTTGTATTTTATATTTATTTAATTTTATATTTTCTTAGCATCTAATTATTGTAAAGAGGGGAAAGAAGTATGACCTCTTTCATCCCTACCCTAAGTTATTTTTCTAATGACATGCTATTTTGACTTTTGGTTTATTTTAATGAATGCTTATTAAATGTTTTATTAATCCTATGTTTGGGTTAATCTTAAAGGATCCTATTCAAACATGAAAGGCATTTTAAGATTAATGAGATTGGATTATTATCACATGGATAATGCTACATCATTCCTTTTCACGATCAACATTATGCATATGATTTTAAACTTAACATGCCTATACATGTAAAATTTTTTTGGCATACTTAAATGATTACAAATGCATATATTTTGGTAGAAAATAGGAATTTCATCCTTTAGCTAAATACGCACATACATGTATTAAATATTTAAAAAAGTATGTGCCGCTGTTTAAACTAGGGAAGTCAGATTATCTAAGACCTCCTTGGGGCTACTTAAAGCCTCATATTTTCAGGATGTTCAGACTATATACTTGCTATCTTAAATACATATGTATGTATACATGGCCATGAGAAAGAAGATCAAACAAAAAGTTATACGTTAACAAATTTAATTTATTCATGTTAAGTAAAGCTTTATCCAAATTCTAATGTATGTAAACATGTAAATGAAATTAAGTACTTGCCATTATTAACTAGGAAAGTGAGGCAATCTAAGACCTCCTGGGGCTACTTAAAACCTCATATTGTTGGGATGTCTAAACCATATACTTGCTAACATTCAAATACGTATAAACATACACATAAATTATGAAAATAAAATAAAACTTTGACATGTCTAAGCTATAAACAAATATAATTTATATAGAATATTCATAGCCAACATCAATTTAAATCTTCATTATCAATTTATAACTTCAAAAATATTTTTGAAACTTATTAGTGATAATAACCACACATATAATAAGATTAATTCAACACATGCAACTTAAATTGAATTCTATTGATTCTATTATTTGAGATCATGAATGCATGATATCAAATGACACAAATTTATGGTGATTGAAAATCAATAATTAAACAATGTCAAATGATATATTCAATCACATTAATTCTTAAGGATAATCAGGTTGAATAAAATTATTTAAAGTTAACCAAAGTTGTTATGGAATTTAATTTTGGATTTGAATTATTAAACTTGAAGAGGATAAAGAACATTTGAGGTTTTACCCCCATCCCACATTAGTGACTTAATGTGTTTAAGGAAAAGTAATTCAGTGAATTTTATAAAGTAATTTAGTTCAAACCATTAAGCAAATCATTTAATTTTCCTTTCCTATACTTCCTTAATTTAATTAACTACTTAATCATGAGCCTCCAATGATATGCAAATGAAAAATTACAATTTGTAATGCTCCTGACAATGCCTAATGCAATTAGGCTCATGATTAAATATTTATTAGATTAAAGAGAAATATAAATAAGTACTTATATGATTTTCCCACACACTTGGGTCAACCATATATTCCTTAAGGGGCTTTATGCTACTAAACACAGAAAGAGGAGCCCACAAATTCAAATTAAATTATCTGATCTAATTATCATTTTAATTTGATTTAATTTCACCATTAATTGCTTAATTAATCCATAAGTTAATTAACCCTCTTAAATGAAATGGATTTAGGGAGACAATTAGGAAAGAAGTCATAATCATTCTCCTTCATCATTTCACTATTAACAGTGATTAATCAAGTTTAATTATTTAATCTTTTATGTTTACCATTTTTTAATAATTATTAAATCACTTAAAGAGGGTAATTAGAATTAAAATTTCAAATTCTCTTAACTACCAAGCTAATAAATCCCAAGAAAATTATGAGAGGTAGAGAATATCCCAAAGAACCAACACATCCATATTGAGATTAGTTGACCATGTAATTAGGGCTTAATTAAGGTAATCAAAAAACTACTTCAAACCCTAATTAAGCTCTATTCACTATTCAAACATTAAGGATTTTATTTTTATTAAATTTTCCTCTATTTACCCTTTCCAAAATGGGTTTACTCATATTTTTAGGATTTTTCTATAATTAGTTATGAATTTTTGAAGTTTGGATAATTAATCATATTTTAATCCCCAATTAATCCCTTAACCCGTCAGCGCCATGCGGGAGTTGATGTGGCATTGCTTTCAATGTGGCAGCACAGGATAGGCCACTTAAATCATCCCCCGTGGCAGCTGAGTCAGCGGCGGCGTACACACTTTTATCGCTGCCATCCAATCTCGAATTGGATGGCGAAGATTAATCTCATGATCTCTAATGGATTAAATCTAGAAATCTAACAGATTAAATCACGGTCGTCTATTCTAATCACACAGAATGAATGGTGGATGATCCTTCATTCCTCGAGCGCTAAATGACAAACACTGCCTGCCTTCCACCACTTAATTTGAGTTTTTCAGAGCTTGTCAGGCATTGGGATCAACTCTAAAATATTTGGGGAAGAGATCTAAGGAGATCCTATGCTGGAAATCGAGAAATTGCAAAACTCTTCACAAAAGACCAACTCCTATTGGATTTTTTACAGTTTATCAGAACTTACCTCACCGAGGGTCCAACGACTAAGGTAGCTTTTTCTTGAAGAGACGAAGCCCTACTAAGAAGAACTCGAGCTGACTCCCTATCAAAGTCTCTATAGACCAAACGTCACTGTAACAGTCACCGGAGTTGGTCTGGGAGTGGTCTTCGGTTCTCAAATCAATTGAGAATTGATTTGTTTTGACTCGTTGGAGCATGGAGAAGGTGTGGAAAGAGTTAATTAATGATTTGTGAGGTTTGAGTGGGGTTGAATGGACAGAGGACTCAGTTTTGTTTAGATTTGGTGTCGCTGGCAATAGGGAACTCAAGAAGGTTCAAGAATGCTTGCAAACTCTTAATGAAGCTCTCTATGTGGTTTGAATTAGATGAGGAGGAGTATACCCTCCTCCCCAAGTGATCTAATGGTTGGGATCACTTTGGCTTTTGGTAGTCGTTCGACCGACACAGGTAGCCAAAGCTGTCAGTGATGGGCTAAGGTGGAGGTCCTTGAGTGGTTGAAGGCATGACATTGGCCGAGGTGGTGTGTACCTCCTTCCCTAAGTGTGCCAATGGGAAGCCATGGGCTAGTTCACCCTCTCTTGATCCATGGTTAAATAATCAGATTTGGGTTAGGTAAGTCAGTGGTTCATGTGTCCAAAATGGGCTAAGGGTGGCTGACAAGGATTGATGGGTATGTATGACCATCCAAATGGGGATTTTACCTCATTTGGATGGTTTTTGGCCTAATTCAGGTCAAACATGGGTTGGGTTCATTTGGGCTGACCCAAGGATGGGTAATGCAAGTTTAGTTGGGTTTGGGCTTAGTTTGAAGGGGTTTGGCTCAATTTGGCTCATGTAGGTCAAATTGTTCAAATGACCATTTGGGATGTTTTGGTTCAATTGGTTTGATTTAATTTAAAGTGGATTTGGATTTGGCTCATATGGGTTCATATGAGTCAAATGGACTAAGTTGGCCAATTTGGTCAAATTGGTCAATTTGGTCAAATTGGTCAATTTGGTCAAATTGGTCAATTTGGTCAATTTGGTCAATTTGGTCAAATTGGTCAATTTAGTCAAATTGGCCAAATTGTCTTGAGTGGGGGGTTAGTTTAGGTTAAAATGATGATTTGAGAATGATTGCATGTGTTGATTTGAATTGATTTAGATTTGGTAATAATTTGGTTCAATTGGACCCTTTAGGTCAATTTGGGCTAAATGGGTCAATTGGGTTGTTTTGATCAAATTGGGCTCAATTGAGGCTTGGATCATGTTCAACAATCAATTTGTGATTAATTAGAGGCATTGGTTTCAATCAATTAGGTTTGGGATGAAATTTGACTCAATTTGTCCCTTTAAGTCAAATTAGGTTAACTTGGGTCAAGGGGCCAAATGGGCTTGGTTAGATCCAATTGGTTGTCAAATCATATTCAATACTCAATTTAAGATTTGTTCTAGGTATTGGTTTCAATCATATAGTTTAGAATGAAGTTTGGTTCAATTTGGTTCATGTAGGCTAATTGGGTCGACTTGGGTCAAGTGATCAGATTAGCATGGTTTGACCTAATTGATTCCAATTGAATAATCAAGAGTGAACAACAATCATTGTAGAGAGGATTGAATGGGTTGATTCAATCCAATTTGGGTTGGATTGAATTTTGGATCAAATGGGTCCTTTAGGTCACTTTGGGTCAAGTGGACCAAATGGGTCAATTGAGTTGAATTGAGTTAAATTAAGTTGAATTAAGTTTAATGATAAGTTTAGGATTGATTGATGGCTTTGACTACAATTGATTTGGGCTTAATTGGATTTTGGCCCATCTAGACCCTTTGGTTCAAATGGGACAATTTAGGTTGATTGAATTGATTTGGCTCAATTGGTTTGATTGTAGGTATTAGAAGGGTTTGAAATAGAGATTTGAATAGTTTGAGTGCTTTTGTGAAAATTGAATGGACTTGGTGCAACTGGATATGCTTTGGGTTAGATCCATAAGATGATGGTGGAATTGATTTAAATTAAGAGTTAATTAAATTTTGCTTGGAGCTTGGATATGAATCAAAACTCAATTGGGGTTGATTGCATTAGCTTGGGGTTGGTTTTGGATAGATGGGTAAGCATAGGTTTTGTTTTAGGCCATAGGATTGGTAAGACCTATTTACCCTAGGGTATGACCTAAGCTTGTGGTATGCCTCCTTAAGTCCCTAGACTTGGGCTTAGTGCTCCCTTAATCACTAGAAGTGTCCTATGACTAAAGAGATCTAAGTGTCTACAAGATTCCTAAGCCTAGGATAGGAAAGATGAGTCCTCACTCCAAAAATGAGGTCAACAACCACTTTGTAAGTAGTGCACAAAGAGAACATTCTGAATTCTACATCTCTATAGAGGGATTCCCATAACTGTGATTCTCATGCTTCAAGACCTAGAGCAGCAGCACAATTTAGTAAGGAATTTGCCTCTACACAGATGCTTGATAGATCAAGCAGAACTTCTAAGTTGATAGTTAGAAGTAGTTGACGCAAAGCTATTGTTATAAGGTATAAGCTTTTTGAAGGACTACCATGTAAGGGAGTTGAAATCTTAGGGCATAAAAACATGAAATTTTTAGGCTAGATAACTGCTTTTAGACTATATGTTTCTCACTAGAGATTGGGTGACTTTTTGCAAAAGAATCTAGATCTAAAGAATCATCTTGGGTTGCACTCACCATTACCCAAGTTGAATCTAATAAAAGTGGTTCAGAACTAGTAGCCATAGTGCTGAACTCCTCTATATGTGCACTTTCTCTAGTATATATATGATCAGTGTTAGTAGGTTGGACATATTTTGGAGAAACTATAGTAGTATATGTGGATAATACCAATGTGACATCACTCTTCTTTTGCTTTACTAGTGGCTCAACTACTATTGGTGAGGCAAGGATATGAATAGAGTTGTCTATATATACAACTCGTAAATTAGAATCAACTGGTGGGGGAGCTATAGAGGTCCCTATCATCTTTCTCTTGAGTAGATGAATTTTGACACCATCATTTCATACTATCCTTTTGGTCATCTAATACTCTTTTAGAAGCATTTGTCATATGTGGTATAGGCTGGACTGGTCTGGACTTTCGCATTTTATGATTGTATATGTGAAAGCCTAACTCCAAGAAAGAAGAAAAGGTATGGTAGATCCACATTAACCATAAATGACTGACCCCTGTATGAGTCTCCTATGGAGCTATATAGAAACTGGAACAAGTCATCATGCAAAGTATGAAGGTCCATGCTGTAGAGGTTGTAACTAACTAGACTACTAGTGGGAGAGCTTCTAAGGAATGAGTATCTACTATATCCATTATTGATGGTAACCCATATATAGGTGTAGCTTGAATAAATTCGAACTACCAAGCCACCCTATTAGATTTGTAGCCTTCCAAAATTGGCAACGATAGCATAGCCTAGGGTGTCTCAAGCCAATGAGATTCTGTGATATGTCCATATCTTGACTTTGATGATAGTAGGGGAGTTCCACTATCAGTAACAAAGTCTATGAACTTCTACCCCATACTTTGAAAAGACAAACTATAGATGAATGATCTATGGATAATTTGATAATGATCTGTCAAGTTCAATGGGATGAACATGATGGACCTTATTGGATTCTTTTCTATAGAGACTATAGCTCTGTTCTGTTGCGTAATCATTGGGAAATTATGCTCTCTAAAATACGATGGTATCTCAGGATAACTAAAAACTCCTGAAATATGACCATGATTCCATCCATGTAGATAGTGTCAAGGTACATCCTCTGTGAATCGGTCATGACTAATTCACGATATAAGTAGGCCAGTGTTGTAGGTGCCAGTGATATCCTTTCACCACAAGCAAGAGGCTAGCCATTAGTAAAGTAGAAGGATGGAATAATCTATTGTGTCCAGTGAATACAAAATAGCATAGCCAAGTGGAAATGAAAGCCGCTAAAAATAGCTCCTTGACAATGTTCTATGTTAGTATCCAGTAGGAGTTGACTTTTTTATTGACTCAAATTTTGTCTTAGTAGAGGTATGGACTCCATTATTGAGTGGATCCTCAATTCATGCAAAATGTGGTAAGTGTATACTCAAATGGAGAAAGCTTTCTAACCACATATCCGAGTGGTCATATTTTTATATCTGCAACTTATCCTTCGTTATTTGGATAGTCTTTGATAATGATCCAAGGCATGATGTAGTCTTGAATAATATATGTAACTACCTTTTCTACGTTGACCATCTAGATGGAACTGAAAAAGCTTGTGATATGGAGGAATGCATTCTTCATAGGGAGTTCCTATAATTGGTAATCTTGCTATATCTCATATATCTACCATAGTGATGTCATCTTATGTGAACCGATCTAGCAAGTATTAGTATTTTGTTATACTTTTGATCCAAGTCAAAGGAAGGTGAATATAATCAAAGAGTGATGCATATATTGCTCGATATATACCAGCTTTTCTGAGAACGTCACCATGCATCTACAAGTGGGGTCAAGCCCAATATATGTACCCATTGTCAGCTAATAATGGAGTACCAAAAATTAACTTTGGGTCCCAATTTTTTACCTCATGATGTAATATACCATAACTAGTAGTCTGACTATGCCTATAGGGGAACAGTGTCTTCAGCTAGCAGGAGAACATTCTGATCTCCAATGTTAAGGTAATTTGTGAATCATTCTAAAGGGGCATCATGACTATGTATCAATTTTAAACTAGTTATCCAGTCAATTGGTTCATAGCTAGCTGGAGACTGTGAGTCAGATAGTGGATACATGATGATCAAAAAATGAGACTTCAAAAATATCTCTTCCATTTAACCTATCTTGGTTCCATGATAACCTATCATGTATCTTGGCTATACCACATGGATTATGGGTTTCAATAATAGCCCATATATGCTCTTTAGTAGGCTCAATGGAATGCATATCATTGGTATTTTCTTAATAAGCATTGTAGCCAACTCATAATATATCTAAAACATAGAAGCACACATCTTTTTTTAAGAGTTTTATAAATTAGTAGTAATATTTGAATTTATAAATGAGCTATGCTTGTGGACTTATTTAATTTAGTCTTTTATACAAGCTTATATTTAAATACGTTTCTCTTTTTACTATATGAGAATCTAAATTTAGATTTAGATACGACCCCTTTGGGTATTGTGGATCTGATCTAACCTCTTTGAGCATGATGGATCTTAGTTTAATTTAGATCTGACCCCATTGGGTATGATGGATTTTAAATTGAAATTTTGTCTCCAGCCCCTTTTAGGCATCGTGGATATGATCTAGCCCCTTTGGGCATGATGGATCTTAGTTTAATTTAGATCCGACCCCATTTGGTATGATGGAATCTAAACTATAATATTTTGGTTATGGTCCCTTTTGGCATGGTAGTTCTTAGTTTAATTTAAATCAGTCTGCTTTGGGTGTAATGGAATCCAAATTAAGATTTTTAGATCTGGCCCCTTTGGAAATGGTGGATCTTAGTTTAATTTAGATCTCACCCCTTTGGGTATATTGGAATCTAAATTGAGTTTTTTGAATTCAGCCCCTTTGGACATGGTGGATCTAATCCAGCCCCTTTAGGGATGATGGATCTTAGTTTAATTTAGATCAGACCCCCTTTGGGTATAATGGAATTTAAATTGAGGTTTTAGATCCGGCTCCTTTAGGCATGGTGGATCTTAGTGTAAATTTGATTTTCCTTTTGATAGGAGATCCTATTTTGCAAGACAACTTGCTCTACAAGATATATAAATTTTCCCTCTGTTAATAGGGGAATTTCTCATTGAATTGAGCATATTTCATTCGTAGTTACGATAATATCTTTTGAGATATTGTCCATTTATAGGGGCATAGGCCAAATCCTTTCTATATGAATAAACTGATAAGCTCCACTTTTGATGATATATGTTCTCTCTTACTTTGGATCGCATTTTTTACCAACTCGTTGACGTGGAACAATGGGCCTTCTTCGTACCAATACTAATTCACCTACTTTGAAGCTTCTTGGGCAAATCATATAGTAATGAGCTCGGGTTAATCTTGCTCTATATGTTTCTAAACTTTGTTAGGCTTGTAGTCATATTTCATATAAGGCTTCAAGCTCTTCATATTACATTTGATTATTTTATTTTGTTGAAAGTTCACTTTGAAATGCTATGCGGAGTGTAGGTAATTCTACTTCGAGGGGTAGTATTGCTTCTGCTCTGAACACTAAAGAGTATGGTGTTGCTTGTGTATAAAAATTTATAAGTTGTATGGTATGCCACAATGCTTCTATTAATTTAGTGTGTCATTCTCTTTTATTCTTGGAAAGAATTTTCTTAAGCAACTTTTGTTAAATGCCTCTGCCAAATCATTGGTTCTTCGATTATATATTGAGAAATATCAGTAATATATTTTATACTTTTCACTAAAATGATAGAGTTTGGAATTCTTGAAGGTAGTACCATTGCCCGATATAATTTTTTGAGGTATTTTGAATCTATAGATAATATGGTCTCGGAAGAACTTTACTACATAATTTGCTTGTAACTTCTCTTAATGGGATTGCTTCTGCCCATTTTGAGAAATAATTAGTAGCCACCAAAATGATGCAATGTCCTCTAGATAATGTAGGATCTATTGAGCCAATTATATCAATTCTACAGCTTTTAAATGGCCATGATGCTATTGTTGTGTGTAGGGTATTGGGTGGTTGATGTAGTGTGTCTACTTGTATTTTACACTAATGACATATTTTAGCATATTTGTTGTAGTCTTGAACTATGCTAGGCCAATAATATCCATATTGACGTCACTCTTGGACTGAGGATTCAATCTCCTTTTCTTAGATTTAGGACTCTTCTAGACATTAGATCCTTCTTACTCATAAGATACTTCTAGCAATTAAGTGAATACTTAACCTAAGCCTAGAGACTTAGAAGGGTTAATCATAGGATTAGGATATGCCTTAGGACTTAGAGAGCTTACCTACCCTTTAGCCTAAACCCAATCCATGCTTACCCCTTTGACCTAAACCAATCCTCAAATTTAATTCATCCAAATTCAAATACTAAATTAAAATCCAAATTCTAAACCAAATATGAAATCAAATTCAAGCATATCCTAAGCCCATAATTCAATCCTATGGACTTAGCCAAGACCAATCCAAACTCAATTGATTTTTTCAATGTCAATTCAACTCTCCAACCAACCCATACCAAATATAAAATCACATTCAAATCAACCAAACCAAAAAAATCAAACCAAAGCTATCTTAAGCTATATGATTTAATCCCATGAACTTAGCCAAAATTCCCTTCAATTAAAGTCAAACTCAATTAATTTTCTCATGAATCAATTATTTTTTCAATCATCACCACAAATATAAATCAAATCTACAATCAATTGAACCAAACCAAAAACCAATTCAATCAATCCTAACCTAACCCATTTGACTTGAAATATTCAAAAAAGTAAAATCCATTCAAACCCAAATCAATGGTAATCAAAGCTATAAATCAATCCTAAATCCATAAATAAATCCAACTAAACTCAAATCAACTCAAAATTGATTCAACTAAGCCCAATTGGTCCACTTGATCCAAAGTGACCAATTTGACCTATTTGAGCCAAATTCCAATCCAACCCAAATTGGATTGAACCAAACCTACCAAAACCCCCTATCATGATTGTTTATCGCCATAGGTTGATCAATTGTCATCAATTAGGTCATGCCAAGTCAACTTGGTCATTTGACAAAGAGAACCCTCTTAACCTACATGAACCAACCTAGCCAAATCTCAACCCAAGCCAAATTAATTAAAACCATTGATTCACACCAACCTAAAATTAATTCCTAAACATGACTTGACCATCAATTGAGCCAATCCTAATCCAATTGGACCTTTGATCCAAGTTGACCCACTTTGACCTAAAAGACCAAATTGGGTCAAATCAAGATCTATCCCATATTGATTGCAACCAATGGCTCAAGTTCATTCCAAATTGATTGTTAAACTTGTCCAAAGCCATAATTGAACCCAATTGACCCATTTAGACTAAATTGACCTAAAGAATAAGCTTAAATCTAAATTAAATATAAATTAATTCAAACTAAAGCCTACAATCATCTTTAATTAACCAATTGAACATGAATCAATCCCTAACCGAAGCCAATTTGGCCAATTTGATAAAATTGGTCAACTTGACCCATTTTACCCATATAACTTCAAATGAGCCAAAATCAAATCTAAGCTAAATTGACTCAAACTAATTAAACCAAAACATCCCAAATACTCATTTGAACATGACGCAACCTTTAGTTTGACCTAATTTAACCAATTTGTCAACCTAACCCAACCTAGCCTAATTTGATCTACATAGGTCAAATTGAGCCAAACCCATATAAACCAAGCCTATACCTAATGAAACTTGACCCAACCCATCATAAACTAACCCTGGGTCAGCTCCAAATTAGTCCAACATGATTTGAACCCAATCCTAACCATTTTCCATTAGATTAAGCTCTCCACATGTGATCTTTCCCAAATTAGTGAGTCAATTCTCCTCCTTTCCACATGGCATCTAATTCACAACCAAATTGGAATCTAGTCTACAAGCCTAGCCAACCCAAGTGGGCTAGGTCAGCCATGGACCAAGGTGAGGTCAATTAACTCACCTCCCCCACACTAGACAAACACAATGGATCCAACAATCGAGAGAGCTACCTTGAGCCACCCACTAAGGTCTTTAGGTCGGCCATGGACCAAGGGGAGGTGAGTTAACTCACCTCCCCCACACTAGCCAAACACAATGGATCCAAGAATCGAGAGAGCTACCTTGAGCCACCCACTAAGGCCTCTAGCCAACCAAACTGAGCCACCTCAGCTTGACATTGACCACTCCAGTGCTCAGATGATAGCTAACCATCCAAAATCATTGGAACAATCCAAGCCATCTGATCCAAGGGAGTGGGGGATATACCCCCCTCATTTCAAGCCAATTTCATCACACACTCCCTCAGAGAGCTTCAGAGAGTGAATTTGAAATCCCCATAGCATTTTTTGAGCCACTTGAGCCTCCCCATCGCAATAATCCTTCAACTTGAAATATGGCAACCTTTCACTCTATCAAACTCCAACAATACTCAACCAAACTCAAATTAATTTCACCCACACACTCTCCACACTTCATCGAGCAAGAATGAATCATCTCCAGAGCTCCACGACCACCAGAGGTGTGACTTTAATCAACACTAACCTGCAAATTGATCGTTCATGGTCCAAAGAGCCAACCACTAGTAATTAGCACTCATGCTACTCAGCAGGGCCTCACCTCATCTAGGTGAAGCTTTCTAAAGCGTTGTACCACTAGTCTTTAGCTCCGATAAGATAACCTCCAATAA
This sequence comes from Cymbidium sinense, assembly GCA_021442155.1. NCBI lineage: Eukaryota > Viridiplantae > Streptophyta > Magnoliopsida > Asparagales > Orchidaceae > Cymbidium > Cymbidium sinense. The sequence continues at coordinate 25,928,789 of CM038217.1, read as the reverse complement.
ATCAAGCATGGGTCAAAAGTTTTTGGGCCTTTTCAAAATAAATTTGTTTGTCATATGATTTTCTCTGTTGAATCCCTTCAGATTTTCCTTGTGAAGGTGTGGGATCATTTTCTGGTCATCTAAGCTTGGGTGAGCTTGGATCGAGCGAGGAAAGGCAGACGACGTCCGTCTCTCTTCGCTCAGGGTATGATAGATCATGCACCATCCATTCTACATGATCAAAATAGACATCCATGATTGATCTATTAGATTTAATCTCATTTTATCCTTCAGAATCATGAGTTTAATCTCATCCATCCGATCTTAGATTGGATGGCGAGGATGAAATCGCATCCACCGCCCACCACGTAGGTGCTAAGTCAGACAGGTTTTAGTAGCCAATCTCGTAGCACCACATGGAAAGCATGCCAGATCAGCAGTCCGCATGGCGCCAATAGGATTAGGCTTAATTAAGGCCTAATTAATTGATTTAATGGCTAAATCTTTGAAAATTCACAAAAAATTGTAGAAAAATTGAAAAAATATAAATAAATAAATATTTTGAAGGTATTTTAGAGGAGAATATTTTAAAATTATTTTTAATTAATTTTGAATAGTAATCAAGGCTTAATTAAGGTTTAATTGCAAACTTAATTATCTTAATTACCTCTTAATTACTTCAATAATTATTCCCAAACTTTGTGTGTTAGTTTAATGTGATGACCTATACCTCCCATAATTTTCTTGGGATTTATTGCTTGATTAATTATGTGAATTGATAATTTAAAACCCTAATTACTCTCTTAATTAATATAATTAATTAATTAATCTTCCAAATAATAAAAAATAATTATTTAAGTGCACTAATCACTATTGAATAGTGAATGGGCAAGGGAAATGGGGTTAGGACATCCTTCCTAACCTCTTTTCTCGAATCCATTTCTCTTTAAAGGAAAATTAATTAAAATGAGATTAATTAATGGTTTAATTAGTTAATTAAGTAGCTTAATTAATCAAATTAAAATCATAATCATATCATATAATTAGTAATGAAATTAAAAGTACCCTTAAGGAAATTATGATTAGCTCATAAGTATGGAAAATCATAAAAGTAGTTAAGTAGGTTCTTTAATTTAATCAACTCTTAATTGTGAGCCATTTGCATTAGGTCCTTATAGAGGATTGTGCTTAAGGAGATGCTTAAAAATAAATATAAATGCTCTCTTTACAAGTTACTTAAGCCCATAAGCATAATCCAAGTTATGACAGGTGGGCTTGGTTTCCCATGTGCAGGGTGCTAAGTCCAAATTATACATATAACTGCTTAGGATTGTATGTGTGTTTGGCTAACACTTATTTTGCAAGTGTATTTGGATTTAATTTTCCCTGTATAAATGTAATTTTGTAAGTAGGAATTAGGATTAGTTTTATGGGGTATTAGGATGACCAGTGGCCAGAAGGCTTAGTCCTGAGAGGCCCTATGTTCCGTTGAAGCACAAACCAAATCATAAGAGGAAGACAAGGAGGATAAGAAGATATGAAGAATGAAGACCCCCATAGAAGGTATTCATTTCTAGTTGTAATTATTCTTTCATATTTTGGGTTGTATAAGCGTGCATCTTGGCTACCCATCTTTTTTTTTTCATGTTATAAGGTTGTATCCGACTGCATTAGCCTCTTATTCTTTTACAATCATTTATAATATTAAAGATGCTTTGTTCAAATTGTGCATTAGGATTGCATCTTTTCATAGTTTCTTTTATATTTGATGCTTTAATGTGTGGCCTGGATGTGGTAGGCTCTTAGAATGAAATATTTTTCTTACCCAACTAATAACTCATAATTAAAGCTCTAAATAACTCATAACCTCACAATAAAGCTTAGTTTATAATCAAGATAACTAAAAGATTTAGCAACTCCTCAGCTGTATGGTGTATATCTCACATTATGCATATCATCCTAAGTCACTCTTGTGAAATGAGGGCCTCCAGCCTAACATAATAGGGGCAGCTTGAACTATGAGAGCAACCCCTGAAGATGGGCCTTCACCCTCTTTCTCTTTTGATTTAGCTAATAATTAACTTTCATCATGCATTTAGGCATATAAAAATCTCAAAGCCTTTGTCTAAATGATGTGCCAAAATGAAATAAAATTTGAAAATATTTTACATTTGTAGATTAAGTCATATGCTCATACCACTCATGCTTTAGTCTCTTAAGGAGTGGGTTTAGGATCTTAGTCTCTTTAAAATCAAATAACTACCCTAGCTATCTTGCAATTCATAAGATCAAACTACATGGTTTTAAAATCATAGGAGGAGTAAGCTGGCGGCCACTCTAGTACATTCGAAGACCCATCATGCCTTAAGAGTCCTTATTAAGTGATTAGGTCCATTACAGGGTGATGCCTCTATCTTTTGAGATAGTACATCACACCTCAATTTCACATTTGATCACTTCGATAAGTACCCCCTACAATCTGCATGGTGTCCCCCCTATATTAAAAAATAAAAACCACAGGTTTTTCTGTCGACTCTGCTAGTGATAGTTTCTCTCTCCATCTCTAGTAGACAATTATCATCTCCAAGAATCGATAGTGGACTTATATTTTATGTAAGCTCGAGACTATCTTTCATTTCGTTAGTCCTTTTCTTATTTCATTCTTAAGTAAAGGTAGCCAACATCCTTTAAGTTTTAGGACCTCACTCTAGTGTAGGTCCTAAGACTCCTATTGGATCCTCCAATAGGTAATAATATGACACCTAAAGAAAGGAGATGACAAAATATAAGTCAAATAGGATTTAGAACCTCTTACCAATAGCTTGGTAAAGCAAGGTTCATTTCATATATGATAAAACTTCAATGAAATCTGAAAGTAAAACAAGTAAAAACTAAAATTTTCAAAATCTTTTTCAAAACAAAAGCCATGTGAACTTCACTTAACATAATGAAAATTGGCCAAGTGAATCTTCTCTATTAAAATCAAGCAAAAATCTTTCAAACTCCTTTTTCAAATAAAATTAATTGAACCTCACTTAGCATACCTAAAATTGCTAAGTGAGTGCTCTCCTCTTTCAAAATCAAAGCTAAAAATTAAATAATAAACCCCTCTTTCAAAAGTGAACATATTCAAATCCTCTTTCAAAAATTATCTAACCCCATTTAACATACTTAAATTTGTTAAATGATGGTCCCCTTTTCAAAATTAAAATCAAACATACCCAAAACTCTTTTCAAATAAAACTAACTCCATTTAACATACCTATATTTGTTAAATGAGAGTTTCACTTTCAAAACTAAACTAAAATCAAGATAAACAACATATAATTGAACTCCATTTAACATACTCACATTTTGTTAAATGAGAGTTCCTTTCTTCAAACTAAAATTAAGATAACCAACATATAACTTGGACTTCACTTAACATACCCAAATTTGTTAAGTGAAGGTTCCCCTTTTCAAAATCAAAACAAAATTAAGATAAACAAAATACAATTAAACTCTAATTAACATACCCATATTTGTTAAATAAGAGTTCCCTTTTTAAAATCAAATCAAAATCAAAATATTTAACACACATTTTTTAACTCCATTTAACATACCCATATTTGTTAAATGAGAGTTTCATTTTCAAAGTCAAATCAAAATCAAAATTTTTAACACACATTTTGAACTCCATTTAACATACCCATATTTGTTAAATAAGAGTTCAATCTTCATAATCAAAACAAAACCACATATCAACAAACAAATAAGCATATAGAAGAACTCCACATAACATTTCTAAATTTGTTAAGTGTGGTCTCATTTCTAAAAAAAATCAGAACTCCAACAACAAACATCAAACATATATATTTGAACCCTATTTGGCATACCTAAATTTGTCAAACAAGAGTTCTTTTTTTCAAAAATCAAATCATCAACAAATTTCAAACACATAATTGAACTCCATTTAACATACTTAAATTTGTTAAATGAGAGTTCATCTTTTTAAGTCAAATCAAAACATCAAACAAATAACAATCAAACAACCAAGATAGAAAGCTTTCAAAATTTTCAAACATATAATTGAACCCCATTTAGCATACCTAAATTTGCTAAAGTAAAGGTTTCCAAAATAAAAATTCAAATAAAAGATAAATAATAAATACATCTCCAAATGTCTCTCCTAAACATTTGAACCCCATTCAACACATCTAAATTTGTGGAATGAGGGCTCAAAATCAAAATCAAAATTTTATGGCAAAGTCTCTCTTCAAATTCCTAAATCTCTCCAATACAATGAACCCCACTTAACATACCTAAATTTGTTAAGTGTGGGTTCAAATTCCAAAGTCAAATCTAGAAATCAATAATTCAAGACAATTATCAAAATAAGGGTCTGATTCAGTTCTATTTCAACAAATGCAGAGATACTAGCCCACTTCTTTTCTCCTTCCTATGATCAGTCTTCCTCCATGTATTCCAGCAAGGTGATCTTCTCATTTCCTTCTAGTTTGGATTTGGCCTCAGATCAGACCATACTCACCACTACTACACACGTGATCTAGTTTGGATGTCACTTTGAGAGTGTCAAAGTCACATGTGAGGGGCCATCCCTCACCACTGTCAGCAAGAAAGAGGTGGTAGGAAAGAAGCCACTTCTTCTCTTTCATGTGTAGCTTGGTTCCAAGTTTCCCTCACTAAAGAGGAAGGCCACTATGGTTCCCACACCCCCATCAATGTTAGTGCTAGTGTCAAAATCAGTATAATTTGATGCCCCTGTTACAGTTCTAGCGAGGGCTAGCACCACCTTTGTTGTTCCCTCTGCTCTGAAGGGGAAGGCTATCTTAGTTTCCAAGATAGTCTCTCCCACATTTTAGGTTGGCACTAGCTCTCGCTCTGCTCCCTCACCAAGACACAGTACCACAACAAGAACCACAAGGTCAAGCGACAATACGAGCATGAGGAGAGGCAGATTGATGATGCCTCTCATGTTGCTGAGGAGGGTTCCCCTCATGAGACCTCTCCACTTCTGAGTGGCAGTAGGTTCCAGCCCCTCTTAGCTTCAGAAGGAGAGGAGGATTACTATAGGATTGCTACATCACCCTCATCGCCTGCAGAGTTTGAGACACTGATTAGGGACAAGAGGAAGCCCTATGCCGGTCTATGGTCCATTCTTTGCAGAGTTGGTAGAGCCCACAGAGGCTCAGAGTCCGACATGCTTCATGACTTGATGAGTCTGATCCCTAGGAGTGTTAGGGTTCAAATACATAGAAATAGAGAGTCGTTGAGGCTAGAGTCATTGTCTAAGTGGACAAGCTAGAGAGGAAGAGGTATGCCAAGAAGTCAGTAACCTCTATTTTGATGTACTTCCTTCATCAATAAGCTATTAGAGTCGATCATTCATATCACATAGTTCTCACTGGCACCGTCAGTCATAAGATGAGATGTCCAGTGGAGAGGTAGTTGGTGGTTCCACCATCACACTGCTCCACTCGCCATCCAAAGTCCAAGTTCCATCATCCACAGTCCCCGCCAAGCTGTATAAGCCCTAGTCTAGAGAGAGGTCCTCTCTTTTGGTGATCCGGTTATGGCCCAAGGATCTTGCTCTATCTATTCCACCTGTTGAGGTGAGGTCGAGCTCCCCTGCTCGACCTTCTACTTCAACTGTGGTAAAGAGGGAGTGGCAACCCAAGAGCCTCATAATCGCTCCACCTTCATAGCAAATGGAGGAAGAGAGGATAGAGGATACCGATATAGTCCCCATGATAGTGGAGCTAGCTAGGGAGTGCACCCCACTAGCTCAGAGAATTTAGTGCATACAGTCTATAGAGTTCAGTTTAGCAGTTAGTCATTCACCAGCCTATGTTCCAGAAGAGCAAGGCAAGTAGATGATCATTCTTTAGACGACATCATAGAAGACTACCGTGTAGCAATCAAGGCAATAGTTGGGAGCAACCATTCTGATTAGGAAGAGGGTAGAGTTGACTTTGACCCTGACGAGGATGACATGTTGGATGACATAGTCAAAGCCCACATGGTCGACACCCGAGGATTCCTGTAGAAGGAACAACATAGCTAGAAAGGTATTGTAGTTAAGAAGGGTGACACCTCTCACTCAACTCAACACCACATCCACTAGCTCAAGCAGAAGGATGACCAAATAGATAGGATGGAGAGAGGGTAGAGGAGTTAATGGCAATGGTCATAGAATTACAAAACCCAGCCCCAGTCTCATAGCCTCCTCTTATGGTAGGTGACCGGCTAGAGTTGGTACATACCTTAGATCATCCTAAGTGCACTCTTATGGATGACGATGCTAGTAGTTTGCATAGGAAGGTCATGGATAGCACCTCCATTCATGAGAAGGATATCAAACAGATGGTGGAGCAGCATGTGAAGAAAGCATTAGCGAAAGCCAGAGGGAGCTCATCCATAGACCCTACCCAGAGGAATTCGATGTAGTTCAATACCCTAAGGGTTTTGTGCCACCGTCCTTCAAGATCTTTGATGGCAGTGGGCACCTATGGCAACATATTGCACATTTCAGAGCTGTTTGCTCTAATGCTGGTGGTAGTGATGCACTTATGTTCAAATATTTTATTAGCAGCATAGTAGGGGTTGCATTTGATTGGTATGCTGAACTGTCCAACAGTTCAGTGAAAACATTTGCTAAGTTAGAGCATCTCTTCATCAATAAATTTATTAGAGCCCAACGTAGGGTAACTGTAGGTGATCTCATTGTATAAAAATAGAGACCCAACAAATCCTTTATTGATTATATTCTCAGATGGCACAACTTGAATATGAAATGTGAACCACGCCTATCTGAACAGCATGACATTGAGATTCTGCTCAAGAAGATCCATGGCCTAGTTTCCTTCATGCTTAAGGGCTTCATTATCAAAACATTTGAGAATTTAATCAACAAGGTGGCTAGCCTTCAAGAGGAAGCCAAATAATTACTCTTCCTGGACCAATCATCTAGGCCCAAGCCGCAGAAGGTGTTTAAGAAGAAGCCCGAGATAGTTATGTCAATAGACAGAAGGAAACAGCCAGTTAGAGTGTAATATGAGAGACCATGAGCTCAGAAGCCTCCTTTTCCACCTCCTCTTCCACCACCTCAGCTGCTATACTGGCCACCACAATAGCCACAACAGCCTACCCAGCAGTGATATTCATATCCACTACTAGGTAATTATTTTTCACCTACTCTTATTGAGAGACTCAGTAAACCATATCATTCAAGAGGGAGGTAGTCAAAAAAATCTTCAAGAATCTCTTGAAGAAACCTGATTTTCAACTATCAGAGCTTAAAAGGTTGGAGGAAGTGGGATAGAACGATGATCCTAGCTATTGACCATACCATTGCATGTTAAGCCATGTCTTAGAGGATTGTATCACTTTTAAGGATTGGCTTTAGTGTAGCTACAAGTGGGAACCATAGTCATCCCTAAAGAATACTTGTTAACATAACTATCGAGTTCTATTAGAGTAATCCTTGGGGATACTTCAGATCCTCTTAAGACCAAAGAAGGTTGGGATATTTTATTATTCCGTACCTCTATAGAAATCATTTCTAAGATCAAGAAACATTCTTTCCAAGTGCCTAAAATAGCTCAAACCTCCAACATCAAGGAAGGTTTGTCAGCTGCCAAGGATAACTCGATGAAGGTGGAAGCCCAGCAGCAACAACAATCTACCACACATTCTCAGGATAGTCCAATAGTGCAACCACCATCCAAATCCAACATTTCTTCAATTATTGTAGCTATTACTTCCTCTGCTAGCTCCTCTTCTATTGGTGGGAGCATTGTATCCTCAGATAGGGGCACTAAACCCCTCACTCCACTTTACTTGATTCCTATCATGTACCTCCACCCAAATTAAAGAAATCAATGAAGAAGGCTAATTTGACTTACATTTTTTTTTACTTCTGATGCTCCTAATTTTATTTTTATAAAAAGATTTTTGAGTTAAAATAATAATAATAGCTCAAATAATTTTGATCCATTCCTCTCTGATTTTGAGTCAGATTTTCCTTCTCAAAATCAATCGAGTTCACCTCTTGAGATTGACATGGAGTCACTGACTTCGAGGATCCGGTAGGAGAACATGTAGATATGCCCGATGAGCAGGTAAAACTTTACATGAACTCATCATTCCAATACATCATTGAAGTCAACCTACGTAGTTGTAAAGTTTTACCTCCTAGGGTAGCACCTCAGGATAAGGGTAAACAGGTCATTAGGTTCAGTGAGCAGATAGCTCCACCACAAGATGCTCCACCTACAGATAAGCTTGTGGAGGACCAGCCCAGAGTTGATTATGACATCCTAGCTCATCTTAGAAAGTTTCCAGCTAAGTTAAGCATATATTACGCCTTTGTCTTATTCAAAGAGATGAGGGAATCTCTAGTCAAAGCCTTGCTTGATCCAGAAATATGCTTAGCTCAGCTGACCACTACTAGATAGGAAGCACACTATGCGAAGGACATCTAAGGAGTTACATTCAGTGATGAGGATCTACTTCTAGGAATGATCAAGCACAACCATCATCTTTACATTATAGTGGATGTTGGCAGATATAGGCTATCCAGAGTTCTGGTTGACCCAGGTGAATCGATCAACATTATGAGTCTAAGAACTCTTGCCTACTTCAAAATTGACATCTCTAAATTCCAAATTGATAGGATGATGTTGAAAGGATTCAATGAACAAGGAGAGAGGGTCATAGGCTCTATAGTGTTACCACTATAGATAGATGATTGGAAGACTGAAGTCAAGTTTCACATAATAGACTCAGATACATCTTTCAATGCTTTTCTTGGGAGACCGTGGATACATGAGAACAACATGGTTCCACACCCTCTACATCAGTGCATGAAGTTCAAGAGAGGTGATATCGAATTTTATGTCAAAGGAGATCTTAAACAGTTTATAATTCATGAGGTTAGGATATATAAGGATGCAGCCACTACCTCCCCCATAACCAAAAAGTCTATTCTCATGAACTTAGACAAAATCCCCATGTGGGACAAAAAGAAAGAAAAGAAAAAAAGGAAAAAGGAAAAGAATAAGAAAATAAAAGGTAGCAAGAAAAAGACTCAGGGGAGGACGTAGAGCCTGAGATTAGATTCCACCCATAGTTTGTCATTCCATTCGAACAAGTCCGTAGGATGACCCAACCTCCACCAGGATGAGGAAGAGGCCAGTCCAGAGGTAGTTCTCGAAGCAGAAGACCTTTTTATTGGCCACCTAATAAGAGATACATCACAACTACCAAGAGTACACCTATTATCCATATAGACTTAGAATCTAATTCAGAGAATGAATCTTATATGGTTAACACACTATCTAGATTTTCTTGACAGTAGATCCCGTTAAAGGTGGCACTCGATCTTGATAATGATGAAGACCGAATTCCCAAGCAAAGCATAAGTGTATCTAAGTCCTCTTTATGTGAAATTGTTAGGCATCAATTAGAAGCCTTAGCTCTAACATCACTTTCCTCATAAAAAGTTGAGAGTTTGGTAATTAAGGAAGCCCTTAAATGATCCACAGATGTGAAGACTCAGAGGTTCTTTCTTGGAGCATCATCCTTAAGTCAAGAAGTTGATGTAGAACTTTTGGATGATTCATATAAAGATTTAATAAAATTACCTTTTGATTGGTACTCGCCTTGTGTTCATAACTTAGCAAAGAAAAGATTAATTCCACATGCATGGTGTAAGCATAGGTCAGACTACTATGAAAGAATATGGAACAACAAATGCAAGAATTCTCAATTAAGACCAAGACTAGGCCTTGGCATGATAGGCCCAATTGATGATGATGATTACTGCTTAGTCATCACCAATCATTTGGAATCTGATAGATTCTTTTCAAATCACATTAACTGATATGAGGAGATATGCTTAGAAACTTTAGATGATCTGGATGATTTTCATGTCAAAGATGCACCGCCAAAGTTCAAAGAAGAGATCAGGTCAATCATTGATGAGCTCAAGGAAATCAACCTAGGGACTAAAGACAATCCACGTCTGACATACATCGGTTCATTGTTGAAAAAAACTAAAATAAATAACTTAGTTAGGCTACTCACTGAGTTTAAGAACTGCTTTGCATGGAGTTATGAAGAGATGCCTAGATTTTCTCCTAACATAGCGGTCCATAAACTAGCAATAGAGCCTAGTGCTAATCCTATCAAGCAAGCTCCTAAACACATATGATTAGAAATTTAATTATATTTCATTTCTGAAGTTAAGAAACTAATCGATATTGGTTTCATCCAGGAGGAAAAATACCCTACATGGTTGGCCAGTGTCATCCCAGTTAATAAGAAGAATGGCCAAATTCAAATATGCATCAATTTTAGGGATCTAATTAAAGTATGTCCAAAAGATAAATTTCCACTACCAATACCAGAACTGAAGATGGACATTATCTCATCTCATACAGTCTTTTCTTTCATGGATGGCTCATCTAAATATAACCAAATAAAAATGGCCACAGAAGATGAAAGGAACACTACTTTTAGAACTTCGATCAGAATATATTGCTATAGTGTCATGCCATTCGGCCTTAAAAACACTGGTGCCACATACCAGCGGGCCATGACTCGAATCTTTGATGAACTCAACCATCATCAAGTTGAGTACTACGTCGATGATCTCATGTTCAAAAATAAAGAAAAGGAAGATCATCTATTTTACTTGAGAGTAGTTTTCAAATGTTTAAGATAATTTAACCTCAAAATAAACCCCCTGAAGTGTGCATTCAGAATAGTCTCAAAAAAAATCCTTGGGTTTGTTGTTCAATGCCATTGAATCAAAATCGATCCGAAGAAGATCAAAGCGATATTAGAAATGCCACCCCCTAAAGTTTAAATTAACTCAGATCATTCTAAGGGCAGTTGGCGTATCTAAAATGCTTTATATCCAACCTATCAGGGAGATTCCAGCCATTCTCAGCACTTGTCAAAAAGGATGCTAAGTTCAAGTGGGATGACAAATGCTAACATGCCATCAAAGATATCAAGCAATACTTGATAATGTTGCCAATTTTAGTAGCCCCTATCCCGAGTAAACCTTTGATACTCTACACTATTACATTAGACAATGCCCTTAGTGCTTTGATATACCAAGCCAATGATGAAAGAAAGGAGAACATGCTTTACTATCTTCACCATCATCTGATCCCTGCTAAGGAAAACTATCCACCCATTCAGAAGCATTGCCTAGCTTTAATATTTGCATCCCCAAAGCTATGACATCACATGCTTTCTCATAAAGTGAACTTGATCTCTAGAATCAATCCATTATAATATCTCATGACATGATCGACATTATCCAGACGGTTGGCACATTGGTCCATGATCCTATTGCAGTTTGACATCACTTTCATACCCCTCCGTGCAGTGAAAGGATAAGCACTTATAGATTTCCTAGTAGCACACCCTCTTCCTATTGATTCTTCGCTTAGTGATGACCTCCCTGATGAACAAATCATGAACTTAAGGGACACTAGCATTCACCACAGAGAGGTGAATTTTTATGGTGCGACTTCCTCTCAAAGAGGAGAAGAACCACAATCTACTCTTTCTGGAAAGGCAAGGATAGGAATAGTTCTCCTAACTCTGGATTGTAATATGATAAGATTCTCATATCATCTATCTAATCCTTGCCCCCAACAATGAAGCTGAATATGAGGCTCTGATTGCCAGTCTAGAGTTAGCCATCTCCTTAAGCATCCAGAACATCAACATCTTTAGGATTCTCAATTAGTGGTCAACCAGGTCATTGGGTCCTACAAAGTTTCAAAATCCTAGGCTTCATCATTACCATAGAGTTGTTGGCTCAAATCCCAGAGGTTACCATCTATAAGATCTCTCAAAGAGAAAATACCATAACAGATGCCTTAGCCAAACTTGCCAAGGAGTTGGCATGTACAAAAGATGAGTCCATATCAATAGAGGTCCAAAATAGGCAAGTCCTACTTCTTATTGATATTGACCTTATTAAAAAGTACTTTCTTGAAGGGGAGGTTTCCAATTCCAAAAAGGATGAGGAACTGGATTAGAGGCAACCATTCATGGATTACCTAAATAGTGGCAAACTACCTCAAGAGAAGTCATAAGCACATCAGATGAAGCAAAGGGCACTTTCCTACACCCTCATGGATGATGCCTTATACTGGCAGTCCTTCGATCATATGTGGTTACATTATTTAGACAAGCATGAAGCTCGTAAGATTGTGATCAAGGTGCACACAAGATTATGTGGAGCTCACCAATCTGGTCCCAAGATGAAAGCCAAAATCAAGAGACTCGGATATTATTAGTCATCGATGATCACAGATTACATAGATGTAGCTAGGCGATGCCATCGGTGTGAAGTACATGGAGTGGTCCTACACCAACCACCCAACATTTATCCTCATGACCATTCGAGTGTTGGGGTACTAACATAGTGGGTCCGATCGATTCTCCTTCTTCCAAGGGTCATCAGTTTATCCTAGCTGCTACCGACTACTTTTTCAATGGGCAGAGGTGATTCCACTCAGAGAGGTCACACCTCAGCATGTCCTCTAGTTTTTCAAAAACCATATCATATATAAGTTCAGGGTGCCTTGCTAAATTATGTCTAATAATGATACTGCATTCAAGAGCACCAAGATCAACAACTTTGCCAGGAGACATAACATAGATTGGAGATACTCTACCATCTACTATTTGAGAGCAAATGGCTTAGTAGAAGCCTTCAATAAAACTCTCATCCAAATACTCAAGAAGAATCTCGATGATAACAAATGACAGTGGCATGAGCAGTTAGTTAAAGCTTTGTGACTACCTATAGAACTTCAACTCAGTATACCCCTTTCTATTTAATGTATGGGTCCAAAATTGTTCTACCATTACAAGTCCAACTCCCATCACTAAGGATAATCGTGGGTAGCAAGATCACGATGGAGCAGAACGCTAAGTTGTGGTTAAAAAATCTCAAAAATTTGGAGGAGAGACACCTATGAGCATGTCAAAATCTCTAGTTATATAAAGATAAAATGATTCAAGCTCATAAAAAATTGGTCCTCCCTAGAGCTTTTTAAGTATGAGAGCTTATTTTAGTTCTAAGGATGCTAATTATTGTCGGTCGCAAGATGGGAGGCAAGTTTGAACCCACTTGGGAAGGCCCTTTTGCTATAGACAAAGCCTACCATGGAGGATCATATCAACTTATCAATCTTAAGGGAGAGTGCTCGATGCTTCTGATCAATGAGCTCTACTTAAAAAAATATTATCCATAAGATCATGTTCAAAAGCAATTATCATTAATAAAAATTCCATTTCAAATTAAAAGTATTTCTCTCTATGAATCTGTGATGATGTGTTTAGGGTAGGTGTAATAGAAACCAATCGGCATCTTATCCTTCATCAACATAATACAAACACAAATTATACACAAAACACAAAAAAAACACATATATTTTTTCTCGGGCTACTTTGAGTTTAGATAACTCTCCTATTGACCCTCACTCAGTAGGTGCTCTAGGTCGGCTGTATTCGCTACTTAACTAGCATATCACCTCAATGGTCTTTCTGCTTCAGAGGATGTAAGTATGTTGCACTTTCTATCTAGCTTAACCGCTACACACTGATGAGCACCTTCTTAGTATGGTAGGCCTTACTACATGGCCGGTAAGCTAGTGTTGTTTTGGCTTTGTTTACGAATATGTAAGTTTTCTATGCTTTCTTCTTGGACTAGTCTTTATGCACTGATTGGGTTGAGTATATTCGAGGATTAGTATAAGTCCCCTAGTGACCCCTTTCCTCCTATCTACTTCAAGTCTCAGTCCACTCCTCACTCAAGACTCCCCACTAGGTCGGATAGCATCTATCCCGCCGGCGACAGACTATCCCGTCGGTGACAGACTATCCTGATGATCATTTTCATCTATGAATATGTAAGTCTCCTATGCCTTCAATTTAGATTGGTCATCACACACCGATGGACACCTTAGTTTGGTTGGTTTTCACTATGCTGACAGCAACCGATCTGATGGATACACTACTCATGGTAGATATAAGTCTATTACGCTTTCTCCTTGAGTTGGCCATCATATACCCATAGGCTTTCTTTCCAGGGCTCAGGATAACGCCCCTAGCAGCACCTCCCCTATGGGGACTCTATTTGGACCACGTCTTTTGCGACCCCATCTAGACACTACCCGAGTTACTATAGGATTAGACAGTTTCCCTTTCCTAATGATCGCCCCTATGGTTGGAGAGTCCGTACTGCAAATGTGAAGATTCTCCCTTGATCCAGTAAACTTGAGATATGTCAAGGCCAATATAGCCCCTTCTTAGTGTGGTCATGCACTAATAGGATCCATGCAAATATATAAAATATATATTCCCTTATGGATTATGAGGATACCCGTAGTGGTACCTTTTCCTAAGCAGGCATCCTATCTTTAGGGCAGTGTCAACAAAGCTCCTTATAGGAATCATCTGACTACTCTTGATTTGACATAAGTCTCCAGCAGCACTCACTCAGTAGTAGCCCTAAGTCGAGTTTGATTTGTTGTGCTACCAATAGGTCACCCCAACAGTTGTTCCCCACTTTGGAAGATATAAGTCTGCTGCACTTTCTTCCTAGCACGGTCATTGCACACCGAAAGGCAACCCTTATGTTGGTTATTCTCACCCTACGGCTGGTAGACTACCCTTTTAGATCGATAAATTGAGATAGGTCCAGGCCTACATAGCCTCTTCTTAGTGGATCCATCTCACATAAATCAAATTAAATTAAATTAAACTGAATCAAATTCGATCAATCAAATTAAATCAAGTTAAATTAGAATGAAATTAACTCTGACTACTCTTTAGTTAACATAAATCCCCAGCAGCACTCAATCAGTAACGACCCTAGGTCAGGTTTGATTTTTTGTGCATCCAACAGGTCACCCCATAGTCATTGCACACTGAAAGGCAACCTTTAGGTTGGTTAGTTCTACCTCACAATCGATAGACTGTCCCTTTGGATTTATAAATCTAAGATAGGCCAAGGCCCTTGTGGCTTCATCTTAGTGGGTCCATCCCACACTGACAAACTCCATAAATCAAATCAAAATTTAAATCAATCAAATTCTCTGAGCTCATATCCTGGCAGTTACACCCTCAAACCAAACCAAATCAAATCCATCTTGATTTTCCCCAGTGGAGTTAAATCACACCCTCCTCCCTAATGGAGCCCAAATCATTTAAAAAAATCAAACAGATATAAAAAATTCAAAACCAACCTCTCTAGTGGAGCCATACCAAGCCATAACAAATTAAACCCAGACTTGATCCCTAGTGGATTCAGGCCCATATCCCCAACGGATATGTCCCACATTTAAACAATTCAAACAAAGCCAACCTTGATCCCTAGCGGGTTTAAGTATGTATCCTCAGCAGATCTCTCTTCCATAAGGCAAATCCACTAATATCTCATTCTCTAACAGATTTTTTCCTTATTCCCAGACATGAGTTTATCTCATATCCATTTAAGGTGTTATTCTCTACTGAATCCTCTTTCATGTCCTTGACATGAAATGCTCAACAAATCCTCATGACTCTCTTATTCTCTTAGCATGAGGTGAGTTGCATTGCACTAAGATCATGATTCTATCTACCTCTCAGGTTAGGTGTAAATCATTTCCATTAGTGTCTGCAATCTTTTGGACATTGTTGATCACCTCGGTCAATGCCAATACGTGCGGTGTTCCCTTCAGTTACACCACACTTATTGGGGGTCCTTTTGTTGACCTCACTTTTGGAGTGAGGATTCAATCTCCTCTTCTTATATTTAGAAGTCTTCTAGACATGAGATCCTTCTTAGTCATAAGATACTTCTATCAATTAAGTGAATGCTTAACCTAAGCCTAGAGACTTAGAAGGGTTAATCATAAGATTAGGCTATGCCTTAGGACTTAGGGAGACTTACCTACCCTATAGCCTATACCCAATCCATGCCTACACCTTTGACCTAAACCAAACCTCAAATTCAATTTATCCAAATTCAAATTTCAAATTCAAATCTAAATTCTAAACAAAATATCAAATCAAATTCAAGCCTATCCTAAGCCCATAATTCAATCTTATGGACTTAGCCAAGACCAATCCAAACTCAATTGATTTTCTCAAACTCAATTGATTTTCTCAAAGTCAATTCAACTCTCCAATCAACCCATACCAAATATACAATTACATCCAAATCAACTAAACCTATCTTAAGCCATATTATTTAATTCCATGTACTTAGCCAAAATTCCCTTCAACTAGGAAAACTCAATTGATTTTTGCATGAATTAATTATTTCTTCAATCATCATCCCAAATAAAAATCAAATCTACAGTCAATTGAGCCAAATCCAAAACCAATTCAATCAAACCAAACCTAACTCATTTGACTTGAAAAATTCAAATAAGCTAAAATCCATTCAAACCCAAATCAATTGCAATCAAAGCTATAAATCAATCCTAAATCCATATATAACTCCAACTAAACTTAAATAAACTCAAAATCAATTTGACTAAGCCCAATTGGTCCACTTGATCGTAGTGGCCAATTCGAGCTATTTGAGCCAAATTCTAATATAACCCAAATTAGATTAAACCAAACCTACCAAAATCCCCTATCATGATTGTTTATCACCCTAGGTTGATCAATTGTTATCAATTAGGTCAAACCAAGTCAACCCACTTAACCTACATGAACCAAACTAGTCAAATCTAAACCCAAGCCAAATAAATTAAAACCATTGATTCACACCAACCTAAAATTAATCCCTAAACATGACTTGACCATCAAATGAGCCAAACCTAACCCAATTGCCCCTTTGACCCAAGTTGACCCAATTTGACCTAAATGACCAAATTTGGTGAAATCGAGATCTAATCCAATTTGATTACAACCAATGGCTCAAGTTCATTCCAAATTGATTGTTGAACTTGACCAAAGACACAATTGAACCCAAGTTGAACAATTGAACCCAATTGAACCATTTAGCCCAAATTAATCTAAAGGGTCAAATTGGCCTAAATCCAAATAAAATCTAAATTAATTCAAACCAAAGCCTATAATCATTTTCAATTAACCAATTGAACATGAATCAACTCCTAACCCAAGATAATTTGGCCAATTTGGTCAAATTGGTTAACTTGACCCATTTGACTCATATGACTTCAAATAAGCCAAAATTAAATCTAAGGCCAAATTGACTCAAACCTATTGAACCAAAACATCCTAATTACTCATTTGAACATGACTTAACCCTTGGTTTTACCTAATATGACCTATTGGTCAACCTAACTCAACCTAGCCAAATTTGATCTACATAGTTCAAATTGAGCCAAACCCACTTAAATCGAGCCTATACCTAATGACACCTAACCCAACCCATCATAAACTAACCATGGGTCAGCCCCATATTTTCCCAACCTAATTTGAACCCAATCCAAGCCATTGCCCATTGGATTAAGCTTTCCACATGGGATCTTTCCCAAATTAGCAAGTCAACTCTCCTCCTTTCCACAAGGCAACCACTTCACACCAAAATTCAAACCTAGCCTACATGCCTAGCCTGACCCAAGTTGGCTAGGTCATCCATGGACAAAAGGGAGGTGAGTTAACTCACCTCCCCACACTAGCCAAACTCAATGGATCCAAAAATGGAGGGAGCTGCCTTGAGCCACCCACCAAGGCCTCTGGCCAACCAAACTGAGGAACCTCAGCTTGACTCCGACCAATCCAGTGCTCGGATGATGGTTGATTGACCAAAATCAAGGGAACGATCTAAGCCATCTAATCCAAGGGAGGGGGGGATATACCCCCTCATTTTTGAGCCAATTTCTTCGAACACATCCTCGGAGAGCTTTAGAGAGTGAATTCAAAATCCCCAAAGCATTCTTCATGCCTCCCCATCACCAGAATCCTTCAACCCAAAATAGGGCAACCTTCCATTGGATCCAACTCCACCAATACTCAACCAAACTCAAATTAATTTCACCCACACACTCTCCACACTCCATCGACCAAGAACTAATCATCTCCTGAGCTCCATAACCATCAGAGGTGCGACTTCGATCAACGTTGACCTGCAAATTGATGGTTCATGGTCCATAGAGCCAACCATAAAGAATTAGCTCACGTGCTGCTCAACAAGGCCTTGCCTCATATAGGTGAAGCTTCCCCAAGCATTGCACTACCGGTCTTTAGCTTTGGCGAGGTAATCACCATTAAACTGAGTTTGGGTCAAAATTTTCTAGGCCTTTTCGAAAGAAATTTGTATGTCATGTGATTTTGACCATTGGATCCCTTCAGATCTTCCCTGTGAAGGTGTGAGATCATTTTCGTGGTCATCCAAGCTCGAGTGAGCTTTAATTGAGTGAGGAAAGGCAGACGATAGATCACGCGTTGTCCATTTTGTGTGATCAGAATGAACAACTATGATTAATCTGTTAGATTTAATCTCATTTTATCCTTAAGAATCATGGATTTAATCTCGGTAATCTGATCTTAGATCAGACGATGGGGATGAAACCGCATCCGTCGCCAGTCACGTAGGCACTGAGTCGAACGAGTTTAAGTTGCAAATCCCACAGCTCCATGCCAGCACTCCACGTGGTGCCAATGAGATTAGGCTTAATTAAGGCCTAATTAATGGATTTAATGGCAAAATCTTTAAAAGTTCATAACAAATTATAGAAAAATTAGAAAAATACAAATAAATTCTTATTTTGAAGGTATTTCAGAGACTCTTCTAAAATTAATTTCAATTAATTTTGAATAGTAATCAAGGCTTAATTATAATTTAATTATAAATTTAATTATCTTAATGACCCCTTAATTACTTCAGTAATTAATCCCAACCTTTGTATGTTAGTTTAATGGGATGACCTCTGCATCCCATAATTTTCTTGGGATTTATTGATTGGTTAATTAGGGGAATTGACCATTTAAGCCCTAATTACTCCCTTAATTAATCTAATTGATTAATTAAACTTCGAAGTAGTAAAAATTAATTAATTAACTACACTAATTACTATTGAAAAGTGAATGGGCAAGGGAAATGGGGTACTAACCACATTTCCTAAATTTATTTCTCTGTAAAGGAAAATTAATTAAAATTAGATTCATTAATGGTTTAATTAGTTAATTAAGTGGCTTAATTAATCAAATTAAAATCATAACTATATCAGATAATTAGTAATAAAATTAAAGGTTCCTCTTTATGTGTTTAAAACCATAAAAACCCTTATGGAAATTATGATTAGCCCATAAGTGTGAGAAAATCATAAAAGTACTTAATTAGGTTCTTTAATTTAATTAACTCTTAATTATGAACCATTTGCATTAGGTCTTGTAGGAGCATTGTAATTTTATTTTCTCACATGTTCATGTCATTTGTGGCTCATAATTAAGTAGTTAATCAAATAAAAAAACATAGGTAAAGGTAATTAATTTATTTAAATAAAGATCCAACTTAATTAATTCATAAAATCCACTTAGTTACCTCTTCTTAAACCAATTAAGTTCTCCAATATGGGAATGAAATTAAAACATCAAATGATAACTTCTCCTCTTTGAATTTAATCAAAATTTCAAGTCTTAAACTAATAAATAAGCTTTGGTTTTCTTTAAATGGGTTGATTTAATATGATTGTCCATAGGAATTAGTTTAATTGAATGAACCATTGTTTATATTTAATTATCCCTTTCCAATCACTTTAGATATTGTATGTTAATTGATTTCATGCATTCATGTATTCAAATATAAATGAATCAGATGAATTTCCTTTTATGTAAGCTTGCAAGTGTTGGCTTAATTAAATATATGTGTGGCTATTATTACTAATAAATTCAAAACTATTTTTTCAAAGTTTATAAATCAATTATATAACTTAGAGTGTTGATGGTTATGAATATACATAGGATTTGCATGTGTTTATAGCTTAAGCATATCAAATAAAGCTCTCTTTCTTATGACTCATATATATATTTACATAAGTTTGAACAATAATGAGTATATAGTTTGGGCATCCCAAGAATACGAGATTTTAGTAGCCCTAAGAAGGTCATTTGATTACATCACTTCATTGGTTTAACAATGACACGTACTCATTTAGTTTCATTCCTATGTATTTTGGTATTAGAATTTGGATAGAGCTTTAATTCATATGCTTAAATAATTCAATCAAATAAAAATACAACTTTGCATTATTCTCTTTCCTTTAGTTATTTATACATCTATATGTATCTAAGAAATCTGGACATCCTGGGAATACGTGGCTTTAGTTAGCCCTAAGGAGGTCATTTTATTACCTCACTTCCCTAGTTAACAATGGCACATACTTGTTTATATCTTTTATGCATACATCTGTATACTTAGTTAAGGAATTAGGATCTTTCTTTTCTACTAAAAATACATGCATTCATGTTCACCTAATTCATTAGCATATGATACATATAAATTAGTGCTCTCTTTTCTTTATTCATGTATAGACTTACATAGGTTTGAAATGTTAAAAATATATAGTCTAGACATCTCAAGAATACGTGGCTTTAGTTAGCCCCAATGAGGTCATTGATTACCTCACTTCCCTTGGTTAACAATGACACGTACTTATGTGACTTTATCTTTATGTATTTTGGTATTAGAATTTGGATAGGGCATTAATTTATATGTTCATATAATTCAATACAAAATAAAAATATAAACTCCAAATATACACATTCATCATCATTTCAGTGTGCCAAAATATATTGCATGTATAGATGTGCTAAGTATTAAATCATATGCATGTTACATGTGATAGAAAGGAATGACTCAATATATGTCATGTAATAGTAATTAAGTTAGATTAATCTTAAGAAGCCTTTCACATTGGATAAGGTCATTTAAAGTTAACCTAAACTTAGGATTAATTAAAAATTATTTAATAAGCCAATCACTAAAGAGAACTAAATCAAATCAATATGCTTTAGAAAGTAGCTTAAGGTAGGGATGGAATAGGATAATCCTCTTCCATCTCTTTACAACACTTAGTTGCTAAGTGTAAATCATATAAAACTAAACAAAGTAATAATTAAAATTCACAAATCAACTAAACAACTTTAAATGAAACCCACCATCATGCTAATTTGAACAATTTTCCAAACTTAGAAAAATACAACTCTAATGCTTAGTTGAGACATACCACACAAAGCCTTAATACACACATTAAAATTAAGTCATCACTTCTAGCTCTATGTTAGGATGGTGTATGATGTGATGCATGTTTTATTTTATGATGTAATGTTTTAGACTAGATGTTAGGGTGTATACTTCGTAGACTAGATGTTAGGCTGCTCTTAGTCTAATCATGTCTTCTATAAGAGATTGTGCTTAAGGAGATGCTTAAAAATAAATATAAATGTTCTCTTTGTATTGCCTAAGCCCCAAAGCATAATCCAAGTTAAGACAGGTAGGCTTGGTTACTCATGTGCAGGGTGCTAAGTCCAAATTATACATATAACTGCTTGGGACTGTATGTATGTTTGGCTAACACTTATTTTGCAGGTGTAGTTAGATTTACTTTTCCCTATATAAATGTAACTTCACAATTAGAAATTAGGATTAGTGCTATGGGGGATTAGGATTAACAGTGGCTAGAATACTTAGTCTTGGGAGGCTCTGTGATGCCCTTAAAGCACAAACCAAATCAAAGGAGGAAGACAAGGAGGACAAGAATATATGAAGAACAAAGACCCCCATAGCATGTATTCATTTCTAAATATAATTATTCTTTTATATTATGGGTTGTATAAGGGTAGAGCTTGGCTACCCATCTTTTCTTTTTCAGGTTGTATGGCGGTACCCAACCGCACCAGCCTCTTTTTTATTATGATAGCTTAAAAAATTGATTGATGATTTTTTTAGATTGTGAATTAAGATTGCATCTTTTTCATAGTTTCTTTTATGTTTGAATCTTTAATGTGTAGCCTAGAAGCAGTAGGCTTAAGATGAAATAAATTTTTTACCCAACTAATCACTCATAATTAAAGCTCCAAACAACTTTTAACCTCATCATAAAGCTTAGTTTATAATCATGATAACTAAAAGATTTAGCAACCCCTTAGTTGTATGTTGTATGTCTCACATCATGCATATCATCTTAAGTCACTCTTGTAAAATGATGGCCTCCATCCTTACATAATAGGGACCGCTTGACCTATGAGAATAACCCTTGATGATGGAGCTTCACCCTCTTTCTCTTTTGATTTAGCCAATAATCAACTTTCATCATGCATTTAGTCATATAAAAATCCCAATGCCTTTGTCTAAATGATGTGTCAAAATGAAATAAAATTTAAAAAGATTTTGCATTTGTAGATTAAGTCATATGCTCATACCACTCATGCTCTAGTCTCTTAGGGAGTGGATTTAGGACCTTTGTCTTCAAATCAAATAAATATCCTAGCTATCTTGTAATTCATAAGACTAGACTACATGGTTTTAAAATTATAAGAGGAGTTAGCTGGCAACCACTAAAGTCGGTTGCAAGTCTAAAAATTAGACTGGTTTACTCTATCTTGTGCAAATAAACCCATATGTCTACCTGTCGCTTAGATTTAGGTCTGTTTTTAGCTCTTGCTAAAGCTCCCTAGATTTAGGATTTAAAGTAGCTATTTTCCTCATGCTACAAGCATAAATCCTCACCTCTTAGGCATTTTCACAATCTTGTGTTGGTGGATTATAAGCCCTAGCAATCTAATAAAATTTAACTCAAATAAATATATCTCTTCACTTTCAAATATATAAAGCCCAATCATAGGATATATTGGAATGCTCACTAAGCCTCCTAGTATCATGAGCTTTTCCTACTTCCTCCTTTTGGATTCCCAAAATAAGTCTTCTTCTTGAACTTTCCCAATTGATTTTCCAAACTTGAGCAATCATTTGATAGTCTAACCTTGAAATCTTTAGAGATGATAATTGTCTACTTTAATCGAGAGTATTCTTAGGAAATTTTATTCTATAGGATGTAATTAACTATGAAGGCTTGCCTCTATAGGGAACTTAAGAACCCAGTTTAATATAAACCCTACTTTAATCATCGATGTAAAATAGGAAAAAAAATATCTGGTACATTCGAAGACCCATCGTGTCTTAGGAGTCATTATTAGGTGATTAGGTCCATTATATGGTGAAGCCTCTATGTTTCAAAATAGTACATCACACCTCAATGTTGCACTCGATCACTTCGATAAGTACCCTCCTACAATCTGCGTGGTGTCCCCCCCCCCCCCAACCACATCCAAAAAAATAAATACCACACCATAATCATATTTGTTTAATTTTGATTTTCATTTTAAGTTCAGATTGGTGTGCTCCACACAATCCTTCATGAACTTTAGCCATTACTATCTTAGCTTCATCTAGTTCCAGGCATCACAACCACATTTGGTTAAACACGCACTGATATAATGTGCCATTTATAAGAGTGTATCGTAATACTCGTTGTGAAATTTGATGAGCCTTTGATTTATCTTTTGGCAATCCACCACCTTCCAGATAAGTGATGAATGGTTCTCGCTAGTCATCTTCTACTATCATGGTCACAAATTCTTGACTTTCTTCAACATTAAAGGCTTGCAAGAGAGTTGGTGCTAGTGCTAGCCTATTTCGGACTATTATTGTGATGGGATTTCCTTCTATCATTTCTTTAGCTAATTTACCTAAAGTGTCAACCTTGCCATTATCTCAATGTGACACCCTTGTGATGGTTACTTCAGGGATTTGTTTCAAAAGCTCCAAGACATGTTTATGGTAAAGCATTAATTTTGCATATTTATCTTAAATGTCTTCATTATTTGTTAGATTATAACTTGGGAATATCCATAAACACGAAGCTTCTTCATTTTTATTTTAATTATAACTCTATGCCCACAATTAATGCTTCATATTTAGCCTCAATGTTAGTTTGAGGCTTAGTAATATGATAGAAATATCGTAGTATACCCCTTTATGGTGTTATGAATATTAGGCCTATTCTAACTTGTACTATAGTAAATTAGGCAGTTTAGCTTATTTTAAAGATGAAGCTCCACCAAAATAAAGCTCCCATTCTCATGGTTACTGAGCTTTTTCAACTTCAAAAATTATTTCATCAGGTAACTCATAATTAAGTGGAGAGTCTGTAGGTAATGGATGGCCAACTAAGAAATCTGCCAAGGTTTTCCCTTTTATAACCTTTTTTTTGACATGTGTTATATCAAATTTCAGTAATAAATAGTCCATTTAGCCAAGCAACCTATTAAGGTGGGCCTCATCATCAGAAATTTGATTGGATCAACTTTGGATGTTAATGTTATCTTATGGGATAACATGTAGTGCTACAATTTTTGAGTAGGAGATATTAATGCTAAACAGTACTTTTCAATAGGAGAATACTTTATTTCAGCTCATGTTAAATGTCAACTTATATAATATAGAGTGTTTTCCTCTTCTTCTTCATTATTTTGTGCTAACAGAGCTCTTAGTGACTCTTCTAGGGCTGTCATATATAATATCAATAATTTCCCCATAATTGGTGCTATTAAGATTAGGAGATGTAATAAATATTGCTTTATGCTATCACATGCTTCTTGATAAGCATCATCTTATATAAAAGGTGTATCTTTTTTCATTAATTGAACAAAAGGTTGGCATCTGCCTGAGATATTAGAAATAAATCTTTCAATATAAGCCAGTCTGCCTTGTAGGGAGTGCAATTGCTTCAAAATTTTAGGGGGTGGCATTTTCATTATTGCTTTTATTTTAGAGAGATCAATTTCAATCCCTCTATGGCATATAATAAAGCTTAGAAATTTTCTAGAGATCACACCAACAGTGCACTTTAGAGGGTTCATTTTCAAATTAAAACTCTAAATCCTATTGAATATGATCCTTAGATCGTTTATATGCTCGCTTTGTGTTTTGCTTTTAACAACCAAATTATCGACATAACATTGTAAATGCTTATGTATGAGATCATCAAAGATGTCAGTCATCACTTTCTAGTAAGTGGCACCTGCATTTTTCAAGCCAAATGGCATTACTTTGTAGTAATATATATCGATTTGTGGCAAAAGGATGTATGCTTCTCATCTTCTAGAGCCATTTTAATTTGATTATAGCCTGATGATCTACCTATGAAAGAGAACATATCATAATTTGACGTATTACCACTATGAGTTTTGCATTAGGTAATGGGAAATCATCTTTTGGACATGCTTTATTTAAGTCTCAGAAATTGATGTAGACTCAGATCTGATCATTTTTCTTTCTTACTAGGATAATATTTGTAATCCAGTTAGTATATTTTTCTTCCTGAATGAACATTGCTTTGATGAGCATTTTAGTTTCAATGATTACTTATTCTTCAATTTCTAATTGCATTGGCCTTGATCCTTGCATTATAGGTTGTACATCAGATTTGACAGCCAGTTTATGTATAGCTACATCTGGCAATAAATCTGGAATCTCACTATAATTCCATGTGAAGCAATCTTTATATTCATAGAGTAGTGCTTTTCATTATTCCAATTTTTCTGAAGTAAGATTAGCACTAATAAAAGTTGGTCTAAGCTCTTCTTTGGTACTTAGGTTAATTTTTGAAAGTTCATCGACCGTGGCTTGATTTCCTTCTTCGAATTCTTTCACGATTTCTTTAAGTTTGATTATTAATTCATCTTTAGGCCTATTTTCATTCCTCTGTGAGATATTCCTTCATAGATTTGTGGTTTTGAATGGAATTAATTTTTTGCCGATATGGCATAGCATGAACTCGTTAAGAAATTTGATGAAGAAATATATCCTTATCCCCATGTAGTGAATTTCCCATATCCTATGGAACTCTAACCATTATCCCCTTGCTAGATCCTTTTAATAAATCAAGCTTGTGCATTCAATTATGATAGTGAGACAATATTATTTCTAATTAGCCTCTGCAGAGCTGATGAAAAGTATTAAGGAATGATGATTGAAACATATTCTTCCTCAAAATCATCTTCTTCAAATGGTTCTTACATGGAATTTACAATTCGCTCTTCAACTTTATAGAAGAGGATTCCACAATCCTTCTAGCTCCTTCTAGGATGAACATAGAATGTTTTTAATTTTTATATTTCTTCTCTCCTTAGAGTTGATATGGATTTTATATATTCTTTTGGTATTAATGTTATTTTTATAGCCTTATCAGAAACTTGAGAGTCAGACAATCTTATTAGTGATATGCATTTTTTTTAATTATTTGGTCACGCTGTTGGTATGAGCCTCTTCTTTCTTTTTGACTAGTTGAGGCCCTCCTAGGTACCAATTCTTTTTCATCCTCTTTGGTATCACTACCAAGGTGGAGAATTACTTTGGATTATTTTGAATCATTAATAATTTTAATTTTTGAATCACCACTCTTTAACATTAGTTTGATAAGTGGAGTTCCATTCTTTTGGGCATTAACCTCTTCAATCTTCTTAGGGATATAGTACTTGGAGTCATCGTAGATCTTGATTTCATGTATCAAGAATGGACTCATGTCTCCATTAATTCGATGCTCTTCACCATTTAGGATATATTTCATTCAATAATGAAGAGTCAAAGGTACTTGTTGACCTCACTTTTGGAGTGAGGATTCAATCTTCCCATCTTAAACTTAGGATTCTTCTAGACACTAAGACTTCCTTAGTCATAGGGCACTTCTAGAGATTAGGTGAACACTTAACCCAAACTTAGAGGCTTAGGAGGACTTGTCATAGGTTTAGATTATGTCTCAGGATCTAAGGAAGCCTTCCCATCATATGCCCTAAATGAATCCCATGCCTACCTCCTTAGCTAAAACCAAATCTCAAATCAATTCAACCAAACCCAATTGAATTCTAATTCATATCCAAGCTCCAAGACAAAGGATTGAATCCCATAACCTAAATCCATCTTAATCCCTTAAGCCAACCCTATGGACTTAACCAAAGTTTGTTCAATAAAAACTAAACTCAATTGATTTTCACAAAAGCACTCCTACCTTTTAAATATTCATTCCAAACCCTACCAAAATTTACAATCAAGCCAATTGGCCAAAATTGATTCAATTAACCCAAGCTAGCCCATTTGAACCCAAAATGTCCAAATGAGCTAAAATATAATTAAATCTAAATCAATTGCAATCATAATAAACAATCAATCTGAAATCAATTATCAAACTCAATTGACCCATTAAGCTCACTTGACCTAAAGTGACCTAAAGGACTCATTTGAACCAAACTCCAATCCAACCCAAATTAGATTGAAACAAATCATCCAAAACCTCCTACAATGATTATTGATCATCCTTAATTGATCAATTGCAATCAATTGGGACAAGCTAAGTCAACTTGGTAATTTGATCAAGCTGACCCAATTATCATACACAAGCCAAATTGAACCAAACCTCTTTCCAAACTCAATCAATTGAAACCAATGATTCTAACCAACTTCAGATTGATCTTTGAACATGACTTGACAATCAATTGAGCTAAATCAAACCCAAGTTGATCCAATTTAACCTAAAAGGTCAAATTATACCAAATAAAATTCTAATCCAAATTGATTGGAACTAATGACTCAAATCCATTTCAAGTTAATTATTGAACATGATTAAATCCTCCAATGAACCCAATTTGATCAATTGAACCTAATTGATCCATTTAGCCCAAATTGAGCTAAAGGGTCAAATTCGTCTAAATCATTCCTAAATCTATATTGATTGAAATCAAAATCTACAATCACCTTCAAATGATCAATTGAACCTAAACCAACACCTAACCCAAGGCAATTTGATCAAATTGACTACATTGGTCAACTTAGCCCATTTGACCCATATGAGTCAAATTCAAATCTACTTCAAACCAAATCAAACCAATTGAACCAAAAAATCCCAAATCACCATTTGAACTTGTCTCGATCTATGGCTTGACCCAATTTGACTAATTGGTCAACATAACTTAACCTTGCCCAGTTTGACCTACATGGGTCAAATTGAGCAAAACCAAACCAAATCAACTCCAAACCCATTCAAACTTGACATGACCCATCCTAGGGTCACCCTAGGTCAGCCCAAATCAAACCCAACTCAAGTTCAACCCAATTTGACTCATTACCCATTGGGTAAAGCCTCCCAAATGAAAAAAAAAAACCATTCTTGGATGGTCAAACCCACTCTCCTATGCTTGGCAACCACCCTAAGCTCTAAATGGACATGAGGACCATTAGCTTACCTAACCCAAAACTAGTTGGGTCAGCCATGAGCCAAGTGGAGGTGAGCTATCCCACTTCCTCCCATTGGCACACATAAGAAACTAAGGACAGGCACCTTAGCCTTTGGCAGCCACTCCCCTTCACTTTGCCACTCAAATCGAGCCACCTGACCGATTCCCTGCCACCCATGGCCGCCTGCGCCGGCCAGACACTTACACATTGTAGAACTGATCCAAGCCATCAGTTTGTATGGTGAGGAGAGTATACTTCTCCCCATTCGATTCAAACACATAGAGAGAGCATTCAGAGTATACTCAATGCTTTCCACATTATATCGTGGGATAGGATGGCAGGGATGAAAGCACATTCACCACTACCACTCAGCACCACATCGGACTGTTTAAGTGGTCAATCCCACAACTCCACATGGAAAGCGTTGCCACATCAGCCACCCACATGGCGGCGATGGGATTAGGGATTAATTAGTGTTTTAAAAATGCAATTAATAGGGTGACACTTTCAAAAATCATAACTAATTGTAGAAAAATCTAAAAAATATAAATAAATATATTTTGGAAAGGTTAAATAGAAGAGAATTTAATAAAAATAATTTCATTTGATTTTGAATAGTGATTAAGGCTAATTAGGATTTAAATGTTTTTTAAATTAGCTTAATTAAGCTCTAATAACTTGGGCAATTAATCCTAAGTTTGGTATGGTGATTTAGTAGGATGATCTCTGTCTCCCATGATTTTCTTGGGATTTATTGGCTATGTATTTAGGAAAATTTAAAATTCAAATCTCTTAATCAATTTAATGATTAATTAAAATTCTAAATAGTAAAAGTTAATTAATTAAGGCACATTAATCATTAATTAATAGTGAGATGATGAGGGAGAGTGATTAGGACCTCTTTCGTAATTACTTTTCCAAACTCATTTCATTAAAGAGAGTTAATTAATGTATGGCTTAATTAAGGAATTAATTATTTAATTAATGGCTAAACAAAATCAAACTAAATTGTCAATCCCTTCAGATAATCAACATTTAAATTAAGGGTTCCTCTTATATGTTTTCAATAATATAAAGACCCTTAAGAAAATTACGATTAGCCCATAAATGTGAAAAATTATAAGAGTACTTAATTAGATTCTTCAACTTAATTAATCTATAATCATGAGTCAATTACATTAGGTCCTTTAGGAGCATTGCACTTTTATTTTCCCTCATGTTCATATCATTCATGGCTCATGATTAAATGATGAATTAAAATAAAGAAGCATAAGAAAGGGTAATTAAATGGATTGCTTAATGATTCAACTTAATTAAATCATAAAAATTACTTAATTATCTTTCCTTAAACATATTAAATCACCAACATGGGATGGAAAATAATAAGTGATCTCTCCTCTTTAAGTTCAATCAAAATCCAAAATCAAAATTAATAAGAAGCTTAGGTTCTCCTTAAGTAGTCTTATTTAATGTGATTGTCCTTAAAAATTAATTTAGTTGAATAAATCATGTGGAGATGTTTGATTATTCCTTTTCAATCACTTTAAATGTTGCATGTCATGTGATCTCATGCATTCGCACTTTCAAAATCAAATAATCAAATGAATTTACTTATATAAAATTGCATGTGTTGGCTTAAATTTTATTATATATGTGGTTATTATCACTAATGAATTCAAAATTACTTTCCAAAAAGTTATAAATTGATAATGAAATGTGGGGTGATATTAGCTATGAATGTATACATAGGATTTACATGTTTTATAGCTTGAGCATTTGAAGTTTGGCTTTCTTTCCTATGTTCATGTTTGAATTTACATGAATTTGAATGATGATAAGTATATAGTCTAGACATCCCATGAATATGAGGCTTTAAGTAGACCTAAGGAGGTCATTTGAATACCTCACTTCCCTGGTTTAATAATGGCACGTGCTTTGTTTGATCTCATTCCCATGTATATTTCCATTAGAATTTGGATAGAGCTTTAATTCACATGCATAAAAAATTTAATGAAATAAAATACAATCTTTTGCATAATTTTCATTCTTATAGTTGTATATACATTCATATATATTTAAGATAGTAAGTATATAATCTGGACATCCGGAGAATATGAGGCTTTAAGTAGCCTCAAGAAGGTCATTTGAATACCTCACTTCTCTAGTTTAACAATGGCACATACTTGCTTAAAACTTTCATACATGTGTATGTGTATTTAGTTAAAGAATAAAAATCCCCATTTCTATTAAAAACACATGCATCCATAACCATTTAAACAAATAAAATGTATTACATGTAAATGTAGTATTTTCTTTCTATGTTCATATATGGATTTACATATGTCTGAATGATAATAAGTATATAGTCTGGACATCCCAAAAATATGAGGCTTTAAGCAGCCCCAAGAAGGTCATTTAATTACCTCATATCCCTAGTTTAATAACGACGCATACTTATTTAATTTCATTCCTATGTACATTTGTATTAGAATTTAGATAGAATTTTAATTTACATATATAATAATTCAACCAAGTAAAAATACAATTTCCAAATGTATCCATGATCATTCAAGTGTGCCAAAACATGTTGTATGTATAAGTATACTAAGTGTTACATCATATGCATGTTATAGGTGATGAAAATGAATGGCTTAACATGTTCTATGTGATGGTAATTCAACCATATTAATCTTAAGATGCCTTTCATGTTGAATAGGATTCTTTAAGGTTAACCTAAACTTAGGAATAATAAAACATTTAATAAATCATTCATTAAAAGAAACTAAATCATAATAATATGCTTTAGAAATAACTTAAGGTAGGGATGAAGGAGGTTAAGCCTTCTTCCTCTTTTTATAACACTTAGATGCTAAGTGTAAATAAAATGAAACTAAACAAAATACAAATTAAAATTTTCAAACCTCTAAATAACTTAAATTCAAACCATCAATCATGTTAAATTAAACTTTTCCTAACTTAGAAAATTATAATTCAAAAGCATAGCTAAGACATACCACATAAAGCCTAAGCACCCACATTAGAATGCTAAGTCACATCTTCAAGCTTAGGTTAGGTTGGTGTATGTATGATGATGTATTTTATTTTATGATGTAATATTTTAGACTGAATGTTAGGAATGTGAATCGTAGACTGAATGTTAGGTTGTTATTAGCCTAATGTTGTTCTTTGCAAGGGATTGTGCTTATGGGGCCGCTCTAAAAATAAATATAAATGTGTTGTTAGCAAGTTGGTTATGTCCCTAAGCATAATCCACATTAGGATAGGAGGGTTTGGTTTCCCATGTACAGGGTGCTAAGTCTAAATTATGAAATATAATTGCTTAAGATTGTATGTATGTTTAGCTAACATCTATTTTGCAGGTTTAGTTAGATTTTACTTTTCCATAAACATATAATTTTGTAATAAGAATTAGGATTAGTGTTATGGGGTTTAGAATGAGTAGTAGCTAAAAGGCTTAGTCTTGGGGTGCCCTATGATGCTTTGAAGCAAATCAAATCAAGAGAAAGAAGGAAAAATAAATGGAGAAGTGAAGACCCCCATAGCATGTATTTATTTTCAATTGTAATTATTATTTTGTAATTTCATGTTGTATAAGGGTAGAGCTTGGCTACCCATCTTTTCTCTTTTCGGGGGTGTACGGTGATACCCGACCGCACCGGGCTCTTAGTCTTTTATAGAATCTATGCATGTTTGGTTGTTGTTGTGTTTAGCTTGCGCAATAGAATTACATTTTTTTTTCATAGTTTCTTAATGTTAGATGTTTGAATGTGTGCTCTAGATGTGGAAGGCTCTTAGGTTAAAAATTAATTTTTCTACCTCCAATTAACAACTCATAATTAAAATTTAAAACAACCCATAACCTCATTTTGAAACCTAGGTTGTAATCAAAATAATTAAAAGATTTAGCAACCCCTTAGCTATATATTGTATGTCTAACATCATGCATAACATATTGCTTCACTCTTGAATAGGGAGGGTGTCTATTCTTACAAGATAAAGGAATGCTTGACCTGTGAGGGCATCCCCTGTAGTAGAGAACACCTCTTCCCACTGATTTAGCTAATAATCTAATTTTATCATGCATATATGCATAATTTACCTAAAGCCTTTGTCCAAATGAATGTGTTAAAATAATGTAAAATTTGAAAAGATTTTTGTATTGTTTAGACTAAGTCATATGCCCATGCCAATCATGCTCTAGTCTCTTAGGGATTGAGTTTAGGACTCCAGTCTCTTTCCAAATTAAATAACAACTTAAATCATCTTGCAATTTCATAAGATCAGACTACATGATTTTGAACTGTAAGAGGTGTTAGCTGGCGGCCACGTTGGGCAATTTTAAGTCTAGAAGAGTCAGACTGGTTTACTCTCTCATATGGAAGTAAATCATTATGTCTCATTTTCACTTTGATTTAGGTCGTGCTTTAACTTATATTAAAACTTCCTAGATTTAGGATCTGAGGTTGCTTGTTTCCCTTGGGCTACAAGCATAAATCATCACCTCTTAAGCATCTCCACAATCTTGTGTTGATGGATTATAAGTCCTAACCATCTAAAAAAATTTCAACTCAAACAAAATATACACTCTCATTCAAACATATAAAGTCTCACTACACGATAGGTTGGAGTGCTCACTAGGCTTCCTAGTATCATGAGCACTTCCTATTTACTTTCCTTTGGATTCCAAAATAATTCTTCTAATTGAACAATCCCACTTGATTTTCCAAAAATCTCATTTCCTATGCTATAATTAACTATGGAGTCTTGTCTCCATAAGGAACTAAAGAACCTAGCATAAAATAAACCCTACTTTACTTTTTCATGTAAAGTAGGGTAGAATCTCTGGTACACACAAAGACCCATCATGCCTTAGGAGTTCTAATTAAGTGATTAGGTCCATTGTAGGGTGATATTTTCTTTCACTTATTCTCACCCTTCCTGCTTTTTCTAGTGCTCTGAGCCCTGCTATGAGAATCAACCGTGTCTTTCAGAGTTCTAGTTTGACTAGTCGACTACGCCTTTCGGCCTGATCTTAGGCCCTGACTCACCCTCCGTGGACGAACCTTCCGGAGGAACATCTTTCAATATAGTACATCATACATCAATATCATACCTGATCACTTTAATAAGTATCTTCTATGATCTGCATGGTGTCCACCCTGTGCATCCAAAAATAAACACGACAGTACTTTATTTTGATTTTGGCTTGATAGGCCCATATAGGTCAAATTGGGTCAATTCGAGTCAGGTTGACCAATTAACTAAATTGGCTAAATTAGTGCTATTGAGAGTTGAGTCACGTTCAATAATTAACTTAAAAATAATTATAGGAATTTATTTAGTTTAATTTGGGTTGAGCTGAGTTTTGATTTAAACCCATTTTTGACCTAAATTGGGCTTAATGGGTTAAATTTGGTTCACTTGGTCAAATGACTATTCTGATCCAAATTAAAGTGTATTTGAGCTTCAATTTTGTTTGATTGAGTATTTGAAATGATTTGGAGCAATTAATTTTAATTAATTTGAATTTAATTTTGATTTAGACCCATTTTGGCCCAAATTAGGCTTAATGGGTGAAATTGGGCTCACTTGAGCCAAATGAACAATTTGGTTAAATCCAACCCAAAAAGATCAAAATGTGTTCAAATATGATTCTAAAGTATATGGGAACATTTAATTTGAATTAATTTAAATTTATTTTGAGTTTAGATTCAATATGGTCCATTTGGGTTCACTTAGACTAAGTAACACGATTAATCTATTTGAGTCATCATTGAATTTAGATTTACTTAGTTTTATGCTCTATTAAATTAATTTAATAAACTTGAGCATTTTGGATGACTTAAATTCATCAAATTTTGATTAATTTGACTTTTGACTTGCTTAGGCCCACATACGCCAATTCTAAGTCAAATGAAGTGATTGATAGAACCTATTCTAGATTTATGCATCAATTTTGAGCTTTTAGTTTGGCTTGATTTTATTTAATTTTGATTTCATAAGATTTTTGTTGATTTAGATGATTTTTAGCTTGAATGGGTTAATTGAGCTAACCAAACCCAATTACTTCAATCTAAGTTCAGTTGAATTTAGATTTCAATTCAAATATACTTGATTTATGCTTTTATTGAGTTCTGTTAGATTTGGGTTTTATATGAGTTTCATCTAATCCAATTAGGTTAGGTCAAGCCTACTTAACTACCTTAAGATTTCTTCTTAATGTGTTAGACTTTTTAATTTAATTTTAATTCCATATTTATTACTTATATTTATGCTTTAATTTAGGTTATACACTTAGTTATTAATCATAATATCCTAAGTGTCTAATTAGGAAGCTCTCAATCTTATGTTGGGGATCTTAATAAGTAAGATTGGGGTGATTGTCAACCTCATTTGAGGTTAATGGAACCTTAATACCTAGATCAATTCTTAGGTCTAAGAGGAGAGTTGTCAACCTCAATAAAAGTGAGTTCATTAAAATCAATCTCAAATTAGTTAGGGTTCATAAAGTCAATAGGGCATAGATTGTCTTCAGTGCCTATGTTGATCTCCTTCAGCTCATCGATGACTGGCTTGATTTCTTCCACAAATTCTGGGGTTGCATCCCTAAATTTGAGATTATTTGGATCATCTGAAGTTTCTAAGTACACCTCCTCATATGATATAGTGTTGTTAAGAAAGAACCTATTAGACTCCAAATGATTGGTGATGACTAGATAGTACTCGTCATCGCCTACTAGACCCACTGTGCCAAAGCCTAATCTTCATCTTGATAGAGAATTCTTGCATTTGTCATTCCATAATTTTTTGAAGTGCTCTGACCTATGCTTACATCATATACATAGTATTAAACCATTCTTTGTTAAATTTAAAACACAAGGTGAATACCAATCAAAAAGTAGTTCAATTAATTCTTTAAATGAATTATCCTTTTGCTTTACATCAACTTTTGAGCTTGAAGATGTTGCTCCTAAATAAAATCTCTGAGGCTTGCCATTTGTATATAGTTTAGGAGCATCCTTAACTATCAAACCTTCAATATTTTGTAACGAAAGTTGGGTTATATCTCAGGTGCTCACACATCTCACGGTTTTAGATCAGAAAGGATTTAGATACATTTATGCTTTGTTCAAGGACCTATCCTTATCACTGTCAGGCACAAGTGTCACCTCGAACTGAGTCTTCGAGAGTGGGGAGGTGGTTGGTGTGCTCACTACATATAACTTATCCTCTGACCAAAATTTTAAGTCTATTGAGATTGCAGGAGTGCTCCGAGATGCAGGGACAAATCTTTGGGTGGGTGATAAGTGTGGAGGTCTCCCTCCCCTGGGACATCCCTAAGCTTTCCTCTTCCTCCTCTTGGAAGAGGTTGGTACATCTCACCCACTCGTTGGGAAGGAGTGGTGAAATGTGAGTGGAAAGTAATGTCAGGCTCTACTTCCTCCCCAAAATACTCTTCTCGCTCTCTTTCTTTTATCTTTTCTTTCCTTTTTTTCTTCTTTTTCTTTTTTTTAAATTAATTTGCAAAATTAAATACTCTATTTCTTGGGGAGATAGTAAGTTGTGTCTTCATAGATCCAACCTTATGTACTAAAAATGGCTTCAAATCACCATTGGCATAATGCTCTGAACCACCTCATATGAACTTGATGCACTGATGGAGCAGAAATGTTTCCATGTTGTTTTCATGAATCCAAGGTCTCCTAAGAAAAACATTAAATAATGTATCTAAATCTATTATATGAAACTTGCCTTAATCTTCAAATCATCTATCTAGTGGTAATGTGACGAAGCCTAAACCCCTCTAGCCTTGTTCATTGAATCCTTTCAACATCATATTTTAGATTGAAGTTTAGTGACTTCAATCCTCAAGAAAGCAAGGGTTCTTAGGCTCATGATGTTTACCATGCACCTGAGTCAACAAGTACTCTAGATAGTCTGAACTTGTCAATATCTATTGTAACATAAAATGGGTGATTGTGCTCAATCAACTCAAGCAATAAGTCCTCATTCAAGAATGTGACTCTTAGTACTTTCTTCAAGAAACACACCTCTTCTTCAACTGAACTCGTAGCATCCAACCAAGCTAAGCATATTTTAGGATCAAATAATGCTTTAATTAAAGACTCCCTTATCTCTTTAGATAATATAAATGTATCATATATGCTTATCTTAGCTAGCAACTTTCTTATATGTGCCAAGACATTGTAGTCAACATTGGGTAGATCCTTCATAAGCATATCTTATAATAGAGCATCTTATGGAGAAGCTATCTAGTCGTTAAAACCAATGACTTGTTTACCTTTATCCTGAGGTGTTACCCTAGGAGGTAGAACTTTATCACTACGAAGGTTGAGTTCAATGACTTCTTCAGGTGGAGGGTTCGTAGTGTGATCTACCTACTCATCAGATATGTCTATAGCTTCTCTTAAAGGATCATCGAAGTCAGATGACTCCAAATATATCTCAAAAGGTGAACCATAGAGATTCAAAAAAGGAAAATTTATTTCTGAATCAGAGAGAGAATGAATGGAATCATTTAAATTATTATTGTGGCTTAGAGAGCTTTCAATTGGAATGAAGTCAATAAGATCATCAAAGAAAGAAAAAAATATAAGTGGAATCATTCTTCTTCATTGATTTAGTAGATTTTGGTGGTACGAAATAGAAGTTGTATAGGGTAAGCGACATGAGCAGCTTAGTTCCCTCATCCATGGATACAATGCTCCTAGAAGTGCTGGAGGAGCTGGTAGAGGTAGTAATAATACTAGTGGAGGAAAAGATGATAGACTCAAACATTGGTTGCGCAAGTGGACTATCCCCAGCATGTGATGACTGCTACTACTTGGCTTCCATCCTCTTTAAGTTGTCCTTCACAACTAGAAGACCTACCAATGTGTTGGAGGTCTGAGATGGTTCAGACGCCAGTAAAGAAAGTTTATTGATATTAGAGATAATCTTTTTAGAGGTACAAGATAAAAAATATCCCAAGCTCCTTTAATCATGAGAGGATCTAGTGATTCCCTAGAGATTACTTTAATAGAACTAGAAGGGTGTTCTACTAAATATTCTTTGGATATCATGATGGCTCATGATTTATAAATGTGCTCAAGGTAATCTTTAAAGTTGAAGCAATCTTCTAATATATGGCCTAACATGCAGTGGTATGGGCAAAAGTTAGGATCATCAATTCTACCCACTTCCTCCAACTTTTTAGGCTCGAGTAGCGAAAAATCAAGTTTCTTGAATAATTTTTTGACTACCTTCCTCTTGAATTTATAATGTTAGTTAAGCTTATCTACAAGAGTATGTGAAAAATAGCTACCTATTGGAGGATACTAACATCTCTATTATGGAGGATACTGTGGTGGCTATGGAGGCAGAAGAGGTGGTGCAAGTAGAGGATACTGAGATCTAAGCCTCTTGGAGAAGTCTCATCAGCTGCTTTCCCTTTTCCATAGCTGACACAACCCCAAGATTCTTCTCAATTACCTTCTCGGGTTTAGGCTGGCACAATTAGGCAACAATTTAGCTTCCTCTTATAGGTTAGCCTCCTTATTGATTAACTACTTAAATATTTTGATTATAAACCCCTTAAGCATGAAAGTGGTTAGACCATGAATATTCTTTAGAAGAATTTCAATGGCAAGCTACTCTTAGAGATGTGGTTCATATTTCATACTTATCTTACTTCATCTTAGAATATAATCAACTAAGAACTCATTGGATTTTTATTTCTCTAGAATGAGGTCACCTATAGTTACCCTTTGCTAAGCTCCTACGAATTTCTTAATGAATAGCTATTTAGCTATGCAAAGGACTTTACCAAACCATTAGACAGTTTGGTGTATTAATCGACTGCAACTCTAGAAAGACTACTAACAAACTGTCTGAAGAGTAAGGCATCGTTTCCACCTACATTGTAGCAACTAGCTATGAAGTGTATGATGTGCCTAAGTTCCTACTACCATTGAACACCTTGAGGGATGGTAGCACAAAACCCATAGTGTTTTGGACTAGATCAAACTTCTCTAAGTAAGGTCCATCCTTTGGAACTGATGAGGCCCCTTAGGTTCGAGCCAACACTTCCTTCACTTGTTGTTCCACCATCTATTATTTGTCCCTCTCTTGGATTACTATGATATATGTGGCCTTCTTATGTAGACTATCGGTATCCTCTTATAATGGTGTGGTATTTTTTTGCCAATCTATAGTATGTACCAACTTGGGCCTATCTGTCTCCATAGGGGTTGTTTAAGGTGCTAGCATCTAACCTTGAAGTGCTAATACTATTGACATCAGCTCTTCCATCCTCATCTCCATACAATCAATCTAATCATCTTTTAATTTAAGCTAATGCAAAAGTCATTGAGTTGAGTTTGATGCCTCATCTTCCTTAGTTAAAGCTTATTTAGCATCAGTGTTTTCATGCTTCTCTCTATGAGAGGAGGTCCTAATCTCTACCAAGTCATCCTCCTAAATGTTGAAGTTGACTTTCTCTTCATCACTCCCTTCTCTTTCAATGTCTTTGATGTTTGCCTTGTATTCTGCGAAGAT
Organism: Cymbidium sinense; assembly: GCA_021442155.1. NCBI lineage: Eukaryota > Viridiplantae > Streptophyta > Magnoliopsida > Asparagales > Orchidaceae > Cymbidium > Cymbidium sinense. The sequence goes on along the minus strand of CM038217.1, from coordinate 25,889,947 downwards.
TTCTTTGAAAGAGCAACAATCAAAATTCTTTGGATCTATAAGGGCATATCCAAGGTGACGATCCTATACTATGTGATCTTCTATATATGAGATTGTTGACCTCACTTTTGGAGTGAGCTTTCAACTTCTCCATCTTAGACATAGGACTCCTCTATACACTAAGAGTTCCTTAGTCTTAAGATATTTCTAGTGATTAAGTGAACACATAACCTAACCCTAGAAACTTAGAATAGTTAATCATAGGAATGAGTTATGCCTTAAGGGTCTAGGAAGATTTTTCTACCCTATAGCTTGAACCTAATCCTTGCTTCTCTCCTTCAAATCAATTCCAAAACCCAAATATTAAATCAATTTCAACTCAATTGATTTTCTAAAATCGTGAATTAATTCTAAAATACAAATCTTAAATCAATTCCAACTCAATTGATTTTTCTCAAATCATAAATCAATTCCAAAATCCAAATCAAATAATTGAAGCCTGTGATTAAAGTTCAAATCCCAAAATCTTTTTTTAAGTCCTTTGATTTCAATCCTTGAACTTAGCTCAAATCAAATCCAAATCACTCCAAACTTAAAATATTTTCTGATAACCCATTTATATTCTCATGTATATTCACAAATATAAATGAAATATAAATTCAAATAACCAAAGCTCAATCCAAATCTAACCAAAATCCAACTTATACTCTTTCAAGTCAAATTCTTGAACTTAGCCAAGTCATTCTCAAATCAATCCAAACCTTTGTATTTTCTCTTCAAACAATCAGTACTTCAATCACATGCCCAAATATAAACACAAACTTCAATCACCAAACCAAAATCAAACAAACCCAAGTCAAACCCATGTTCATCCTTTGAACTTGAAATTGTCAAATGAACCAAAACCCATTTGACTCCAAATCACTTGCAATTGGATTTATATTTCCATCATAAGTCCATATGTGAGTTCAACAAAACTTGAATCAAGCCTTGATCAAGCCAATTGACCCACTTAGGCTCACTTGACCTAAAGTAACCTAAAGGACCTTTTTGAGCCAAATTATAATCCAACCCAAATTGAAATGAACTAAGCCCATCTAAGCCTCTCATCATGATCAACAATCATCATGGGATGATCAATCACTCAAATTATGTGAAACCAAGTCAAACCTAGCCATTAACCAAGTCAACACTTAGCCCAAATGAAACCTAAACAAGCCAAAATTCATTATAAGCCAAATTGATTGAAACCATTGATCTAAACCAATCCACAAATAATGTTTGAACTTGACCAAGCCATCAATTGAGCCAAACCAAGCCTAATTGGCCACTTGACCTAAGTTGACCCAAATTGACCTATAAAGCCAAAATAGGTCAAATCTTGATCTAAGCCAAATTGATTTCAACAAATGGGTCAAATTCATTCTAAATTGATTGTTGAACTTGACCAATGCTTCAATTGGCCAATTAGACCCAACCTAGCTCAATTGACCATGAATCCAACTTGACCTAAACGGTCAAATCAACTTGAAATCAAACCAAATCAAAATTGATTGAAACCAAAGCTTGCAATACATTTCAAAAGATCAACCAAGCCTAAGCCAACCCTTGAGCTAACCCATGGTTTGACCTAATTTTACCAATTGGTCAACCTAACCCAAATTGACCCAACTTGACCTAAATAGGTCAAATTGAACCAAATCAAATCAAATGAACTCCAAATCACTTGAAATTTGGCCCAACCCATTTTCAATTCTTTTTAAAACTTTCCAAATCAAAATCATGGCTAAATAACCACTTTACCCCTAGGTCAAAGGGTATCCTATGACCAAATTCACTTGGAATTTGGTCATTTTCTTTTCAAGGCCACTTGGCATCCTCTTAGTGGTCCACATGGACACCAAGGAGGATGGTGAACATGACCCAATGACCTTGGGTCGGCCATGACCCAACCCAAGGCCAAACTGACCCCTCCAATGGGAATTGAGCACTTAGATCACCCAATGCACTCACCTAGTACATGGCAACTCACTCTCCTCCACTCCTATGCCTAAAATGACCCACATGGGTTTTTTTAGAACCAAAACTGATCAACCAATCTCAACAATTGAGCTAAAATGGCAAAACTACTCTTCACCGTCAATCCAAGGAGAGGGAGATATACTCCCCCTCATTCCCACTCAAACCATAGGGATTCAATTCAACAGAGCCAAGGAGAGTGAGTCAAAGCTCCCCAAGAATTTCCAAGCCCTTCCCAAGCTCCATTGATTTCTACTTCTCAATTTTGCTCAAAGTTGAAAGAGGGGTCAATTGAAGATCCAACTCATCCAATTCTCTATCAAAACCAAATTAACTTTAAAGCACCATCAGTGGACTAAGATGAGCTCAATCAAGTCATTTCCTAAGTCTCCAAGCCACGGGAAGCATCACCTTGATCAAGGCCGATCACCATTGAAGGGGAATTTGGTCAACCGAGTCATCCACTCAAATCAAGATCCAATACCTTCAACAAGGCTTCGTCTCTACTGGACGAAGGTACCTCCTTCTTTGGAACCGCTAATGATAGCCTCCGATGAGGTATACAATTAAAACCATAGCCATAAGAAAAATTGGTTGGTCCTTTTTCAAGGAAAGTATTATCCCTTGAGATCTTGACTGTTGGATACATTTCTTGTGCTTCCCCAAAGGTGTGGGGTGAGTTTGAACTCCATCCAAGCACGGGTGAGCTCAAATTGAGCGATGATCGACGGACGGCATTCGTCTCTCATCGCTCGGGAGAAGATAGATCACATACCGTCCATTCTGCGTGATTGGAATGGATGATTGTGATTAAATCATGATAGAGCCCCCTCTGATTTAAGCATAAACCACAGGATTAATCTCAACCATCCGATCTTAGATAGGATGACCCATGGAGAAAGCGCATCTACCGCCGGCTGACTCAGTGATGGATGTGATAACTTAAATAACCTATATCATCCTGACACATGGAAAGCACACCATGTCAGCACACCGCGTCAGCAAGCCGCGTCAGGCGCCACGTGACCCAATAGGATTATGGGTTTAATTAGCTCTAATTAATCTAATTTTAATGTTGAAACTTCTAAAATTCATAACTAATTGTAAAAAAAATCCTAAAATTATAAACTCAAGTTCATTTTGAAAATAATTCAAAGGAAAATAATATAAAATTAAAATTAATTGATTTTGAACAATAATTTTCACTCAATTTAGGTTTTATTAGAAATATAATTAGGCTAATTACTCCTTAATTACTTTAGTAATTAATTCCAAATTACCTAGGATTGATTAGTGGGATGACTTCTGCGTCCCATGATTTTCTTGAAATTTATTGTTGGATTATTAGGGGAATTACTTATTTCATCCTTAATCCCTCTCTTAATTATTTAAATGATTAATTAACTTATTAAATAGTGATAAATTCATTAATTAAGCTTGTTAATCATCATGAAATAGTGAATGGACATAGTGAATGAGATTAGGATTTCTTTTCCACTCTTTTCCCCTAAGTTTATTTCACTTCGGTAAACACTTAATTAATTTGCAAATTAATTAATGTCTTAATCACTTTATTAATTAATTTAACTAATCAAATTCAAAATAAAACCAAATCATTCCAGAACTTAATCTTGGGTAGATTCTTAGGTGTTCAATAACCTAAGAGGCTTCAAAGAAAATTATAATCAAACTACATGTGTACGATGGTTATGAAAGTACTTAATTAAATCTTTTAGCTTAAATAATCAATAATTATGAGCCAATTGCATTAGGCACCTTTATTTCTTAGGTGCATTACTGATTTAAATTCCATGTGGTCGCATATCATATGTTGGCTCATAATTACTTATTTAATTATGTTAAAGTGGTGTAGGTAAAGGATAATTAATGGATTTAATTCATACATGTGGGTGTTTTTTTTTTCATCTATGAGTAAATGAAAACAAAAATATGCTAGTTGGACACCATGTAGATCTGCAGATGTTCTTATTAGGGTGATTGGGTATGACATTAAGTAATGATGTACTATCTTGAGAGACAGAAGTCACCATCCTACAATGGACCTAATCACCTAATAAGGACTCCTAAGGACAATGGGTCTTTGAATGTACCATAGATTCTTCCCATACATTACATGGAAAAGTAAAGTAGAGTTATTTTAAATTGGGTTCACTAAGTTTCCTATGGAGGCAAGCCTCATAGATAATTACATCTTAAGGAATGAGATTCCTTAAGAATACTCTAGATTAAGGTAAATGATTGTTATCTCCAAAGATTTTGAATGTAGGATTATCAACAAATTAGTTATTTTTATAAAATCAAGGGGATTTATCAAAAGGAGGGAGTTATTATCAAAACCAAAAGGAGATGAGTAGGGGATTCTTATGATACTAGGAAGTCTAGTAAGCATCCCAAACTATCTTATGGTTGGGATTTATATTTTTGAAGTTTGAAGAGGATTATATGTTTGAGTTGAATTTTTATTAGAAATCTAAGGCTTACAATTCCATAATACAATATAATGGAAATGCCTAAGAGGTAAGGATTTATACTTGTAGCCCACAAAATGAAATACCAACCTCAAATCTTAAATCTAGGGAGCTTTAGCGAGGGCCAAGGTACGGCCTAAATCTAAGACAAAAATGGGTCTATGGTTTACCTCCACAAGAGAGGATAAACCACCCGACTGTTATACTTATAACCGCTTGGGGGTGGCCGCCAACTAACTCCTCCTACGATTTTAAATACATGTAGGCAATTCATATGCATTGTAAAATAGCTAGGCTATTTTTATTTAGAAAGGAGACTAAGTCCTTAAACTCACTTCCTAAGAGACTAGATCATGTACGGCATGAATAATAACCTAAATCTAATGCAAATTTTGTTAAGTTTCTTTTTGATTTTTGGACAATTTATTTTACATAGGCTATGGGATTTCATATACCTAATGCATGAGAAGATTGATTATGGGTTAAAATCAGCAAGAAGGAGGTGTATTTCCACCATGGCTCTCAAAGATCAAGCTATTTTCTCTAGCACAGGTGGAAACTCTTCATTAGCAAGAGCGAAGCAAGATGATTTTATGCATGTTGTGTGACATACAACATCTAGCTATGAGTTTGCTAAATCTTTTATTATCTTGATTTATGTCTAAGGATTTAGGTGAGGTTGTGAGTTGTTAATTTTTAATTTTAAGTTGATTAATTGGATATAAAATTTATTTTTCTCTAAGAGCCTAATCGCATCTAGGCCATTCATCAATCAATGAAAAAACTAGAAAAATCATGTCATTTCTAATGCACAAGAAAATAAACATCAAACAATTTTATAAATCTAGTGCAAAAGAATAATAGGCCAATGTGGTCGGGCTCCACTGCACAAACCCAAAAATAAAAGTGAGTAGCCTAGCTCTACCCATATACAACCCGAATTGCAAATGAATAATTACGATTAAGTTGAATTCATGTTATGGGGGTCTTCATTCTTTATTTCCTCATTTCTTCATTTCTTTCTTCCTTCTGGTTGGTTGGGATGTAGTTTGCTCCAAGGCTTCACATGGTATATAAGATTTGGTCTTCTGACCAATGTGCATCCTAATCCCCAAATAACATTCATTCCAAATCTTAATTACAAAAAATTACATCAAAATGGGAAAAGATAAATCTACCTAAACTTGCAAAATAGAGATTAGTTAAACATACCACATAACCCAAGTAGTTATAAGAATAAATTGGACTTAGCACCCCACATATGGGTAACTAAGTCCATCTATCCGAGTTTAGATCATGCTTAGGGGTATAAGCAACATGCATATCAAAAGTATTTATATTTTTATTATAGCGCCCATTAAGCATAATCTCCTATAGAAGATAATGAATAGACTAAGATCATCCTATCATCCAATCTATGCATATGCACCCTAACATCCAGTCTAAAAATATTACATCATAAAACAAAATCAAGCATCAAACCATGCATCGCCCTAACATAGAGCTAGAAATGGTGACTTAACCTAATATGTGTGTCATTCAAGGCTTGTGTGGCATGTCTTAGCTAGGCTTTAAGGTTGGAATTTTCTAAATGTGAAAGATTCAACTTAGAGGGTGGTTTTATTTAAGTAATTTAGTTGATTTATTAATTTTATTTGATGATTTAATTTGATTTGAATGAACCCACACTTAGTTACTAAATGTTGTAAAGAGAGGAAAAGAGAAGATAACTTCTCTTTCTTCTCTACCTTAAGTAATTTTCTAAGGTAGATTCATTAATGATTTTTCTTTGGTGAATGTTTGATTATGTGTTTTAATTAATCCTAAGTTTAGATTTGCTCTAAATAAATCTATTCAATAAGAAAGACATCTTAAGATTAGTTAAGGAAAATTATTATCACATAACACACAACCATTTATATCTTTTCAACATATATATCATGCATACGAATAATCTTATGCATATTTATACATGCAAAGCAAATTTTAGCACACCTTAATAATGGATCCAAAGAGATGTTATTTAAGAAAATTTAGATATTTCATGGATGCATGTTCTTGTTAAGTAAAAAAGAGGGACTCTTTTATCCATTAATCAATTGCACATCCATATGTATGAAAGGCATAAGTGTGTACAACATCATTATTTATGACACTAGGGATATAAGGTACAAAACCTTCTTAGGGCTACTTAAAACCTCACAACCCCAGTATGTCCAAACTAATATACCACTTTTTCTAAATACATGTGCATGTACAAAAAGAAATAAATGGGTGAAGAGTCATGCAAAAGATTTTTGTTTGATTTGGTTATGCAATTACATGTGCAAATGTGAAGATCCTTCTTAATTCATAACACAGAAGTGTATAGGAATAGATTTAAGCAAGTGTTATGTTCTTTTTAAATGAATTATACACTTTGCAATTCCTATTCAAATCCATGTTAAGAGAAGAGAAGAAAATCACATAAAGCACATCTTATGCTATAATCACATGCCAGCTTATAAGTACTTATAAGTAGCATACCTTCATTTATAATCTTTGATTTATAGATTTTTGAAAATAATTTTTGATTTAATAGTGATAATAGCCACTCATATTCTTATTTTAGCCTAAACATGCAATTTTACATAAAGAAAATATTTTATTTAATTGATTTTTTAAGAGAAACGAATGCATGATTTCATATGGCAAATAATATTCAGTATGCTGAGAAAGAAATAAAGTGATGTAAGCATGTAACTTCATTCACCCTAATTAATTCCTAAGGACAATCCTAAAAGATAGGATTATTCAAAGTGAATCAAAATTCTTTAAATAAATTTTTATTTTTGAATTTGATTTGGCTTAGGAAATGTGAAAAGAGTTTGCTGGTCCTAACCCATTTCCCCTATGTGTGAGTTGGTTTAGTTTAATTATTGAATAATTAGATTATTTTTTATGTTTTATATAAGTTAAGGTGTGAATTAAATCCATTAATTACCCCTTAGCTATACCACCTTAACATAATTAACCTAACAATTATGTGCCAACATATGATATGCAATCACATGGAAATTAAATCAGCAATGCTCCTAAGAAAAAATGGGGCCTAATGCAATTGGCTCACAATTATTGATTAATTAAGCTTAAGGGTTTTCATTAAGTACTTTCATAACCTTCCCACACATGTGAGTTGGATATAATTTCCTTTGAAGCCTCTTAAGTTATTGAACACCTAAGTATCTACCCAAGATTATGAGATTAAGTTCTGGAGTGATTTGATTTTGAATTTTTATTAATTGAATTTATTAATGAAGTGATTAAGCCATAAATTACAACTTGATTAAATGTTTTCCAAATGGAATGAACTTAGGGAGAAGAGATTGGAAAAGGAACCCCAATCTCATTCCCTAAGTTCATTCACTGTTTCATAGTAATTAGTAAATTTTATTAATGGATTCATCACTATTTAATAGGTTAATTAATCACTCAATTAATTAAGGGAGTGATTAAGGGTGAATCAAGCATTTCCCTTAATTAATCCAATAATAAATTACAAGAAAATCATGGGAGGTAGAGGTCATCTCACTAATCAACTCTAAAAAGTTTGGAATTAATTGTTGAAGTAATTAAGGAGAAATTAACATAATTGCATTCTCAATAAAACCCAAATGGAGTGAAATCTATTGTTCAAAATCAATTCAACTTAATTTTATATTATTCCCCTTTGAAGTATTTTTAAAATGAACTTGAGTTTGCTTTTTTTTTTGGATTTTTCTACATTTAGTTATTAATTTATGAAGTTTTTATGGTTAAAGGCTAATTAAATAGCCTAATTAACTAACTAATCTCATCGACGCCACGTGGACTGCTGACGCGGCACATTTTGCATGTGTTGCAATGGGATTGGTTATTTAAGTTGTCACAACACATGTCGCATCAGCTGGTGACGTGATGCGCTTTCCCCTAGGCCATCTTATCAAGGATCAAATAACTAAGATTAATCTTGTGATTTTAAAAGGTTTAATCAGTGGATCTAGTGAGATCTAATTATGGCTGTCCATCCAAAACATGCGGGATGCATGGCCCATGATTCATCCCTGCCTAAGCTATGGGAGACGGAGGTCGTCCATCCTCCATGGCTTAATCTAAGCTCACCTAAGCTCAGATTAGGTAGAGATTCACCCCACACCATCAAGAGGTGTAGGGAAGAACATTCAATGGCTAGGATCTAATGGGATTACAATTCCCTTCACAAAAGACCAAATAATTTTCAATGGAGGATTGGTTTTGAATCATACCTTACCAGAGGCTATCACCGGTGCTTCTAACATAGGAGGTAGCTTCATCTAGTGGAGATGAAGCTCTGTTGAAAGTTCCAAGCCTCAATTTGAAGTGGATGCATGGATTTACCAAGATCCCCTTTAATGGCTTGTGGCTTTGATCAAAATCCCCCTTCCTGTGGCTTAGTGACTTGGAAAATGCTTTGTGTGAGCTAGACTTTCCTTTTTGATGGTGCTTGCAAAGTGAATTGAGGTTTGGTTGAGAATTGAGTAAGTTTGAATTTGGATTTGCCTCCCCTATTTCAACTTTGAAGAAAACTGAGAAGGAGAAGTTTGGGAAGCTTGGAAATGACCTTGGGAAGCTTGTGGATGCTTGCCTTCAGTCACCCTAGCTCAATTGAATTCAAAGAGTATGCATTGAGTGGGAATGAGAGGGAGCATATCTTCCCCTCCTTGGATCGGACGGCCGAGATCCATCTTGCCATTTTGATCAAATTGAGGAGATTGATTGGGTTATTAAGGTTGTTAAGGGTTCCATGTGCTTCAATTTTTGGCAGAGGAGTGGAGGAGAGGAAGTGCACTTGTGTTAAATGAGTGTAGGAGGTGATCCAAGTGGAGAATTTTCATTGGAGGGGTCAGTTTGGCCTTGGGTTGGGTCATGGCTGACACAAACCTATTGGGTCATGTTCACCACTCTCCTTAGTGTCCATATGGTCCACTAGGAGGATGCTAAGTGGCCATGAAAAGGAATTGGCCAAATTCTAAATGAATTTGGCCATAGGTTACCCTTTGACCTAAGGGTAAAAGTGTCATTTGGCCTTGATTTTGATTTGGGAAGATTTGAGATGTTTCAAAAATAGGTTGGGCCAAATTTCAATGAATTCGGATTTTATTTGATATGATTTGGCTCAAGTGGACCCATTTAGGTCAAAATGGGTCAACTTGGGTCAAGTTGACCAATTATCAAATTGGGTCAAACCAAGGGTTAGGTCAAGTTCAAATGATCATTTGGAAGCTATGGGTATCATTGGTTTGGTTCAATTCGGTTTATATTTGGTTTTGGTTCATTTGAGTTCACTTAGGTCAAATGAGTCAAGTTGACCAATTTGACCCATTTGACCCAATTGGGTTAGATTATGGGTTGGTTTCGGCTTGGTTGATCATTTGAAATGTATTGTAAGCTTTAGCTTCAATCAATTTTGGTTTTGTTTGATTTCAAGTTAATTTGACCTTTTAGGTCAAGTTGGGTTTATGGTCAATTGGGCTAGGTTGGGTCTAGTTGGCTAATTGAGGCTTTGGTTAAGTTCAACAAGTTATTTAGAATGAATTTGACCCATTGGTCACAATCAATTTGTCTTAGATCAAAATTTGACCCATTTTAACTTTTTTAGGTCAACTTGGGTCAACTTAGGTCAAGTGGCCAATTTGGCTAGGTTTGGCTCAATTGATGGCTTGATCATGTTCAATCATTGATGATGGATTAGTTTAGATCAATGGTTTCAATCAATTTGTCCTATGATAGATTTTGGCTAGTTTTAGTTTCATTTGGGCTAAGTGTTGACATGGTCAAAGGCTAAGTTTGACTTAATTTGACCCAATTTGAGTGATTGATCATCCTAGGATGATTGTTGCTCACAATGTGAGGCCTAGGTGGTCTTAGTTCAATTTAAATTGGGTTGGATTAGAATTTAGCTCAAAAAGGTCCTTTAGGTCACTTTGGGTCAAGTGAGCCTAAGTGGGTCAATTGCTTGATCAAGGCTTGATTCAAGTTTGGTTGAACTCACGTATGGATTTATGATTGAAATTTAAATCCAATTGCAAGTGATTTGGAGTCGAATGAGTTTTGATTCATTTGATAATTTCAAGTCAAAAGGGTGAACATGGGTTTGACTTGGGTTAGTTTAATTTTGGTTTGATGATTGGAGTTTATGTTTATAATTTTGTTTGTGATTGAAGATTGATTGTTTGAAGACAAAATCCAAAGGTTTGAATTGATTTGAGAATGATTTGGTTAAGTTCTAGGGGTTTGACTTCAAAGGGTATAGGTTGGATTTAGGTTAGATTTCGGCTTGAGTTTTGAATTTAGTTTTGGTCATTTGAATTTATATTTGTGAATATAAATGAGAATATAAATGGGTTATGAGAAAATCTTTTAAGTTTGGAGTGATTTGAATTTTATTTGAGCTAAGTCCATAGAATTTGACTTGAAAGAGTTTAGGTTGGATTTTGGTTGAATTTGGATTTGAATTTTGAATTGATTTTGGTTATTTGAATTTATATTTCATTTATATTTGTGAATATAAATGAGAATATAAATGGGTTATGAGGAAATCCTTTGAATTTGAAGTGATTTGAATTTGAATTGGCTAAGTCCACATGGTGAAATCAAAATGGCTTAGGAAAGATTTTGGATTTGGAATTCAGTATGGGTTTCAATCATTTGATTTAGAATTGATTCATGATTTAGATCTTGGAATTGATTTGATGATTTGAGAAAATCAATTAGATTGAAATTGATTTAAGGTTTGATTTAGAATTGATTTGAATTTGAAGTTGATTTGATTTTGAAATTTGACTTGAAAGAAGGAAGTAAGGATTTGGTTCGAGCTATAGGGTAGGAAAGTTTTCCTAATACCCTAAGGCATAACCTATTCCTATGGCTAATTCTTCTAAGTATCTAGGGTTAGGTTAAGTGTTCACCTAATCACTAGAAGTGTCTTAAGACTAAGGAACTCTTAGTGTTTAGAGGATTCCTTATGTCTAGGATGGAGAAGTTGAGAGCTCACTCCAAAAGTGAGGTCAACAAAGGGTGCCCAATAGGTGTGGTGTGACTGACAAGTCATACCGCATATATTGGTGTTGACTGAGACGATCAACAATGTTTGAACGATCACAAGCACTAACAAAAATGATGTACTCCCAAACCAGAGGTGTAGAAGGAATCAAGAGCTTAGTGCAATGTGACTCTACTCATGTCAATAACATAAGAGAGTGAAGGAAGAATCCACTAGGGATTAAGTATGTGAGCCTTCCACTAGGGGAAAAGGTTCAAGTTATTCACTGGGGATAAGAGGTTTGATTTCCTTTGTGTCTCATTGGGGAGAAATTTGGCATTATTTGCTGATTTATGATTTGGTGCTCCATTGGGGATGAAAATGAGAACTCTCCACTAGGGGAGCAAGTTCAAGTCATCCTTGGGAAAATAGGTTGAGAAATCTATTGGGGGATTAGAATCTAGGATCCACTAGGGATGAAAATGTGAACTCTTCGCTAGAGGAGCAAGTTCAATTTGGATTGAATTGGTTCCACTAGGGGAATAGGAAAGATTTGCATGTCGCTGAGGAGAAGCAAATTGATTTGATTTGTTTAATTTAGTTTGACTCCACTAAGGAGGTTGATTGGATTTATTTAGTTTGACTCCACTAGGGAGGAGGGTTGAATTTATTCCAGATTTTAAATTTTGAATATTTAGATGAATCCTATCGGTTTGCGATAGACTACACTGAGTAGGGGCCATGTCAGCCTTGACCTAGTTCAGACTTACCAATCCAAAGGGGTAGTCTACCAACCACATAGTAGGACTATCCAACCAAAGGGGTACCTTTCGGTTTGCAGCGGTCAATTTAGGGATGAAAGCGTGAGGACTCACATCTTCCACTATAAAATACCACTAGGGTGACACGTTAGCAAGGTAACATGTTAACCCGACCTAGGGCTGACTACTGAGTGAATACCTTTGGGGGACTTAAATCATCTCAAAGATAGTCAAAGTTAATTTTATTTTTTAATTATATTTGATGGATCTCATTGGTTTTTGATGGACTACACTGAGTAAGGGCCATGTTGGCCTTAACCTAGCTCAGATTTACCAATCCAAAGGGATAGTCTACCAACCACATAGTAGGACTATCCAACCAAAGGGATGTCTTTCAGTTTGCAATGGTTAATTCATGGAAGAAAGCATGGGGACTCAAATCTTTCTTAAATAAAAGACCACTGGGACAACATATTAGCAAGGTAACATGTTAACCCGACCTAGGGACTGACTACTAAGTGAATGTCACTGGGGGACTTAAATCAGTTCAAATATAGTCAAACTTAATTTCATTTTTAATTATATTTGATGGATCCCATCAGTTTGCAATGGACTGCACTGAGTAGGGGCCATGTTGGCCTTGACATAGCTCAGATTTACCAATCAAAAGGGGTAGTCTACCAACCACATAGTAGGATTGTCCAACCAAAGGGGTGCCTTTTGGTTTGCAATGGTCAATTTAGGGAAGAAGGCATGGGGACTCACATCTTCCACTACAAAAGATCGATGAGGTGACATGTTAGCAAGGTAACATGTTAACCCGACCTAGGGCTAACTACTGAGTGAATGCCACTGGAGGACTTAAATCAACTCAAAGATAGTCAAAGTTAATTTTATTTTTTTAATTATATTTGATGGATCCCATTGGTTTGCAATGGACTGCACTGAGTAGAGGCCATGTTGGCCTTAGCTTAGCTCAGATTTACCAATCCAAAGGAGTAGTCTACCAACCACATAGTAAGACTATCCAACCAGAGGGGCGCCTTTGGGTTTGCAATAGTCAATTCAGGAAAGAAAGCACGGGGACTCACATCTTCCACTACAAAAGACCACTCGGGTGACACATTAGCAAGGTAACATGTTAACCTGACCTAGGGTTGACTACTGAGTGAATGCTGCTAGGGGACTTAAACCAGCTCAAAGATAGTCAAAGTTAATTTCATTTTTTTAATTATATTTGATGGATCCCATTGGTTTGCGATGGACTGCACTGAGTAGGGGCCATGTTGGCTTTGACTTAGCTCAGATTTACCAATCCAAAGGGAGTAGTTTTCCAACCAAGGGGAGAACTATCCAACCAAAGGGGTGCCTTTCAGTTTGCAATGGTTAATTTAGAGAAGAAAGCATTGGGACTTACATCTTTCTTGAATAAATGACCATTGGAGAAATATATTAGCAAGGTAACATGTCAACCTGACCTAGGGCTGCCCATTTGTTTGTGACAGTCATGCTAGAAAGAATTGGTAGTATACTTACATCTCCCAAAGAGAAATGACCATCGGGGTAACCTATTTATGGTGAAACATATTGAACCCGACCTAAGGGCGACTACTGAGAGAGTGTCAACCTGGGGATTTATCTCTACTCAAAAGTAGTCAGGCAATTCCTATAGGGAGTTCTGCTGACATTACACTAAAGATAGGATGCCTGCTTAGGAAAGGGGCCACTAGGGGCTTGAATTCCTAATCCATAAGAAAATTAATTTATTTATTTTATTTGTTTGTTTGTTATAGACCCTGCTAGTTTGTGAGGGATCATATTGAGAAGGAGCTTATATTAGTCTAGACCTATCTCAGATTTACTGAACCAAGTGAGAATCTTTGCATCTGTTAAACAAATTCTGTAACCACAGGAGTGGCTACTAGGAAAGAGGGACTGCCTAATCTAAGAGTAACACGGGTAGTGTCTAAATGAGGTCATAAAGGATGAACCAAGTAGAGTTCCCGTAGGGGAGGGACCATAAAGGTCTTTATCCAAAACCCTAGAGAAGATAATATCTATAGGTATTCGGTGGCCAACTCAAAGAGAAAGCACGGGGACTCATATCTACCAAGAGTGGTGTATCCACCAAGTGAGTTGTTGTCATCTTAACGAACATTAACCAACCTAAAGTGGCCGTCAGCTTGTAATAATCAGCCTAAAAAGAAAGCATCAGGGATTAACATCCTCTTATAGAAAAATTGATTGTTGAGATAGTCTTTCTTTGGCTTGATGGGTTTTATCCGACCTAGGGCGACTACTGAGTGAATGCCACTTGGGGGCTTATATTAATTCAAGAGTAGTCAAGAGGAAAGGAGCCACTAAGAGACTTATCCTAAACCTCAAATATACTCAACCTAGTCAGTGCATGTTGGTTAGTTCAAGAAGAAATCTTGTAGACTTACATCTTCTTAAATAATAGTCAACATGAGGTAGCTTACTAGCTGCACAGTAGGGTCTACCAGACTAACAAGGCACTCATCAGTTTACAGTGGTTAAGTCAAGAAGAAAGCACGGGGACTCACATTCACCGAATAAGTCACCGTTGGGGTGACATACTAGCAAGGTAGCATGTTATCCCGATCTTGAGGAGCTAATGAGTGAGTGCCACGGGGGCTTTCTCCCGCATCAAAATAGCTTGAGACAAAAGATATGTGTTTGTTTTGTTTGTGTTTGTGTTAGAAGGAATAGGATGCCTCTCAGGTTCTCTCACACCTATCCTAAAACACATCGAGGAATTGATGAAATGGTGCCATGAATGACAGTTGTGATTCCACAGAGAAAGGATGTCACTTGGGTTCTCTTATACCTAATTTAGCCGTGCAAGTCAAAAAAGGATGTCTCTTGGCTTCTCTCACACCTATTCTAATAGCACTGGGGAATTATATTTAATTTGTGTTTGTGTTGTGAAAGAGAGATAGCATGCCTCTCGGGTTCTCTTACACCTATCCTAAAATATGTCATGGAAGATTCACAAATAAGCAAACAACGCTTCAAATGAAGAGAATATCTTGATGAATTGGAATAGAATTTTGATAATAATTATTTTCGAACATGATTTTATGGGTAATATTTCATCAAATAGAGCCCATTAATTTGAAGCATCGGGTGTTCCCCTTTACAATCAATAAGCTGATAAAATCCTCCTTAGTAGGCCTTCTCTATGATGAAAGTGCCTTCCTAAGTGAGTTCAAACTTTCCTCTCATCTTTCAATGAGCAATAATTGGTCTCCTTAAAACTAGAATAAGTTCTCCAACTTGAAAAGCTCTAGGGCGGACCAGCTTGTTGTGAGCTTGAATCATCTTGGCCTTGTATAACTCGAGATTCTAGCATGCCCGTAGGCGTCTCTCCTCCAAACCTTTGAGCTCTTCTAACCGCAACTTTGCATTCTACTCTGTAGTGATTTTACTACCCATTGCTATCCTTAGTGATGAGAGTTGAATTTCTAAGAGTAGAATGGTTTTAGACCCATACACTAAGAAGAATGGGGTAGATTGAGTTGGAGTTCTGTATGTGGTGTGGTATGCCAACAAAGCTTCAACTAGTTGCTCATGCCATTATCGCTTGTTGTCGTCAAGTGTCTTCTTTAGTATTTGGATGAGAGTTTTGTTGAATGCTTCTGCTAGGCCATTTTTCCTAGGATAGTAGATGGTGGAGTATCTCCAATCTATACTATGTCTCCTGGCGAAGCTATTGATCTTGGTGCTCTTGAATGCAGTACCATTATCAGATATAATTTGTCGAGGAACCCTAAACCTATATATGATATGGTTCCTAAAAAATTAGAACACATGCTGAATTATGACCTCTCTAAGTAGGATTGCCTCCGCCCACTTGAAAAAGTAGCCAGTGGTAGCTAGGATGAACCGATGACCCTTGGAAGAAGGAGGATTGATAGGCCCCACTATGTCAGTACCCCAACACTCAAATGGCCATGATTTCAATGTAGGATGTAGAATGTTGGCTGGTTGGTATGGGACCACACTATGTACCTAACATTGATGGCATCTCTTAGCCATGCTCATGCAGTCTATGATCATCGAAGGTCAGTAGTATCCTAGTCTCTTGATCTTTGCTTTCATCTTTAGACTGGATTGGTGCACTCTGCATAGACCTGAATGTACTTCAGTCATGATCTTATGGGCTTCGTGTTTGTCCAAATAATGTAACCACATTTGATTGAAAGATCATCAGTACAAGTTGTTATCCATGAGAGCATAGGATAGAGCTCTCTACTTCAATTGATGGGCTTCTGATTTCTCTTGAGGTAGTTTGCTTGTGTTCAAGTAATCCATGAATGGTTGCCTCCATTCCAGCTCCCCATCTTTATTGAGTTGGAGTTTTGTATGTGGTGCGGTATGCCAACAAAGCTTCAACTAGCTGATCATGCCATTGTTGCTTATTATCGTCAAGTGTCTTCTTTAGTATTTGGATGAGAGTTTTGTTGAATGCTTCTGCTAGGCCATTTTCCCTGGGATAGTAGATGGTGGAGTATCTCCAATCTATGTTATGTCTCCTAGCGAAGCTATTGATCTTAGTGCTCTTGAATGCAGTACCATTATCGGATATAATTCGTTGAGGCACCCCGAACCTATATATGGTTTCACGAAAAAAAGCACATACATAGTTGTGACCTCTCTAAGTAGAATTGCCTCTGCCCACTCGAAAAAGTAGCCAGTGATAGCTAGGATGAACCGATGACCCTTGGAAGAAGGAGGATCGATAGGCCCCACTATGTTGATACCTCAACACTCAAATGGTCATGATGTCAATGTAGGATGTAGAATGTTGGTTGGTTGGTGTAGGACCACACTGTGTACTTAAAACTGATGGAATCTCCTAGCCACATTCATGCAGTCTGTGATCATCGAAGGACAGTAGTATCCTAGTCTCTTGATCTTTGCTTTCATCTTCAGACTGGATTGATGCACTCTTCATAGACCTGAATGTACTTTGGTCACAATCTTATGGGCTTCGTGTTTGTCAACGTAACCACATTTGATTAAAATACCATCAGTACAAGGTGACATCCACGAGAGCATAGGAGAGAGCTCTCTACTTCAATTGATGGGCTTGTGATTTCTCTTGAGGTAATTTGCTTGTGTTCAAGTAATCCATGAATGGTTTCCTCCAATCCAGCTCCACATCTTTATTGGCAACGTCAACCCCCAAACCCCCCCCTCCTTCAAGAGAGAATCTCTTGATGAGTTCAGCATCAATATGGGATAGGACTTGTCTATTTTAGACCCTTATTGGAATGGACTCATCTTCTAGACATGCCAATATCTTGGCAAGTTTAGCCAAAGCATTTGCTACTGTGTTCTCTCCTCGAGGGACTTGTAGATGGTGACCTCAGGAAATTGGGCCAATAGCTTCATGGTATACTCATGGTAGTGACAAAGCTTAGGATTTAGAACCTTATAGGACCCAGCAATCTGGTTGATGACCAGCTAAGAATCCCTTTAGATGTTGTTGCTTTTGACACACACTATAATAGGTACCTCTAGACCGTCAATCAAAGCCTCATACTCGGCTTCATTATTGGTGCATGGATTAGAGAGATAGTATGAGAATCTCATCATATCGCAGTCTAGAGTTAAGAGAACTAATCCTATCTCTGCCTTTCCTAGAAGAGTAGATCATGATTCTTTTCCTTTGTGAATGGAAGTCGCACCATCAAAATATATCTCCCAATGGTGGTTTTCAACCTCCCCTAAGTTCATGATTTGTTCATCGATCATCAAGGAATTAGGGTAGTGGGTGTCTTAAGAAATGCTAGGCATGTCCTTTCACTACATGGAGGGGTACGAAT
Source organism: Cymbidium sinense (assembly GCA_021442155.1). Taxonomy (NCBI): domain Eukaryota; kingdom Viridiplantae; phylum Streptophyta; class Magnoliopsida; order Asparagales; family Orchidaceae; genus Cymbidium; species Cymbidium sinense. The sequence goes on along the minus strand of CM038217.1, from coordinate 25,871,808 downwards.
GTGATATGGAACTGTGAGAGAATCATGGGCCAACATGCCAATCATCCGGATAACATTAGTCGTGTCATGAGATACTGCATTGGATTGATTCTTGAAATCAAGTTCACCTTATGAGAAAGTATATAGTGTTGTAGTTTTTGGGATTCAAAGATCAAACCTAGGCAATGTTTATCAATTAGTGGGTAGTTTGCTTCAGTAGGGATCAGATGATGGCTGAGGTAGTAGAGAGCGTTCTCCTTCCCTTCATCATTGGCTTGGGCTAACAAAGTGCTAAGGGAGTCATCCAATGTAACAGCGTAGAGGATAAGTGGCCTGCCCAGGATAGGGGCTGCTAAAACTGATGACTTCACCAAATACTGTTTGATGTCTTCAAAGGCACATTGGCACTTATCATCCCACTTAAACTTTGCATCCTTTTTGAGAAGTGTTGAAAATGGTTTGCATCTTCTCGATAGATTGGAGATAAAGCATCTTAGATACGCCAATCGCCCTTGGAAAGATCTGAGTTGAGTTAGACTTTTAGGGGGTGTCATCTCTAAGATAGCTTTGATCATTTCTAGGTCTATCTCTACTCCCTAGTGTTGGGCAACAAACCCATGGAACTTCCCTAAAGCTACTCTGAATGCATACTTCAGGGGATTCATTTTGAGATTGAATTATCTTTACTGTTCAAAAATTACTCTCAAGTCAAAGAGGTGGTCTTTCTTTTCTTTGTTTTTTGACTACTAGATCATCAACATAGCACTCAACTTGATGATGAATGAGTTCATTGAAAATCTGAGTCATGGCTCATTAGTATGTGGCACCAACATTTTTAAGGCCGAAAGGCATGACCTTATAATAATAGATTCTGATCGGGATTTGAAAAGCAATATTTCTTTCATCCTCGAGGGCCATCTTGACTTGGTTGTAGTCGGATGACCCATCCATGAGAGAGAATACTACATGAGATGAGGTGATTTCCACCATTAATTCTGGTATAGGAAGAGAAAATTCATCCTTAGGACATGCCTTATTTAAGTCCCTGAAATTGATGCATATGTGAATTTAACCATTCTTTTTCTTAATTGGCATGACACTGGCTAACCAGGTAGGGTATTTTTCTTCCCTGATAAAACCAACATTGATCAATTTCTTGACTTCGGAAATGACTTGTTGTTCAATTTCTAATAACATGCGTCTAGGAGCTAGCTTGATAGGGTTAGCATTTTGGTCTATTGCTAGTTTGTGGACTGCTACATCAAGAGATAATCCGGACATCTCTTCATAACTCCATGTAAAGAAATCCTTAAACTCAATCAATAGCCTAACTAAGTCATTGGTTTCTTCTTCATTTAGCGGAGAGCTAATGTATGTAGGGCATGGATCTTCTTCAATCTTGAGGTTGATATCTTAGAGCTTGTCGATCGTTGAGTGGATTTCCTCTTCAAATAATGGAGGTACATATTTGATTTGGAGATCATCTGGATTATCTGAAGTTTCTAAACACACTTCCTCATAAGATTCAGTGTGATTTGAGAAGATTCTATCAGACTCCAGATGATTGGTGACAACTAAGCAGTAATCATCGTCATTGACCGAACCCATTGTACCGAATCCTAATCCTAAACTTGATTGTGCATCCCAACCTTTGTTGTTCCACAGCTTCTCGAAATACTCTGACTTGTGCTTGGACCATGTATAAGGAATCAAATCTTTCTTTGCAAGATTATGAACACAAGGCGAGTACCAATCAAAAGATAATTCCATTAAATCTTTGTATGAATTATCCTTAAGTTCTACATCAGCTTCTGGACTTGAGGATGATGATCCCAATAGGAATCTCTTTAGCTTGATATTCATGGAAGACTTAGGGGCTTCCTTAACTACTAAACCTTCAACTTTTTGAGAAGAAAGTGAGGATAGAGCTAAAGTTCTCAACTACTTCCTAAAAGTTTTACATAAACTTGATTTGAATACATTCATGCTTTGCTTAGAGCCCTGGTCTTCATCAATGTCCAGCTCAAGTGTCACCTCTAATGAAACCTGTTGAGAGGGGTTGGCTGGTATGCTAATCACATGAGACTCATCCTCCGAGCTGGATTCCAAGTCTATGTGAATAGTAGTACTCTGAACTGGAACACATGGCTTGTTGTTGGCAACCCAGGGTCTTTCACCTCTGGAATGGTCTCTGTATATGCCTCTACATCTGCCTGGTGGAGGACGAGTTATCCTACCCATATGTCTGTATGGTGAAACAAACTGTGGCTGGAATATGACATGCGGCTCTACTTCTTCATTGGTGTCCTTTTCTCGCTCACTTCTATTTCCCTTTTTCTTTGCTTTTTTTTCTTTTTCTTTTGCTTCTTTTTCTTTTTCTTTTGTATTTGAATTTTGACCAAGTTCACAAGAAAATGCATTTTGATTTTGAGGAAGATAGTAGGTCGCATCTTTATGTATCTTGACCTCTCTAATTGAAAATGGCTTTTCTTCTCCTTTGACACGGTATTCAATTCCATCCTTTCTGAACTTGATGCACTGATGAAGGGAGGATGGAATTATCTTGTTCTAGTGTATCCAAGGCCTACTGAGCAAGCAGTGAATGAAGTATTCAAATCAATTAAATAGAACTTGGCTTCAGTATTTCAGTCTCCTATTTATAAAGTTAACACTATGGATCCTAAAAGCCCTCTCACCTTGTTCATTGAATCCTCTCAACATCATCCGATCTCCTTGGAGTGTAGAGATGTCAATCTTTAAATAGGCAAGGTTCTTTAGACTCATAATGTTCACCAATCCACCTGGATCAACTACAAGTCTAGAGAGTCTAAATCTTCCCATAACCACTATCATGTAGAGGGGACGGTTATGCTTCATGTCCCCTAAAAGAAGGTCTTCATCTATAAATGTGGCTCCCTGGCTTTCTCTTAAATAATGTGCCTCCTCTCCAATAGTAGTCAGCTAAGCTAAGCATATCTCTAGATCAAGAAGAGCCTTGATTAATGATTCCCTCATCTCTTTGGATAAGATAAGGGCATTACAGATGCTTAGTTTAGTTGGAAACTTTCTTAGGTGAGCAAGGACATTGTAATCAACTCTAAGCTAATCCTCCACAAGCATATCCATGGGTGGAGCATCCTGTGGAAGGGCTTCTTGCTCATTGGTACCAATGACTTGTTTCCCCTTATCTTGAGGTGCTGAGGTAGAACCTTACCTATAGAGGTTAACTTGATCTCTTGTGGCGTTAGTGGAAGAATTTACACCATCATTCACCTAGCCTTCTCCTATAGGATCCTCAGAATCAGCTCAAGAGGTGAACCCATACTATTCAGAGAAGGAAAGTCCATCTCCATCGAATGAGGAAAAATCGAGTTGTTATAATTATTATTTTAGACTTAGAGTAGAAGGTAGACAACCCATCAGAAGTGACACAGATGTAATTCAAACTAGCTTTATTCTTCAATTTCTTGGATTTATAAGGAGATACATAATAGAAATATAGTAAAGTAAGTGGGGTGAGGAATTTGATTCCCTCATCCACCAATACAAGATGTCTATTAGAAGAAGAGCTAGTTGAAGTAGAAGTGTCGGCTGAAGTAGTAGCTGCAATAGTGGAATGGAGGCTGGGCTCAATCAATTGTTGTGGTACTTGGCTATCCAGAGCTAATACAAGCTACTACTGTTGCTACTGAACTCCCACTTTCCCCAAATTGTCTTTGGCAACTTGTGAACCTTCCTTGATGTTGGAGGTTCAAGCTGCCTCAAGAACTTGCAAGGAAAGTTTCTTGATTTTTGAAATAATGGTTTTAGAGGTTTGGGATAGAGAGATATCCCAACCTTCTTCGATTTTGAGAGGATCACATATATCCCCAAGGATCACCCTAACAGAACTGGATGGTTGTTCCACTAGATATGCCTTTGGGATAACTATGGCACCTAACTTGTAGCTATGCTCCAGATAGTCCCTGAATGTAAAATAATCTTCCAAAATATGTCCTAGCATGCAGTGGTAGGGAAAAAGTTAGGATCATTGCCCCTACCCACTTCCTCCGATTTTCTAGGCTCGAGTAGCTAAAAATTATGTTTCTTTAAGAGGTTCTTAAAGATTTTACTAACTACCTCCATCTTAAATGAATAAGGTTTGTTTAGTTTATCCAAAAGAGTTGGTGGATGGTAGCTACCTGGTGGCAGGTATGTGTACTACGATTGAGAATATGGATGAGGAAGAGGCGGCGAAGACCGTGGAGGCTACTGTGGCGATTGGTAGGATGGCTTAGGTGGTGGTAGAGGAGGTGGAAGTCGCAGCTGTGGAGCTCAATGTCTCTTATACTGCTCTCTGGCCGGATGCTTCCCCTTGTCCAATGCTGCTACTTCCCCTAGCTTCTTTTTATAGATTTTATGTGGCTTTAGCTTTATTGACTAATCTTGAAAAGGCAACTGTTTGGCCTCTCCTTGTAGACTAGCCACCTTATTGATTAGCTTCTCAAATATCTTGATGGTAAAATCTTTGAGCATGAAGGCAACCGGGTCATGAATATTTTTTAGTAGAATTTTAATGATATGTTGTTCAGATAGCTGCGATTTGCATTTCATACTCAAATTATGTCATCTAAGAATATAGTCAACGAGGGACTCATCGGGGTGTTTTTGTGCTATAATGAATTGCCCACAGTTACCCTTTGCTGAGCTCCAGCAAACTTATTAATAAAGATTTGCTCCAACTCAGCAAAGGTCTTCACCAAACTATTGGGGAGTTCAGTGTACCAATCAAAGACTATGCCTACTAAATTGCTGATAAAAAGATGGAACAGTAACGCATCACTACCACTAGCATTGCAATACATTTGCGGGCGTGGTTTCATTTGCCATCAAAGCGCTTGAAAGAAGGAGGCACAAAACCCTTAGGATACTGGATAGCATCGAATTTCTCTAGGTAGGGTCTACCCTTTGGAACTGATGAACCACCTTAGGCTTCCACCAACGCTTCTTTCACTTGCTGCTCAATCATGAGTTTAAGGTCCTTTTCTTGTACAGAGGTAATGTCCACTACCTTCCAATACAAGCTAGTGCTGCCCTGCTCTGCTGGAGATGAAGTCTTGGCTTGATCCAATACATGCAACAACTCAGGCTGACCGGTCTCTGTAATAGTAGGATGTACTGATGGGGCTTGATTCTAAGGTGCCAAAACTAGTTCTAGCAAATATTCAAGCCTCTTTCCTATCTTGTCAGTTTGTTCATCCTTCTCTTTGAGTTGTTTAAGGAGGTGTTGGGTCAAATCATCTGTTTGGCGCAACACCTTCCAAACTCTCTGAGAAGGGGAACCTCTATGTGCACCTCCGTTGAATCTTCCAACATGTCATCTTCATTGGGATCAAAACTAACTTTTTCTTCCTTTAGATCAGACTAGTCATACCCTAGGATCTCTTTCTTCTCCAGATAAATGTCATAATATCATCTGATCCAATGATCATGATTGATCATGGAGGATCAAGTTCATGGACGAGATACATCTCCCCCAATATTGATCTTGTGAGGCTATGCTCCTGGAGGATACATCATATTTATGTGGGTGAGTACTCTTGTGAGGATCTATTTCCATGGGGCTGACTCTCTCCCCATTGCTATCTCCATGATCGCGTTGGTGGTGATGGCATGACCAATGCTATGAGGTTGCCACTCCCTCTTCACCGAGAGCTTGACCTCCTCAGTGTGATAAAATGAGATCTTGGCCTTTATGGATCACCGGTGGGGCTTTCTTTTTTTGATCCCTTCATGGATGGAACTATGGAAGAAGAAACTTGCACTGAAGATGGTGGATGTGGAGTGGAGCGGTGCTGTGGAGACAACACTGGCTCTCTCTGTGTGGGAGCCCTCCTCTCATGGTAGGTAGTACTGGTTAATAGAATATGGCGACCAGTAGCACGATGGAAATCCATGAGGACGAAGGTAGCCTGCGCATACCTTCCTCTGTCACATGTACTTATCATTGAGCCTCCCTAGCCCTCTCTTAGAGGATATGTTTGCTCACACAGTGAGGAATGATAGATCATAAATCAAATTGGGCCCCAAACTATGATCATCATGGGAAAGCGATCAGAGGCGATTCACCTCCTCCTCTGGAGCCTCATACTAAATTGCAGGTGGATGTGACACTGTAAACCTCCTAACATCTTCCTCCCCATCAGATCTGGAGAGAGGATAAAACTTGTTCTATGTAATCAGGGGAGAAACTATCTTGGGTAACTCCTTTAGTGCAACCTGAGAAATTGCCTCCATCTCCTTGGTTATGTGCACATGATGTCACTTGAGCATCTATGGTCTTTGGGAGGAGCAAGAGGTATGGAAACTACCTCATAGATAAGGGAGACTATCCACGAAGATGGGAGCTTTGCCTAGGAAGAAGAACAGAGTGGGTGCTATATCTAAGGCATAATAGGAACAACTGACATGAAATTATAACTACTACGCCAACCTTCCTCTTTAGTGAGGGAAATTCAAAATAAGATGGCATCTCAACATGGAAGACTGGGTTCTGCCCAATCAACACACTCCTATTGATGGTTGTGAGGGATGCCCCATCACAAGTGATCCTGGCCCTCTCGAACCCTTGGCCAAAGTGAATGAGATGGGCAAAGTCAGTCTATGGGAGGCTGGCCCGATCCAAGGCTAAATCCATCCCAAAAGAAAAAGTGAAGACATACTTCTGGGCATCCATTTGAACTGAATTGAACTTAAGAGAAACTGATTGAAACTGAGTTGAAATTCTGCAATTTTTGAAAACAAACTTAAATCAGATTTCTACTTTTGTATCTTGCTAACTTTTTGAATTTTAATTTAGAATTTGAACCCACACTCAAAAATTTGAATGTGTTAAGTGGGGCTCATTGAATTTAGGAGAGAGATTTTGAATTTTGAATTGGAGAAGAGATTTTGAATTTAGAAATAATTTTCAACAAATTTGTGTATGTTGAAAATGGGTTGAAATATTTTGAAAATATTTTTGATGCTTCCACTAGTTCATATTTGAATTTGATTTTTTATATGTTTTGGGACCCTTTATTTAACAAATTTGAGTATGTTAAAAGAACGGATCAATTGATTTTGTTTAGGGATTACTCACTTAGCAAATTTGGGTATGCTAAATGAGTTGTTTGAAAATAATTTTCTTCTTCTTTTGCTTATGAGTTTATGGAATCCCATGCTAAATAAAGTCCAAATATTTTCTTTTGTTTTGATTTTTTGAAAAGAGGATATTTACTTAGCAAATTTGGGTATGCTAAATAAAGGATCCAAATGTGTTTTATTTTTATGTTTTGAAAAGAGGACCTTTACTTAATTTTCGTATGCTAAATAAAGAATCTAAATTTGTTTTTTTTATGATTTTTGTTTTTTGAAGAGAGGATCTTTACTTAGCAAATTTGAGTATGCTAAATAAAGAATCCAAATGTGTTTGATTTTTATGATTTAAAAATAAGACATTTACTTAGTAAATTTGGGTATGCTAAATAAATAATACAAATGTGTTTGAATTTTATTTTGATTTTTAAAAAAAAAGGACATTTACTTAGTAAATTTGGGTATGCTAAATAAAGGATCCAAATATGTTTGAATTTTGTTTTGATTTTTGAAAAGATGATCTTTACTTAGCAAATTTGGGTATGCTAAAAAAAGAATCCAAATGTGTTTGATTTTTATGATTTTTGAAAAGTGGATTTTTACTTAGCAAATTTGGGTATCCTAAATAAAGAATCCAAATGTGCTTGATTTTTTTTATGATTTTTGAAAAGAGGATCTTTACTTAGCAAATTTGGGTATGTCAAATAAAGAATCTAAATGTGTTTGATTTTTTTATGATTTTTGAAAAGAGGATCTTTACTTAGCAAATTTGGGTATGCTAAATAAATAATTCAAATGTGTTTGATTTTTAAGATTTTGTAAAGAGAATCTTTACTTAGCAAATTTGGGTATGCTAAATAAAGAATTCAATTGTGTTTGATTTTTATGATTTTGAAAAGTGGATTTCCATTTAACAAATTTGGGTATGTAAAAATGGAAGTCAATTAGATTTTATCTTTCAAAGATGAAATTTTTGTGTGTGATTGTTACTTTTTGAAAACAAGGAAATTCTAACTTAATACATGTGGGTTGTGTTGAGTGGGATTTCAAATGGTGAAATTTTCATTTGAAAATAAAACCACCATCCAACATGTTTGGGTATATTGAATGAAGAGGCTTATTTTCAAATTAGTACTTTTTGAAAAGAAAGAAGTTCCGAATTCAACATATGTGAGATATGTTGAAATGGAATTTCAATATCATGATATGATTTTATTTGAAAATGAAATCTTCATTCAATAAATTTGGGTATATTGAATGAGGGTGTTTATTTTCAATTATATGATTTTTGAAAAGATGATTTTTGATTTTGTTTAGAAATGAAATCTTCATTCAATAAATTTGGGTATATTGAATGAGGATGTTCATATGTGCTTTTTGAAAAGATGATTTTTGATTTTATTTAGAAGTGAAATCCTCATTCAATAAATTTGGGTATATTGAATGAGAATGTTCATATGTGCTTTTTGAAAAGATGATTTTTGATTTTGTTTAGAAGTGAAATCTTCATTCAATAAATTGAATGAGGATGTTCATTTATGCTTTTTGAAAGATGATCCTTAACTTTGATTTTTGAAAAGATCCAACATGTGACAATCTTGAAGATTGTTAGATGAGGTTAAGTTATGAAACTTTTTATGTAAATATTTTATTGTGTGAACTTTTTGGAAAAGTGCTTTTTGGAAATGATGTTTTTATATAAATGATTTATTTTTCTTTCTTTATTTTTGGAATGAACCTTTCCTTACCATAGAAATGGTAAGGAGGAAGGTCCTTAATAATCACTTTTTATTAAATTTTTATTTTCACCTATTGGGGGACCCAATAGGGGTTTTAAGACCTACATGGATGAGGTCTTAAAACCTAAAGGTTGTTGGCTAGCTTAGCTTAAGAATGAACTAAACCAAGTGCCAACAGAAAAGAAGGATAGTCTCAGATTCATATAAAATACAAGCCCACTATCGATACTTGGATACAATGATCATTTACCAAAAATGGAGAGAGGAACATTCCCTAGCGAAGTCGCCAGAAAAATTTATGGGTGTTTTTTTTATTTTCATCTATGAGTAAATGAAAACAAAAATATACTAGTTGGGCACCATGTAGATCCACAGATGTTCTTATTAGGGTGATCGAGTATGACATTAAGGAATGATGTACTGTCTTGAGAGATAGAAGTCACCATCCTATAATGGACCTAATCACCTAATAAGGACTCCTAAAAATAATAGGTATTCGAATGTACCAGAGATTCTTCCCCTACTTTACATGAAAAAGTAAAGTAGGGTTTATTTTAAACTGGGTTCGTTAGGTTCCCTATGGAGGGAAGCCCCCAAAGTTAATTACATCTTAAGGAATGAGATTCCTTAAGAATACTCTCGATTAAGATAAATGATCATTATCTCCAAAGATTTTGAAGGTAGGACTATTAACAAATTGGTTATTTTTGGAAAATCAAGTGGGATTGATCAAAAGGAGGGAGTTATTATCGAAACCAAAAGGAGATAAGCAGGGGATACTTATGATACTAGTAAGCCTAGTAAGCATCTCAAACTATCCTATGGTTGGGCTTCATATTTTTGAAGTTTAAAGAGGATTATATGTTTGAGTTGAATTTTTATTAGAAATCTAGGGATTACAATTCCATAATACAAGATCATAAAAATTCCTAAGAGGTGAGGATTTATGCATGTAGCCCACAAAGGGAAATAGCAACCTCGGATCCTGAATCTAGGGAGCTTTGGCAAGGGCCAAGGCATGACCTAAATCTAAGACGAAAATGAGTATATGATTAACCTCCATAAGAGAGGATAAACCACCCGATTGTTGGACTTACAACCGCCTGGGGGTGGCCGCCTACTAACTCCTCTTACATTTTTAAATACATGTAGGCAAGTCATATGTTTTGCAAGATAGCTAGGTTGTTATTTATTTAGAAGGGAGACTAAGTCCTTAAACTCACTCCCTAAGAGATTAGATCATGTAGGGCATGAATAATGACCTAAATCTAATGCAAATTTTGTTAAGTTTTCTTTTTTATTTTTGGACAATTTATATGACATGGGCTAATGGGATTTCATATGCCTAATGCATGAGAAGATTGATTATGGGCTAAAATTAACAAGAAGGAGGTGTGTTTCCACCATGGCTCTCAAAGGTCAAGCTCTTTTCTCTAGCAAAGGTGGAAGCCCTCCATTAACAAGAGTGAAGCAAGATGATTTTATGCATAATGTGAGACATACAACGTCCAGCAAAGGGGATGCTAAATCTTTTATTTTCTTGATTTATGTCATAGGCTTTAGGTGAGATTATGAGTTATTAATTTTTAATTTTGAGTTAATTAATTGGATAGAAAATTTATTTTTCCCATAGAGCCTAATTGCATCCAGGTCATTCATCAATCAATGAAGAAACTAGGAAAATCATGTCATTTCTAATGCACAAGCTAAACAAATATCAAACAATTTTATAAAACTAGCACAAAAGAATAACAGGCCGATGTGATCGGGCTCCACTTCACAAACCCGAAAAAAATGTGGGTAGCCAAGTTCTACCCTTATACTACCTGGATTATAAATGAATAATTATGATTATGATAAATTCATGTTGTGGGGGTCTTCATTCTTCATTTTCTCATTTCATCATTTCTTTCTTCCTTTTGGTTGGTTGGGATGTATCTTGCTCCAAGGCTTCACATGGTACATAAGATTTGGTCTTATGACTAATGTGCATCATAATCTCCCATAACATTCATTCCAAATCTTAATTGTAAATAAATTACATCAAAACAGGAAAAGATAAATCTAACTAAGCCCGTAAATTAGAGATTAGCTAAACATACCACACAACCCAAGCAATTATAGGACTAAATTGGACTTAGCACCCCACACATGGGTAACCAAATCTACTTGTCCTAGTTTGGATCATGCTTAAGGGTATAAGCAACCTGCACAGAAAAAGCATTTATATTTTTATTACAGTGCTCCTTAAGCACAATCCCCTGCAGAAGACAATGATTAGACTAAGATCGTCCTATCATCCAGTCTATGTACATGCATCATAACATCCAGTCTAAAAGCATTACTTCACAAAATAAAATCAGGAATCAAACCATGCATTGCCCAAATATAGAGCTAGAAATAGTGACTTAGCCTAATGTGTGTGTCATTTAAGGCTTGTGTGGCATGTCTTAGCTAGGCTTTAAGGTTGGAATTTTTTAATTGTGAATAATTTAACTTAGAGGATGGTTTCATTTAAGTGATTTAGTTAACTTATTAATTTTATTTGATGATTGAATTTGATTTGAATGAACCTACACTTAGTTACTAAATGTTGTAAAGAGAGGAAAGGAGAAGAGAACTTCTCCTTCCTCTCTACCTTAAATAATTTTCTAAGGTAGATTCATTAATGATTTTTCTTTAGTGAATGTTTTATTATGTGTTTTAATTAACCCTAAGTTTAGATTTGCTTTAAATAAACCTATTCAATAAGAAAGGCATCTTAGGATTAGTTAAGGTGAATTACTATCACATAACAAACAATCATTTATTTCTTTCCAACATGTATATCATGCATATGAATAATCCTAAGCATATTTATACATGCAATGCAAATTTTAGCACACCTTAATAATGGATGCAAAGAGATGTTGTTTAAGAAAATTTAGATATTTCATGGATGCATATTTTTGTTAAGTAGAAAAGAGGGACTCTTTTATCCATTAATCAAATGCACATCAATATGTATGAAAGATATAAGTGAGTACGGCATCATTATTTTATACATCAGGGATATAAGGTACGAGACCTTCTTAGGGCTACTTAAAGCCTCACAACCTCGGGATGTCCAGACTAACATACCACTTTTCTTAAATACATGTGCATGTACAAAAATAAAAAAATGGGTGAAGAGTCATGCTAAAGATTGTTTTTGATTTGGTTATGCAATTTATATGTGCAATGTGAAGATCTTACTTAAGTCATAACATAGAAGTATATAGAAATAGATTTAAGCAAGTGTTATGTTCTTTTTAAATGAACTATGCACTTTGCAAATCCTACTCAAATCCATGTTACGAGAAGAGAAGAAAATCACATAAAGCACATCTTATGCTATAATCACATGAAAGCTTGTAAATACTCATAACCAGCATACCTTCATTTATAATCTTTGATTTATAGGTTTTGAAAATAATTTTTGATTTAATAGTGATAGCAACTCATATTCTTATTTTAGCCAAAATATATAATTTTACATAAAGAAAACATTTTATTTAATTGATTTTTTAAAAGAAATGAATGCATGATTTCATAAGGCAAACAACAATTAGCATGCTAGGAAAGAAATAAAATGATGTAAGCATGTAACTTCATTCACCTTTATTAATTCCTAAAGATAATCCTAAAAGATAAGATTATTTAAAGTGAATAAAAATTCTTTAAAGAAATTTTTATTTTTGAATTTGATTTGGCATAGGAAATGTGAAAAGAGTTTGCTGATCCTAACCCATTTCTCCCATGTGTGTGTTGGTTTAGTTTAATTTTAGAAGAATTAGATTATTTTTTATGTTTTATTTAGGTTAAGGTGTGAATTAAATCTATTAATTACCCCTTATCTATACCACCTTAACATAATTAACCTAACAATTATGAGCCAACATATGATATATAGTCACATGGAAATTAATTCAACAATGCTCCTAAGAAAGAAAGGGGCCTAATGCAGTTGGCTCATAATTATTGATTAATTAAGCTAATGAATTTTCATTAAGTACTTTCATAACCTTCCCACATATGTGAGTTGGATATAATTTCCCTCGAAGCCTCTTAGGTTATTGAACACCTAAGTATCTACCAAAGATTAAGAGATTAAGTACTCGAGTAATTTCAATTTGAATTTTGATTAATTGAATTTATTAATGAAGTGATTAATTACTTGTTTTCCAAAGAGTGAAAAAGAGACTGGAAAAGGAACCCCAATAACATTCCCTAAGTCCATTCACTGTTTCATAGTAATTAGCAAACTTAATTAATGAATTCATCACTATTTAATAAGTTAATTAATCACTTAATTAATTAAGGGAGTGATTAGGGGTGAATCAAGAAATTCCCCTAATTAATCCAACAATAAATTTCAAGAAAATCATGGGTGGGAGAGGTCATCCCACTAATCAACTCTAGAAAGTTTAGAATTAATTTCTGAAGTAATTAAGGAGTAATTAACATAATTACATTCCCAATAAAACCCAAATGGAGTGAAATCAACTATTCAAAATCAATTAAAATTAATTTTATATTATTCCCATTTGAATTATCTTTAAAATGAACTTGAGTTTGCATTTTTTTATATTTTTCTATATTTAGTTATGAATTTATGAAGTTTATGTAATTAAAGGGTATTAAATAGCCTAATTAATTAACTAATCCCATCAACGCACGTCTTTCCACGCCTTTGATGGGATTGGTTATTTAAGTTGTTACATCGCATGTCGGCCTATTTGGGCCAGGCTTCAAGGATGCGATGATTAATCTCATGGTTTTAAAAGGTTTAATCAGTGGATCTAGCAAGGTTTAATTAGGGTCATCCATCCAAAATACGCGGGATGGATGGCCCATGATTCATACCTGTCTAAGCTGTGAGAGATGGAGACCGTCCATCTTTCATGGCTTGATTTGAGCTCACCTAAGCTCGGATTAGATAGAGATTCATCCCACACTATCAAGAGGTGTAGGGAAGAACATCCAACGACTAAGATCTAATGGAATTACAATTCCCTTCACAAAATACCAAGCAATTTTCAATGTAGGATCGATTTTGAGTCATACCTCGCTAGAGGCTATCACCGGTGCTTCCAACGGAGGAGGTAGCTTCGTCTAGTAGAGAAAAAAGATTTGTTGAAAGTTTCAAGCCTCAATTTGAAGTGGATGTGTGGATTTACAAAGCTCCCCTTCAATGGCTTGACTGAAATCCTCCTTCCCGTGGCTTGGTGACTTGGGAAAGGCTTTGGGTGAGCTCGACTTGCCTCCTTGATGGTGTTTGCAAAGTGAATTAAGATTTGGTTGAGAATTAAGTAAGTTTGAATTTGGAATTACCTCCCCTATTTCGACTTTGAAGAAAACCGAGAAGGAGAAGTTTGGGAAGCTTGGAAATGACCTTGGGAATTTTTTGGATGCGTACCTTCGATCACCTTAGCTCAATCAAATTCAGAGAGTATGCATTGAGTGGGAATGAGGGGGAGTATATCTCCCCCTCCTTGGATCGGACAGTCGAGAGCCATCATGTTATTTTGATCAAATTGAGGAGATTGATTGGGTTGTTTAAGTAGATAGAGGTTGTATGGTATGTTTAGCTAATCTTTATCTTGCAAGTTTAGTTAGATTTATTTTTTTCCTTTTTGATGTAAATTTTGCAATTAAAATTTGAAATGTATGTTATGGGGAAAATTAAGGTGAACATTGGTTATAAGACTAAGTATTATGTACCATGTGAAGCCTTGGAGAAAATCACATCTCAAGTCAAATCAAAAGAAAGAAAGAAGCAAATAAAAATGAAGAATGAAGAATGAAGATCTCCCATAACATGAATTCCTATAATTGTAAATTATTCATTTGTAATCCGGGTTGTATAAGGGTAGAGCTTGGTTACCCATATTTTTATTTTTGGGTTATGAGGTAGAACCCGACCACATCGACCTCTTATTCTTTTGCACTAATTTTATAAATTGATTGATATTTTTTTATGATTGTGCAATTAGGATGATATGATTTTCCTAGTTTCTTAATTACTTGATGGTTGTTAAATGGCCTAGATGTGATTAGACTCTTAGGAAAAAATAAATTTTTTTATCCAATTAATCAACTCAAAATTAAATTACATAACTCATAGCTTCACCTAAAGCCTAGGACATAAATTAAGATAATAAAAGATTTAGCAACCCCTTAGCTGGATGTTGTATGTCTCACATCATGCATAAAACATATTGCTTTACTCTTGCTAATGGAGGGCTTCCACCTTTACCAGAGAAAATGGCTTGACCTTTGAGAGCCATGGTGGAAACACACATCCTTCTTGCTGATTTTAGCACATAATTAATTTTCTCATACATTAGGCATATGAAATCCCATAGCCTATGTCAAATAAATTATCCAAAAATCAAAATAAAACTTCACAAAATTTGCATTAGATTTAGGTTATTATTCATGCCCTACATGAACTAGTCTCTTAAGAAGTATTTTTAAGGACTTAGTCTCCTTTCTAAATAAACAACAGTCAAGCTATCTTACAAAGCATAAGACTTACCTACACGTATTTAAAATTATAGGAGGAGTTAGTTGGCGACCACCCTCAGGCAGTTGTAAGTCCAACGCTCGGGTGATTTATCCTCTCTTGTAGAGGTAAATCATGTACCCATTTTTTGCCTTAAATTTAGGTCATTCCTTGGCCCTCACCAAAGCTCCCTAGATTTAGGATCCGAGGTCGTTGTTTTCCTTTGCGGGCTATAAGAATAAATCTTCATTTCTTAGGTATTTCTATGATCTTGTAATGTGGAATTGTAAGTCCTAAATTTCTAATAAAAATTCAACTCAAAACACATAATTCTCCTCAATTTCAAAAATATAAAGCCCAACCATAAGATAGTTTGGGATGCTCACTAGGTTTCCTAGTATCATGAGCTTCCCCTACTCATCTCCCTTTAGTTTCGATAATAACTCTCTCTTTTTGATCAATCCCAATTAATTTTTTAAAAATAACTAATTTGTTGATAGTCCTATCTTTGAAATCTTTGGAGACAATGCTCATTTACCTTAATTGAGAATATTCTTAAGGAATTTTATTCCTTAGGATGTAATTAACTATGGCGGCTTGCCTCCATAGGGAACTTAACAAACCCAATTTAAATAAACCCTACTTCACTTTTCTATGTAAGTAGGGAAAAGATCTCTGGTACATTCGAAGACCCATTATCCTTAGGAGTCCTTATTAAGTGATTAGGTCCATTCTAAGATGGTGATTTCTATCTCTCAAGATAGTACATCATTCCTCAATGATGCACCCGATCACCCTAATGAGTACATTTGCAGATCTACGTGGTGTCCCAACACTAAAATATATTTTGAAAAAAAATTCCAAATGTTTTTTAAAATAAAACACCACAGGGGTGTACTAAACATTCTAGGCTGATGACACGCTAACCATAATGGGCTCCACTGACATGGGTTGAAGTCACTGATTGGTTGCAAATATCCTCCTAACTTCCTTGCCCGCTTGGGCTGCGACTTTGGCCTTTGTGGCCCTCTCCTGATGAATCTGATCCCTAACACTCATAGGGATAACTTGTCTCATATCATAGATCAAGGCAGACTCCAAGATTCCATGGGCTTTTCCTACTCTCCTTAGCACGGACCTCAGACCATTGTATGGCTTCCACCTCTCCTTAGTATGTGTCTCATACTCCATGGATCGTGGGGGTGATGCAGCTAACTTCCTTACATTCTCCTCTCCCTATACAGCTAAGAGTGGGTAGAACCTACTACTGCAAAAGAGGAGAGAGGTTTCATGAAAGGAACTATTTTTAGCTACAAGTGATGCAGACTCAACCTCCCTTGACATTGTCTCATAATACCTTACGGTTCTTTTTGTGGCACTATGTCTTGGACAAAAGGACATAATGGGAGCAAGAACCAACCTCAAAAGTAGATGGGATAACCTTCAGCATAACTAATGCCTTCCTTTTGGTGGTCGAGCTATTTTAAAGGAGGTGCTAGTCCTAGTGGTATACACAATAGGTACTCATGACGGGGGAATCTCTATAGACTTCCTTTTCAAAAAGGAAAACTTAGTGTCAAACTGCAAATCAAACTAAAGAAGTGGCTTCTTACCAGCCACTTCCTCCTTGCTAATAGTGGTGAGTGTTGGGCCATCAAAAGTGGCTTTGAAGTGCTCAAAGCCCAGACTAAACTTTATGATAGAAGCAAAGGTGAATATGGCCAAATCCACACTTGAGGCGAATAAGAAAATAAGCTTTTCAGATGACATGGTTATTGTTGTTGTTGTTTCTTACTGTGAGAGATTAATGACTTCGCTTCAGTTTGGAGAAAGGAAATAGGTTAATTCATTGAAGAATTGATTTCTTTTGATTGAATTTTGAGTTTAAACCTCCATCCAATAAATTTGGTTATATTATATGGAGTTTATAATTTGGAGAGATTTTAATTTTTGAGAGACTTTGGATTTGAACCTCACTATGGGTTGGGGGTGGATTCAGTAGATGTTGGAGGAAACAATGAACCTAATTTGTCAAATTTTAGTATAAAAATAAGTTTAAAGATATGATTTGAGAGCTTCTTTGAAGAAATAGCATGATTTCTTTTGGATTTACTCCACCTATTGGGGATCCGATAAGAGTTCTAGAACCTATTCATGAGAGATTCTAGAACTAAGGAGATGTTGGTAATACTTATGCAGAGATGACATGAACAAGAAATCCAATAGAAAGAAGGAAAGTCTTGGACTCATAGAAAACTTACGTCCACCACCGAAGCTTGGAGACAGTAATTGACTACAAAAGGTGGGGGAGAGAAACCTTCTCTAGTGAAGTCACCATAAAAATTTATGGTGTTTATATTTTGGAGTTTTAGGGACATCATATAGATCTTAGGGTGGTACTTATTAAAATGATTGAGTATGATATCAATGAATGATATACTACCTTAAAATGTAGAAACATCACCCAATAATAGTCTTAATCATCTAATAAGAATTCCTAAGGAAGATAGATCTACATGTACCAAAGATCTTTCCCTTACTTTACATGATTGAAGTAAAGCAGAGTTTACTTTTTATTGGGTTTTTAAGTTCCCTATGAAGGCAATCCCTTATAGTTAATTATATCTTAGAAAATGAGGATTTCTTAAGAATACTCTAGATTAAAGTAATCAATTATAGTATCAAAGGATTGATGATTATTGAAAAATCAAATGGGAAGACTCATAATGGAAAGAGTTCTTCATAGATTCCAAAGAAGGATGAGTAGGAAACACTCATGATACTAGGAAGCCTAGTGAGAGCTTTAGTCTATCCTATAGTAATATTTTATATCATTTTTAGGGAGAAATTTATATTTATGTGAGTTGGCATTTTATTAGAAACCTAGGACCTAGATTCTAATAATACAAAATTGTGAAAATGCTTAAGAAGTGAGGATTTACACCCATAATAAAAGAGAAACATACTACCATTGAACCTATATCTAGAATGCTCGACCTAAATCTACTCAAGGGATTGGGATATATTGATTCACTTCCACTAGAGAGAATGAGCTGATCTCAACTCTTTTGGACTTACAACTGCTTGGAGTGGCTGTCAACTAACACCTCCAATAATTCAAAATCATATGTGTCAGTTTTATGTAAATGTAAGATAACTAGGCCATTATTTATTAGGAATGAATCTAGAATCCTAAATTCACTCCCTAAGAGACTAGATCAATGATTAATATTAAAATAATGACTTAGGTTAATGCAATAAAAATTATAAGTTTTATTCCATTATGACTAATTATTTTAGAGTTAAGGCTTAAAAAGATTTATGACTACATTCATGATGAAATATAATTATGGGCTAAATCAGTGAGAAAGGGTGTTATCGACTACACGGAAACTGCTCTCACAAGTTAAGCTATGTCTCTTATCGTGTAGGAATGGAGACCCCCTATTACAAAGAAAAAAGCAAGATGTATGCATGGTGTTATAACATACAATCATACAGCTAAAGAGTTACTAAATTTTTATTTCTTTGATTAAATTCATAGGCTTTAGAATGAATTTATGAGTTGTTTAAAATTTAATTAAAGTTGATTAGTTGGAGTAGGAAAATTAAGTTCATAAAGAACCTACCACATCTAGGCCATATAGCAAACAATCAAACTTTAAGAAATTAATAAAAAAAAATATCATTTCTATTGTGCAATCAATGTAAATAAGTCAAACAAATGCCATCGATTAGAAGAATAAAAGGCTGGTGCAGCTGGGTACAGCCATACACCCCAGAAAAGATAAAAAATGGGTAGTCGAGCTCTACTCTTATATAGTCCAGATTATAATTAATTTAAAATAAAATAAAATTATGAGATCTTTAATCTTCATCTTGATCTTTATAGATCAAGTTCTTTAGGCATCATAGGGACTCTCAAGTCAAAGCCTTATAACCACTGCTCACCTAAATCCCATAGTTGTAATCCTAATCCTATTACAAAAATTATATTTTTATGAGAATTAAAATCTACCTACACCTGCAAAATAGCAGTTATATTTACACGCATTTACATAAAATATTTTATATATTCCATACAATGGAGCTTAGCTTCCCTTTCTTGAGTCACCAAGCACACATGTCCTATTGGAATATGCTAAGAGACTTATGCACCACCTACAAATAAAAGTATTTATTATTATTTTATTATAATAGTCCCTTAAGAATAATCCCCTGTAGAAAATATCATTAGTCTAATATCATCTTGCCATCTAGACTATGCACAAGTAATTCTAACATCTAGTCTAAAAAATATTACAAAGCATTCAATCCACAATAAAGCACCGTCCTAACCTAGTCTAAGATCAGTGACTTAATATTCTAAGTGTGTGTTATGGCTTAGAGTGGTATGACAAGACTAAGCTTTTATGTGTATATTATTCTAAGGATGAATGTTCAAATTTATCATTAAAGGATGATTATAATTAAAGTGACTAATAATTTAAAATAAATTTTAAATTTTAGTTTGATTTCATTTCATTTAGTTTCATTTGACTTCGGAATTTAAGAGAGGGAGGAGGGATGAGATCCACTTCAATCCCTAACCTTATGTTGAATCTTAAGATGAATTTTATAATTTTTAATCATTCTAAAAAAATGTTATGATTTTTTTATTAAGCTATGTACTTGGACTTGACTTAAATGATTTTATCTAAATACAAAAGACATATTAAGGTTAATAAATTCAAATCACGATTAATTTAATAATACTTTATTAACTTTGCATCATCATCCTTTAATATTTGGTTAATTGAATGATATAATTAATAAATTGATTAAATTTAATAAGTATATGTATATCATTTGAATATTTCATACCTTGATGCTTGAATAAATTAATATATTTTATTTTTTAATATTTAATGTAGGATATCAATATATGATGCATGAATTTTGTAGAAAAGATAATTTGAATATCCCTTATGCATATACATATACATTAGTATATTGGATCTATACAAGTACATGAAATTATTGAACTAGGGAAGTGAGGTAATCAAAAACTCTGTTGGGACTACTTATAGTTTATGCTGTTGAGATGTCCAGACTATTACTTGTTAATTCATATACATATGTATATGTATATACATATAAAAATGAAATAATAAAAAATTTAAAATGCTTAAGTATATGAGTAAAAATAATTTAACAATACTATGTACTTCACCACAAATCTCAAGGTACGTGTTATTCTTATGACAGGAGTTCAAGGTATCAAGACCTCCTTCAAACCAAAAAAATAAATAAAAAAAAATAAAAAATAAAAAAAAGACCTCCTTCAAACCAGTAGCCCTATGATTTTTGGTTTCTAGATTATATACCTTTCAAAATTGTAAATCATACATATAGGATTTAAATTCAAATTTTAATTACTTAAATTAATTTAGATTTATACTAATAAATATTTTTAATTTATTAAAAAATATAATTTAAGATTTATTAGTGATTATAGCCACACTATTAAGTCAAAGCATGCAATTAAATGAAATTATTTATTTATTTTTGAAATATGAATGTATAACATATGAAAGAAAAATTTATAGATGATTAAAATAAAGCAATTAAATATCACCAAATAACATATTTAAAGTCATTAACTCCTAAGATCATTCATATGAAGATAATCACACTTTAGCCTAATCAAGTTCATTAAAAGTTTATTTTGAAATTCAAGTTATCTAAACCTAATGAGAAGATAAAATATTTAAAATTAATCATTAACCCACTTATGTTCATTAAGTAATTTAAAAGGTGATTTAGGTAATTTTTATAAGTTAATTAAGATTAATTAATAATTTAGTCAATTTAACCCAAAAGAGCCCAAAAATTCAATTAGATATTAAACATAAACCTTAAAATTATGAGAAAATTATTAAACATGTATAAATATGAAATAAACATGTCCTAAAAGTTCTAATGCAATTGGGCTTATAATTAAGGATTAATTGAAGAAACAAGAAAAGCCTAAAAGCATCAATTACACTCAAAAATACCCCAAATCAATTGAGGCTTTTGATTTCATTGTAGATATCTTTGTTAGCTGAGCACAAAGAGGGGTTAGTCAAAAAATTTGGAGGACTACTAATTACTATGATTTTTTTTAAGCCTTAGAGTAATTAGTGATTTAAATAATTAAATAAAAGCCCCCTTTTTAAGAAATAATTATGGCTAGAGGTCTTAATTAATTTATCTAGTCACCACTATTTCAAAAAATAATTAAGCTCCCATGATTAATTTCATAATTTTCTAATTTTATTTATTTATTTAATGCACAAAATGGCAATTTTGGGTTAGAAAATTTAGATTTCCCAAACTACTCGACTAATTCACTAGAAGTAATTATGGGAGGCAGAGATCATCTTATAGGACAATCACCCAAAGTTTCAAGTCAATTAGCCAAATAATTAGGGCTTAATTATAGTAATTAAAAGAATTTTCAAACTCTAATTAGTCACTATACTATTAATAAAAATTGAAACTTTTTTTTCTAGATTATACTCTTTCTAAGTTTTTCCAAAATAGGTTTATTTATATTTTTGAATTTTTCTACAATTAGTTATGATTTTGAGAAGTTATGGCTATTTAAATGAATTTTTAAACATATTTAAATGATTTACAAAGTCAATGTCATGTCAGCACTAACATGACAGCGCTTTCCACATGGCCATATTTGATTTGCTACTTAAATTATCCCGCATAGCAGCTCTCAACGACGGTGGATGCAATTTTATCTCGGCCATTCAATCATGAATCAAACGGTCGACACTAATCCAGTAAATTAAAAATAGATTGATTTTAAAAAATCTAATGTGTTTAATCACGGCTATCCGTTCTAATCATGTGGAACGAATAGTGGATGATCCGTCATCAACATCCAACAAGAGATAAACACCATTCATCTTTTACTGCTTGATCTGAGCTCATCGAAGCTCGTTTGATAGTAGAATTAACTCCAAAATGATCAGGGAACACTTCTATGGGGATCCTACAGTTGGATACACGTCAGATGCATAAACTCTTCACAAAGGCCCAAAAATCTTATGGATTTCTATGATTAGCTAGAATTTACCTCAACGAAGCTAGAGACTAACGGTCTGACGTGTGAGGTATCTTTGCCTAGATGAAACGAAGCCCTGTTGAAGAAGTCCTGAGCTACCTCCCTGCCGATCACTCTATAGACCAAGCATCGCCACATACCTCACTGGAGTTGGTCTTGGAGTGCTTTTCAGCGTTTGAATCAAGTGGCTTTCGATTCATTTCAGTTTACCGAAAGCAAGAAAAGGTGCGAGAAGAATTATTTTAAGTTTGGTGTCAAAATGATGGAGTTAGGTATGAGGAGTGCTCAGGCTGAGGGAGGAGTTGGTCTCTTTTATGGTTGAGTGCACGAGGAGCTCTGAGGACTTGGAAGACTGAGGCACATACACACACAGAGAGAGAGAGAGACCAATTATGTGAGAGAATAAGGAGAGAACATAGGGAAGAATAATTCAAATGCAAATCATCATAATACAATCTAACTCAAATGTCCATAAAATTCTTTAATAAATGAGTATTAGATATTAACAAGAAAATAAGCATAAGCAAAATTACTTGAGAGATATTAATATGTTTGCCACCAAAGTTATTTCTTATCTACTAAAGTAAAACTCTAAACTTTAGAAAAAGAAAATTTAAAACATATATACATACACACACAATGTGTTCTCAGTATGCATATATTTTTATATATGCTTGTGTGATATAATAGATCTATTATTATAATTTAACAAATTCTTGAAAATAAAAACTAATAGTTCTATTATATTTTTTTTTTAGGATATATGCACTCTTATTATAAAAGAAATCACTTTGATATTTTTTTTTATAAATATACAAAATTTTAGTATTACAGTTACAATGAAACTCTCATAATAGACAACAGAATATGATCAATTTTAAGTTGAAAATCATCATAAAATAATAGAAAATACTAAATAAATTCTAATTTGATTTAGACCTAGATGCAACCACATTTGAAGCTTGGGAAGGTAACTATGCTTGGTCTAATAAACTTATATTGCATCAATAAACCATGATGTTTTGTGTGAACAACCAAGTCAAAACATATTCATCAGCCTAGCATGCTTTAGGGTAAGGTCAATGAAATATAATAACTATGCTACATCCTATTAAATATAAATACTCATTAGGTCAATAAACTCGAAGATCAAGGTAGGTTCAAACTAGTTAACAAGCTTTAATAGTAGGAATAGTCACTCCCCTAGCTCATAAACCCAAGGCTTAATTAAGTTGGCCATATAGATTCAAAAAGCAATAATTGAAGGATTTATATACAAAAATCCTAAGCTTAGCAAGTCAAAGATTCGAATCAAATTCTCTACCAAGTTAACAAGCTTAAGGATCAAACAATCAAATTACTTTACCAAACCCAAAGGCCGAGTTCACTATATAGAATCAATAAGTTCTAATATTAAATATATGAATGCATAAGCCCTAGGCTAAATAAGTTCAAGGACCAAGTCAAACTCCTTTATCCAACAATTTCAAGGGTTGAATTGGCAAAAACTTAGCTTAGCACATCCAAGGACCAAAAAGTTGGGGAGTCTTTTTATAATATCATATGCCATTTATGATATCAAAGTTAACCTAAATACTTACAAGCTATTTTAACCACTTATTATACCCAGATTAGCCCAATCAAAACTTAGAAACATATCTATTTATAAAGGATAAGGCTTGAAATAAAAATGATATGATCAAGAATTTATTCCACCAATCAATAGCCAAGGCTCCATGTCTCTCTAAAAGCTAGCCAAGGTGATCATCCAAAAAGCTTCAACTAATTATTTAAGTTCATGTCTCAAACACATGCATTACACTAAAAATATGCTTACCTGTTAACTTTAAGAGAAACTCAATACACATCACATCAAAGCATGAGATAAAGCACTAAATCTACACCAATTTCTATTTAAAAAAGAAAAAAAAATATGAATTTGATACTCATTATTACCTGAGTGATAAGATGAAATTAGCTACAATAAATATATGTTAAAAATCTAAGTATATTACAAAAAAATTTATCTCAATTTTAAAAGGTATAGCTTAAGAGTGCCTGCATTGATGAAAAAATTTGAGTTCAATATATGTACTTGAGCTCAAATTTGAGTTTGAACTTATCATGGGTTGAACAATCAAGTTTAAGTTAAATCCCTCTGGCCTTTTGAGAAGCACTTGGATGATATAAAAAATATATAACAATAACGTGATTTTCATATTACAATCAAAGCTCCATCATACCTAAAGACTATTAATCAATAAATCTAGAATGATTAACGACTCCTCTCCATAACTTTTCCTATAAGATTTATAAGCATTCGATAATTCCTCTTAAATCATTGAGTTGCACCATCTATCTCCTTAAATAATACAGACTCATCATCCTAAGGATGGGCAATTGACTATAGGAGCTTCCAATCATAACAAAACTCACCGCATATCTAAAGAAAATTTAGTCCACCTACAAAAAAAAAACAGTTTTGAGTTCACATATACGAGTGCACAAGAGCTTTTTTTAAGCAGGCGAGACCAACTTGCTATATAAAAGCAAATAATAATAATAATAACAATAAACAGTAAGAAACTCAAAATATTTTCACTTTATTCCATGAGCACAAGAATCCGGCACGGTTAAAATATTTCCAACCTTGAAACCATTAGAAATCCGTTGTCATTGCAAAAAAAATTCAGTAATTGACGAGGGAATATGTGGCTCCCCATTCAATTTTGAACTTTGGAAAACTGTATGCAAATCTGTTCCAAGATTGAGTTATGGGAAGAAATATGCAGCCCTAAGAGAAAAATTCAATCTCGATGCAGCAAAATTAGCAGCATTGCATGTACACAACAAATCTTTACAGCGTATAAGCTCTGATGTGCAGTCCCCTCATGGAATATCAAGGTTGAGATATTTACATACCGCTTTCTTCACCACTTTTGGCATCTGGCGCTATGTTTTATGCATCAAATAGCCTTTTTTTAAAACCAGAAAAACGTGGAGGATGCTCTACTTCTGCTGCTCTGCGGCTCGCACACGTGCTCTATACCCATTGAATCATGCTGCAAGAGCTGAAATTCTGTCTGATTAGAAGCTCAGCACCTTCCCTCATCCATTAGCACTGGAAGATTATAAAAAGAATCTTCAAGAATACAGTGCGATAATTTCTAAAGAAGATATACTACTGTTATGGGTAAGTCATGGAAACATGAAATACCACGACAATGTTAAGATGCAGGTCTTAGAAAATTATATAAAACAACGTTTCTAAGAAAGGACGCAATGAACCATCTAACTTAACGAGCGTTGAGCAGAGGTTCTGCGACTAACTATTCAAAAGTGGTTTTAGCAAAGAACCTCTCGTTAAAAACATTCCATTATGGTACATGAGAATATCAAGTTTTATTCTACATTAGATAATTGAAAAATATATTTGTGCAGAATATAAAGTGGTTTTTAGCCCTCAATCATAAACTTAAGCATTTGGGTACTGACTGTTGTCTCACACTCAATTTGAACTTACCTTTAGATTACTTCCTAACAAGTGGATATCAAATGGAATTCTATGCATAAACGAGAAATTTCAGGTAAGCATTTGTACCATAATGGAATGTTTTTAACGAGAGGTTCTGCACAAATTATGAAATTTTTCTTTTATAGTTCTTTGCTTTTGTAATTTTTTTATGTTTTTAACATGCTTTTAATAATATTATCTATGAAAATGGAATGTGTTCTCAATTAATTGGTTCCACAATGTTAGGTTAGTTTATGTTGAGTTTTATTCAGACAAGTTGGATTTTAGGTTGGTTCAAGGTTTAAATGTTGAAATCCAAGCCATAATTGTACGTGGTTTCTGTTACATGGATGTCAGACATGTGGGTTTTGCTTCTCATTTAATTGTAGTTGGTTTTAGCACCTACTGCCAGTAAACTTAATGCATAGAATTCTGATACATGTTTTCAGATTTCAGATCCTACTGGTGCCTATCTTAGAGATAAATCTAAAAAATAAACAATCTGAAGTATTTTAGCATCATATAAAATGACAAAATATTTGAACAAAAGTAGATTTTGATGGTATTGTACAAAAAGACTAAGAAATTGATAAATAAATTTACGCCAACAATATCTATAAAATAAAACCATAAAAAATTTTATACTATTTATTCATTTTATTCAATAAAATTTCAGATTTCTTCCTTCAATTTTTTTTTAAAAAAATACAACAAATGTAGATTCCTTTGAGTAATGGCGTAAGTACAACAAACAACTTAAAAAATAATCAAAAATTCCTAAATAAATATTAAATTTAAGATATTCTTCCAAAAAAAATTTTCATAATTAAAATTTATATCTTAAAATAATTATTTTAGAAAAGTATATCAATCAATTTATTTCTAAAATAAAGTCCAATGAAAAAATGAATATATTTTTAAATGTCTTAAAAATAAGTCCAACAAAATAAATTATTCTTTCAAAATAATCATAAATAAAACCATATAAATAAAAATATTATTTCGACAAAAGTTTATTATCAATCATTCTAAAATATTCTTATAGAAACTAAACCCTACTTAGCATGCCTGTCTCAACTTCATTTAAAAATTTAAATTTTCAAAACTGGATGATCAGAATATAACAAAAACTCCTTAGGTAACAAACATTGTGTCAAATATCAAAGAGCTTATAGCACAACATAGTTTATTGTCATTATTTGAATATTATTGTTTACGCTTATTTAGTGGGTGTCCTTATTAACTCAACACTCTTCAAAATCCTACTTCATATGCAAACAACAAACCTCAAACAACTTATTAAAATCAAGTAATTTAAGTACAAATGTGATGGCAAGTTTCTCTTTTACGATCAACAAATTTGGTTTATTTAAATTTGCCTTTTGCAAGTAATTTGTGATTGAATCCATAACAATACTAAAATTTTAATGAATTATCTATAAAAAAACAAGCCAAATCATGAAAACTCTAGCATAGATTATTACATTTTAGCCAATTATTAATAACTTTAGCCTTTTCAAATCAATGATAATCCATCCTAAGATACAACAAAGATTAGAATATCACAGATGGAGTCACAAATTGTCCATGTTTAAAAATTTTTCATCTTGTTGAATATTAAAGACTTTCTTAAGATGACCAAGTGATCATCCCATGTCTTACTATAAATTAGAATATTATCAAAATAAATAAGAAATATTCCAATCAAAGATTACAATACATGGTTCATTATCTTCAAGAAAATACTAGGTGCATTGGTTAATCAAAATATCATCAACAATCATGCATATAATCCATATTTAATGTTAAAAGCAATTTTCTACTTACCACCTTCTCTCATTCAAGTATCATGATATCCATTTCTCAAATTAATTTTAAATATATATATATATATATATATATGACAACACCATTCATTATATCTAGCGTGTAAACTAAAAGAGGTATAGGATTTGATGGTGATATTATTTAGTGCCATACCATCCACACATAATCTAACTAAAAACCTTCTAATGCAACACAAGGACTCGTACTTTCCCTAATAAATTCATTCTTAAGCAACTCAGTTATTGTTTTAGCTCAACCTATTATGATGAATTCACTATATAATACATGAATTAGTTATGAAGATCCAAAAACTAATTCAATAGCATAAAATAAGTTCCAAATGAAGGCAATTAGGGGAAAAGTTCATCAAGATGAATGTCTTTAAAATCATCCAGCACTTGCTTAAAATCATCAAGTAAAATCACAACTTCAATTATCACATTATTTTATTTCACGATTATTAAAGCATATATCACACCTCTTTATCTACACTCTTTCTCAAATATATGTTTACTAAGAATGCTCAAAGACTTTTCACTTCATTGGAAGTATAAAATTTTTGGGTGAATTTAGATTTCCTAAAGACTTTTTAGGTTTCAAAACTACCTAACTCATTAGTTTTAAAACCATAGGTTGTATCAAATCTCCAAAATTAAGTAACAAAAAAGATTATCCAGCCAAGTTCTACTAAAATAATATGAGCAACTTCCATAGATAACGCATTCACATTAGATTCTATCAATATAGATGGTCAATTGAATCAAAATTAGACACCTTTAAAACATAAACATAACAATTATACCTACCCAAGCTACCCCATATAGTTGTAGATGTGGTTTACATTTCAAATTGATGCTATCTACAACAGGCTTAGACACAACATTCATATAACTGACGTTATAAATTATAAGATAGTCGTCCAAATATTTGAGATAAGTTTTGAAAATTGTAATTTTATTGCAATCAAATAACCCTAGGAGTAATTATGATGCAATATATGAAATGCAAAGAAATATTTAATAAAGTATCATCAAAAATATTAATTATTTCATCAAATTCATGAAAATTACTAAAATCAATAATTTCATTATCTTCATACTCCACATTTATATGCCCGTTACTACTACATACTAGCAAAATGACTAATTTATTTACACTTAACACAAGAATTTGCTAGAACCAAATGTAGATGTAATTAATTTCATTTTAATGCATTTATTATAGTGTTTAGATGAAAAAAAGCAATAAATTAAATTAATTACTTTGATGATATGAACTATTTGAATATATGGTAACACTTTTAGGCATAGGACATTTTAGCATTTATTCAAAGTATAATGAAGTTGAAAAGCATGCACAAGTGATGAAATGTATTGGCATGTCATCTCTATCTTGATGCCAAGTCTCAACCTAGATTCAAACAAAGTGTGATTTTAGCAGCTTCAATGACTCAAAATGCAACTACAATTAAAAAATTATTCATGCATTCAATAAAAACTTTAGTAATTTGTTTTAGAGGATTAAATTCATCAACAAAACTATAGCGATATGATAAAGGCAAAAAAATTCTTTTCATAAATTATTTTATTTCTACAGAATTTATTATATGATACTTTCTTAACCTCTCTTGTCTCTCCATACCCATCTGATAAATTTTAATTTGGTCATTTAGTTTCATTTTTACAAACCTTACTTAACAGTTGTCAAATATAATGTCATTTAAAAAATCATCTATCAATATTCAATTAGTAAAAGCTTTAGGATTAAGTTTAACATCATAAATAACACGTTCACATTTAACTTTATCACCAAAGTTTTACTCCTATGATTTCCATACACATCATTGTTAAAGATCATGATTTATCTATAATGATTTATCAATCTCCTACCAAAATTAATATTCAAGTAAATATGTTCATCCAATATGATTCAAATCCACTTTAAGTTCATGCATGAACTTGATTAGCTTCCAAATTAGCATATTATTATTTTAACTAGACTAATTTCATCACATATTTGATTTTATTTGTTCAACAATTCAAATCAATTAATTGTGTAAAGTTGTTAAAATTTCATCAATTCAAGATCTATTAAGTTTCACTGATAATTAACCTTAACAACTCGATACAACTCAAGACTCTAGTACTAAGTTGATGTAAGATGAAGCAAGAACAAAGTTTTCCAAGGCAACAAACAGCATGTGTAGTATGCTTTCATATTAAGGAAAATTAAATATTTACAAACAATTAACAATAGCCTTTTAGCCCTAATGAAATGATAATAATAATTTAATAATTTCAACAATAATTTTTAAACAAATAAAATCAACCAATAAATGAATCTTTTATCGAAAACAAATCTATGAATCATGACTTTTTAACTAAGATTAAGAATACTAAACTATCTAATAATAAATTATGTACAAGAAATAGATGATAAATGAAGTTTTCTAACTATAGAAAAAACAAGCCTAATGTCAAAATGACATGCTTTTCTCACAACTAGATAGTCATACTTATACAAGGATCAAATAAATCACACATCCAATTTACACTCACGATTGAAAATTGGTGAAAAATATTTAAGTCAAAAGTTATGAGAATATTACCAATCACTATTTATAGCCTTATAGCATGGATTCATAAACAAGGCTGGCATGGGATTAGTCTCAATATAAATCCAACTAAATCCTCAATTAATTTATCACAAACAAATGTATGAAGCAACACTTTTTAACTAAGATTAAGAATACTAAACTATCCAATAATAAATTATGTACAAGAAATAGATGATAAATGGAGTTTTCTAACTTTAGAAAAAACAAGCCTAATGTCAAAATGGCATGCTTTCCTCACAACTAGATAGTCATACTTATACAAGGATTGAATGAATCACACATCCAATTTACATGCAAGATTAAAAATTAGTGAAAAATTTTAAGTCAAAAGTTATGAATATATTACAAATCACTATTTAAAACCTTTTAGCCTAGATTCTTAAACAAGGTTGGGATGAGATTAGTCTCAATATAAATCCTCAATTAATATATTTAATTCTTTAAATAATTGACTTCACTTAATTGAAACCATAGAACTACATCCAACACAATTTCTCAGCTATCAATTATCAAGATAGAGACAAAAATTTCCCACCCCATATAAATCACTAGTTTGCCAACAAAGAAAATTCCATCAATATCACAAACCCAAAAAATATTGCATGGGAGCTCTCATCCATAAAAACAAAAATCCTGTACCTAAACAACCATTAAATTATGCCCCCACATTTTCTTCTTTTTATTTTTTTTAAATAAACAAAAGATAAGTCCAAACATCCGCCTATAACAAAACACACATGTTCATATTGTTTAAATAACGTCAAAATTTTCATCTTAACCAACAACCACCACATAAACTAAATTTTGATTAATGAAGATTAATAGATTTCTAGGACCATGTTTCATTAATGCCTCCAATAATTGTATGTCACATGTCTTTGATTCTCTTATAATTATTGTAATCATGAATATTAGAATATCTAGTTTACTCTTAAATATTAATTATAAAATATGCTCTCCAATCATTAGTAATTTTCTTAGGTGATGTGTGATTGGAGGAGTTTTGAGTGTACTGCAATCCAAATATAAGGGTTTGAAAATTCAGGCATTTGGTTGGCTTAAAAGGAAATCCAAAGCATTTTTTAAGAAATTTTAAACTCATCTTCAGTTTATCTTTATAGTATTCTGAAATTGCTCAAAATGGGCAATTTTGAAAATATGTCAAAATAATGTCTTCCCCCAGCTAGCTTCCATCACAACCTCTTCTCCTTACAAACCTTCGTCTTGTTGATTGCTACCATAAGCAAGCCACACTCACAATCTCCTCTTCTCCTTCATACAATATTGGTCCCGTCAATGCCTCCCCAACAAGCTTCCATTGAATTATTTCACATACCGCCAATCTAATCAATGGTAACCCATCCCCATGAAGTCCCAAAGTCCTTAGCAAAAGACCTTGCCTCACGCCTTCTATGTCATTACCATCACATTTGGCACCGTCAATCATTGCTTGCAAGATCATCTTTTGTGTTTTAGGTTGACTTCCTTTCTTTTTTTTTAAATTCATTTTAATTAGTTCCAATCAAACATAAGAGAACAATCCCATGAATTCTAATTACATTGAATTTACTTTTCGGTACATTTAAAATTCTCTAAAATTTTAAATAACTATAATTAAACATTAACATAATCATCAAAATACATTAAAGGAATTTGATAATCAAACTACTACCAACCTCATCTATAAGCTTCAAACCTCATAAATATAGCATTTGAACCCAAAAATTATATCCATGCACCTTTTTAATAGTTAATTCCCCTCTACTATTTTGAATTATTTTATAATGTATGTCATTAATTTATTCATTGTATGCTTCTAAAAAGATTCTTTTCTAAAAAAATCTCAATTAGTGTTTCTCAAAAGAACATCTTTTTTTATTTCATGTCTTCATTTTTGACTATCATAATTTATAATGATTGAATAAATCAACAACAAATAGTACCCATTCCAATGTGATAATCTCTAAATTGAGTTTGAGTAACCACTATCCTTTTCTTTCATATTTTAGGAGAAAAAAGAGACGCAAATCTACTTAAAAACAGTTTGAAGGCTGTAAGAGCACACGATCAATTTTTTTTATGATCTTAGTATCTCAGAAGGTGCCAGTTTACCATAACATAAACTCTCTCCCTGAGATGTTGACTGCAAAGTTGCATATAGTTATCATCAAAAGTTGTTTTCAGCATACTCAAAATTGCTCCATGTAAAGATGCTAGCAAATATAATGAAGTTGTTTATTACCAAGTGGTCAGACTTTAATCAAAGGCACGGTTCTTTATAGTTAAAATAATTCTCCAAGACATGAACTGGGTCCACATTGCACCTTGTTTCAGACTTTCCATATTCTTTGATGGCGAACATTTGAAAGGTATAAAGCCTACAGTTTAGCATGGACTCCTAGACAAATCAAGTACTGAAAGACATTATAATTTAAAAGGCCTATAAATACTTTGAAGAATTAGTAAATTTTCATCAATAGAAAGTTAAAGAGGTAAACGATTGGCTGTAATTTTGTGATTTGTTCACCCAAAACAAATCAAGTTCTTGAACAGCATAATTATAAAAATGGTAATTTAAAGATATTCTTAAAACAAATCAATATACACAAGTCAGAATAAACTTCTCAAACCTAATATGTAGCATGCGACTCCTTCAAAAACACAACCCGTCCTCCGAAATCCATTCTATTAATGTACTTCTTAAAGAAAAAACAGCTACTTCTCACAAATAAATTGACATGATAAATTGATTTAAACCTTTTCACTGGAAAAAATAAAAGAAATCAAGTTCTTAAAAATCGTAGCTTTGTTAAATCCTAGATGGATTCTTTAAACTAAACTCAGGTAATAATACGCATGAAAATTGGTTTAATACTAGCAGTCAATATGGATATATGAAAATTAGAATTCATAAAGCCAGATCCAAATAGTTTAATAAAAAGACCTAAAGATGCTCAATTTAAAAATATACGCATAAGAATAATTGCACAAATGTGCTATCAAGAGTTTGCAAATGATGCATAAACCATAGCAACTTGATAGATGCCTCAAATTAATGACTCAAAAAGTTTCAATGAACCTATAGCCTCAGTATGAGAAAGTAGCACATTAAATTATCAATCCCTTTCAACCATACACCTCACCTTTCAAGTGAAAGTTTTATCAGTCAATTTGAAACAGATTCAATTCTTGAATGGATTTTCCCGAATCTGTTTTCAACTTTTTAATTGGTTTATTCATAACAAAATCACACATTAAATTTTAAGTCTTTCTAACATTATGTAGAACAAAGTTGACTTAAATAGTTATATTTGAATAAGGAAGCAAAAATCTAAGAAAAGATGAACAAAGGCCAAGTATGCCTATGTGATCTTCCAGGTCAATATGGATAGAGCATAGAACTGTTGAAATAGCGAAATTGATTGAATAAGCAATCAAAAGTATTTCAACGATGTGTATTAAAAGTGGTTGTTAAACGATCAATAAGCACTCACCTGCAGCTCTGTACCTATAAGGATAGGTCCTTAGTGGGTCCAACTTTGATGCCATATTAAGATCATTTCTTGCCATGTCACGATCACAATATTCTGATCGTTTTTCATATGCTGAAGCATTGTTTTTAGCCTTCTCAATCAGCTTTGTCATCTCATCATAAGCAGCTTTCTTTTGGTTCTTAAGATAATAAACACGAGCCAAACCCTGATGGGCACGCGTGTGCTTGATGCCTAGAGCCTTCATGTAGCATTCCGCAGCTTCATCCAGCATGTCACAGTCCACATAAACGCTTCCCATATTATTATGTGCCTTTCAAATCAAAGTTTATACCAAATCAGGTAGATTGTCAAGAAAAAATTATGCGAATATCATTTGTTAATGCCATGGCATCCAGTACTCACCTGCCCTTTCCGGAGGTTATCAGAAGCACAGCTATTAGCCTGTTCCAACAGCTGAATAACTTGGGAAGAAGATGCCCGGTCTAGACTTGTATCAGCTAGAGCATACGCCTTAAGGAAAAATGCTTCAAATGATCTCTGAAGAGCAATAGACTCTTCTGCTTTTGCCAGTCCTTCTTTGCGATGACCAGTGTCATATAAAATCCAACCTTCATAAATTAGCCTCTCGTGTTCACTAGTTGAATGATTTCTTGCCATCCGCAGACTGTGCATTGCAGCCTTCTGACAATTCAACCTACATTTCCAAAGGACCAGGCACGATGATGTAGAGCATGAGTTCAAAATGTATAAATCAAGCATATAAATAGGATTTTCCATGAACACTATACAGGTTTATATTTCCAGGTTCAATTAATGGAATGTATACTTTTATAACATAAGACTGTGTTTCTATGATGCAAAATCAACTTTAGAATGAGCAGAGATTGCAAAAATAAATAATAATAATGTAAACACTGTAACAGCTTAGTAGATTTTCCAGTTCTTAAGCCTAACAAAAAGTGGGCATAACAGCAAAAGTTATTCAATGCACTATCCCTCGGGGTGTAATACTTTAGAGCAGAGAAAACAAACAAGAACTCACTAAGGCATCTTGTTATTTCCCTCTTTTCCATTATCTAACTTCCACTTTCCCCTTGCACCAACATAAGGTCCACAAATGTAGAACTTAAATTTTTTTCTTAACCAGTAAGAGAACATCTTAACTGCATGTATTGTTACACAGCAAAAGAAAAGCAGTCTCTAGATCACCATCATCAACATCATCAATATCAATACCCCAAGCACATGAAAGAAACTAGACGTCATAAGACGTTCAAGTGCACTTGCCTTAGCAGGAGAAGAGATTGCCGAAACCGTAAGCTGCTGTTTCCAGGCTCCTTCGTCAGCATTTGGTGCACCACAGCAAGTGAACCAATATCATCTACAGCAGACCACCGGTCATACAGCTGCATCCAACAATCAGCCATGTCCCAGGGCTGCACGTATTGCCGAAGAGTATCAATCAGCTGATCCCCATGCATCTTCCCATGAAACATCATGTAACTTGGGTCCAATGTCAAGATTGCCCTGATGTCTTGCAGTGCCAACTCATAATTACCAAGTGCCAAATAGAACCATGCCCGCAGCTCAAGACAATCCGTTGAGATCTTGAACCCAAGGATCTTGCTGATTTCTGCAACTGCTGCACCAAGTTTATCATCCTCTGCTAGTGTCACAGCCCTATATTTGTAAGGGTAAGAGAGAGTTGGATCAAGTTCCGTGGCAGTGCTTAAGTCCGTCATCTTCTCATTGCCACTGCAATATAAAGAACGTTCCTGATGCATCCAACCATAAGATTTGTGCTCAGATATCATGCTATTTAAGAGCTTATAGGCAGAGTACTTGTGCCCTTTCTTATATTTGGACCTAGCTACGCCAACAACAGAATAGGCGTGCCCCTCCTCCACGGCTACCTCAAAATATTTCTGTGCATCCTTGTACTCGCCCCTCTCAAGCATTACACAACCCAATTGATGCATTGCGAGCTGCTTCTGCCACCCAGGGGCGGCACATTCACCCATCCTCTCCAGTAACATTACTGTAGTGTTCGACCTCATGTCCTCCTCCATTGCTACCTGGCTCAGGAAATAGTATAGAACAAACGAAGCGTGTCCAGCCATCGATAACCGCTCTTTGCCCTGAGGACTACATAGAATTGCGTTGATCTCCGATTTTTGCAGAGACCTGGGTAGCTCGCGGAGGAAAACCTGGAGGCAGGCAGCCACAAGTGTGTAAGCAGCTTCTTCCAGCGCATAGTCAATAAAGAGGAGGGCATCGTCCACATTGCGGACGATAGACGCGAGCTTCGAATCGCAGGTGGCCTTGAGGCTCTCACAGCAATAGCGGTTGGCAAAGGCAAGGACTTCGAGGATGGTGTCCGGCGGGTAGTCATCAAGGCAACCACCGCGACTGAAGGCATCGACGGCGCGCATAGCACGGGAGGAGATTCTGTTATGGGTGAAGTTGATGTGCTCGCGGCAGGTCTCGGCGAAGCCTCCGTAGAGTAGAGTGGAAAGGGGTCTGGAGAGAGCGGCAATTCTGGAGCGCACGCATGGAATCTCCTCGTCGCCGATGCAAAACCAGAGGTCAATTTCGTCTTCTTCGAGGTCGGGCGGCCGAGCCGGGGCCGATGAGGAGACAGATGGATCAGCGGTCCAGCGGCAGGGACAGAGATCGAAGGAGACGTCAGGACCGTGGTCCGAAGAGAGGGCAGCGCGGGGGCATTCAAGGGGCGGAGAGGCAGAGGAGAAGGGAAACCTCGTCCTCCCTCGGCGCTCGAAGCCAGGACCGCCTTGTGGTGGATATCTTGAGAGTGGATACGCGCGGAGCGTAGGGCGCACCGGACCAGCTTCGGGTCGCCAATGCATCGGAGGAGAGCGCTATGCTCGAGATGGATGTCGCAGAGCGAGGAGGACGGAAGCGAAGAAGAAGCGGATGAGGAAACAAGAGACAAGGGCAGCGGAAGAAACGTCGACGTGGTCAATGGGACGAGGTCGAGAGAAATGAAAGGGAAAAGAAGGAGGAAGAGAGAAGGTGCTGGTGATGGTTTTGATGCTGGTTGTTAGTGGGATGATGCTGCTGGCTGATAGATTTAGAACGGAGGGAGAAGGTTGGGCGGAGGCTCGCCAGCTTCTCAGCAGTGGTGGCGACGGTGGATGAGGGGTTCACCGCGTATACCTGCGTGCCTTTGCACCCATCGATAAACTTCATGCTCCTTATACTCGTCAGAAAATTGTTCTGCATCTTTCCTATCTTCTTTTCTTTTCTTGTCCTCTCCACTTTAGTCTTCCTCTATTCCTCCTCTATTCCCTTCGTTCTCATAGAAGTTCGATCTCACCGCCCCTTTCTTCTCTCTCTCTCTCTCTCTCTCTCTCTTGGCCTATCCCTCTCTCCCCCTCACTCTCCCTCTCTCTCCTCTATTGCGTGTAGGGAAAATGAACGATGGGAGATCTGGAAAGGCCTGCAACCACCAGGAGAGAGCGGAGGGAAGAACGGATGCAGAGCAGAGGGAGAAGGCGGCAGGGAGCCCTTCCCTTCCTTTTCCTTTTTTTTTTTTTTTTCCTATATTCAAGATTTATTTGGGCCACCAGAAAAATAATTTTTTTTCGAAAAGAAAAAACAGAAGAACACAGAAAGAGCAGAAAGAAAGATCGTTGACGTGGTGATCGGCGTGCGAGCTCTTCTTCTAAAATCCGACTGGCCTTAGCTTCTCTCTATCGCTGTAATGTCGGGAGTGGTTCCGTGCGAGGAGGAGCCCCGCGGAAGACGGGACTCGCAAAGCTTAAATAAAGAAAAATATCGGCGCATAAGATCAACGACGATCCAGCGTTTCTGCTCGAGGACAACGGTTGATGCGGGGATCGTCGCATGCGACTTATGGAAAGACCCGTTGCAGAACATACATGATCAGTTGATCACCGATTCACGCGTGGCTCACAAAGACTGTGGAGTGCGATTTATCCTAATAAAAGATGCAGTTGTACGAGCTAACAGTTCATTAATTGTTAAGGGCCTCTTCGATCGGCAGTATTTATAGAATATTATATATAATTTCTTTTAAACATATTTTTTTAAGTTTGGTCACAAATAAATTTTCAAATTTTAAAATACTTTAAATTTTTAATTTTATATGCAATTAAAATCATTTAAATTGAATGATTTTTAAATTTGGCATTGTATCTACTCATGATTTTTATTCACCCTCATTTCATAATTTAATATATATCATAACAAAAATCAAAAATAATGTATTTGATTTACATAATTAATTAAATAATATATTTTTATTATTTTATATTTCTAAAATATATATGTTTCGGGATTATGCCATCATAGAGGATATTTAAAATAAATTGTAATAATTTTTTAAGTTTTTATTTAAGAGAGGGTCCTAATTTTCGACTGAATTTGAATTATAAAATTAAAAAAATATTTACAAATTTAAACTATATATCATTTAGTATAGAGCTAAACATAAATAACAAAACAACTTAAAAAATATCAAAAGAATTGATAAACTTTGAATAATATTTTAATTGCTTGAAAAGTGTATAAATTCAATATGTTGCATTAGTTATAGATCATTAGATTTAATATATGCATTGTCAATAAATCTTAAAATACATTAGATAATTTTGAAAAAGTATAATAATTGAATAAAAATAATTTTTTTATTTGAATCTAAGATGAGTTATTCATAATATAGATCTTGTTTGCACCTCTAGTCTCATATTTTTTTAAGATAATTTTTTAAGTGCATCTCTATCATATATTTTTTTATAAATGATGTTGATTTGAAACAACCATAACCCCACATGGACACTGTAATTAATCAATAAGAAAAAGGATTAATTGTAATTCTTGACATCCAAATTATAATTACATAATTTTTATCATTGCACCATAAACTCATGCATTAATGAAGATATTTTATATGTTATACATGACTTTCAAAATCTCATGTAATTTAAACCAAATGGGCAACTCATGCATTAATTAAAATATTTGAATGATCATATTCAAGAGGGCTATGGACATAAAGTGCAAAACAAGTTCATGGTTTTATTTAAAATGAGTTTAGGCTTAAGTTAGATGAAATTTATAAAAAGCCACTAAATGGCATTGAAGTGGCAAAAATGATAAGACATATAGAATACATGATAGAAATAAAATATAACAAAAAAAAACTCTCATGCAAACTATATCTCCCAATTAAAAGGATCATATCCATCATAAACATTTTCATAAACTATAGATAGGCTTTAGAGTTTTAACATGCTTGTTTTTACCCTTACCTTGATGTTTGATGGGAGGAGAGAAGAAAAAATTTGAGTTATGAGTAGCCCATCATCCTCTAATTTGGTGAGATTGTGGTTACAATTTAGGATAGCTAAGGGGAAGCTTTAGAAAATAAAGAGATTCATTTTACTTTAGCTAAAAAAAAAAGATGTAGTAGCTCTATTTGAAATATTGATGTAAGGAGAATCAACAATGAGATTATTTTCTCAAGTTTTATAATAAATAACAAAACCCAAATTGTGGTTAGAAATATGATCTGGTTGAGACATTAGTAAAATATTGACTAGGTCCTTATGAGCAATAGCACTATCCATATCACTAGTGGAAAGGCATGATTCAAAAATGAATACACAATTGTGGGAACAACCTAACCATCCATAATGTAAAGAGTGAAAGCATGGTAATAGTAAGAATAGTAGGAGATGAAGGGAGAGAGAAGATTTTGCATTAGTGTGACGGCCAACATTACCATAAAAAATACTATTGGTTTCATCAAAATTGAGTCAATTGCATTTGTATTTGGATTTATATTATTAACATAACTACATTAGTTAAGAGTAAGGCCAAATATGCAACAATGAGAATAATCTCTTGGACTATTCTTAAACCTGACTTATCAGTAACTACATCATGGGAACCTATCCAAATAAGATTATAGTGACTTTAAGTTATATATATATATATATATATATTTCCACCAACACTAGCAATGAAAGTTTTGTACAATTTTTGTAGTTGAAATGTTAACATGCATGGAAGTTCCAAAAATAAAACCAAGTGAGTAGATGATTCATTTATCTAACAAGTGTAACCTAAAGTGAAAAAAATGAAACATAAATAAAAGTGATTGGACTATCTAAGATGAATGAAAATTCATGTAAATGGTTGCTTAATCTCGTCATGGAATCTCAATCATAATCAATATATTGAAAATGATTGAAGAAAAATCCTTCAACTTGAAAATTTTTAAAATAAAACTTTTGAGGTTAATGAGGGACACTAAAAAATCTCTAATAAGATGTTTGATTCAAAAGTAATACCTAAATGACTGCAAAGAAGGTTGACTAGAAAAAACTTATAAACAAACTCATAATAAAGAGGCTTAACTAATTTATCAAGAATATTTTTAGAAATAATTATGTTAGGTTTAACTTGAATTGAAGAGAACAAATATAGTTAAATATTATAATTATTACAATGAATTTGAGGATCAGACTGAATGGTGAAGATAGGTCACAACAACCACAAAAATATTAGCAAAAGTTTAGTGCTTAGAACCTCATCTAAATGTGAAGGAACCCTAACAGTAGTGTAAACAATTATTATCAATAGAAGTGACTCAAAAAGATGAGCAAGTATGATATTCATCACCTTATGAAGTTTGACATTGGTGCTAGAAGGCATTGGCATTAAGGGTCGTTGTTATAGCTAATAGTTAGGATTGTGACAAAGAGCTGAAGTGGGATAAATTAGGACTTGTGCAATTTGCTTATGGGAAATACATTTCTGCTCATAGGAAAGATTGTCGGGATATTTGAAGTTCTTAAGTTATTTAGATCATTGTGTGATTTTATGGCTTCATACAATGTAATTGATTTAAGCATAATCTAATTAAGTTTGCACTCATATGTGAACTCAATAAACTTTTTTTTAGGACTAAATTATATTTAACTAATTTTTATCGAGTCAAGGTTAAATTTCTTTAGATATACGGTGAGTTTTATTATGATTGGAAGCTCTTATAGTCAATTGTCCATCCCTAGGATGATGAATTAGTATTATTTAAGGAGATAGATGGCGCAACTCTTATAATTATTGAATGCTTGTAAATCTTATAAGAAAAGTTATGGAAAGTTGTTGATCATTCAAGATTTATTGATTAATAGTCTTTAGGTATGATGAATCTTTGATTGTAATATGAAAACCACATTATTGTTAAATATTGTTTATATCATCCAAGAGCTTCTCAAAAGGCCAAAGGGATAAAGGTTATTAACACCTTTAAAGGTGGGAGTTATATTAGAGGTGTAAATAAGTAAAGTCAAGTTCGAGTTGTAGTTAACTTAAGCTTGATTATTCAATCTAGTGATAAGTTCAAACTCAAATTTGAGCTCAAGTTGAGCACATATATTGAGCTCAAATTTTTTCATCAATGTATGCACTCTTAAGCTATACCTTTTAAAATTGAGATAAATTTCTTATAAGATACTTAGATTTTAAACATATATTTATTGTAGCTAATTTCATCTTATCACTTAGGTAATAATGAGTATGAAATTCACATTTTTCCTTTTTAATAGAAATTGGTGTAGCTTTATTGCTTTATCTCATGCTTTGATGTGATGTGTTTTGAGTTCCTCTTAAAGTTAGCACGTAAGCATATTTTTAGTGCAATGCATGTGTTTGAGACATGAACTTGAATAATAAGTTGAAGCTTTTTTATCATCACTTTGGCTAGCTTTTAGAAACATGGAGCCTTGGCTATTGATTGGTGGAATAAATTCTTGATCATATCATTTTTATATTATGCCTTATCCTTTATAAATAGATATGTTTTTAAGTTTTGATTAGGCTAATATGGGTATAATAAATGATTAAAATAGCTTGTAAGTATTTTGGTTAACTTTGATATCATAAATGGCATCTGATATTATAAAAAGACCCCCTAAAACTTTTTCTAAACTTTAGTTCTATTTTAAAGTGGTTGACTTTGATCTATATGGTTATCGAGAAAGAGCCATATCTAACTATAGGAATGAGGAAGAGTTTTCTATTTTAGCTTTAAAAAAATCAAAACTAACAAATGTTTGAGAACAACATTTGTGAGGAGAGTGATGAATAAGGCTCAATGTAGATAGGTTGTTGTGCTTTGATGCTCATCGAAAGGTAGTGTTGGACAACATAATTGCTGAGTTAGAATGATGGAAAATTGATTGTCATGAACCTTAAACTTAACACACATTTAGCTAAACTATATCAACTCAGCTAATATAACTTAATGAAATGATGAAGACATGTATTTATTTATCTAAAATTTGGTTAGGTAGGCCTTGCTTGCTTTAATGACCCTTAGGCTATTGAGCTATTTTTTACTTTATTTGGTCATTGAAACCCAAGGCTTAAGTTGGCCATATAGATTCAAAATGCCAAAATCTCAATGTGTTTAGGGTAGGTATAAGAGAACTCAAGCGGCATCTTGTCCTTCATTAGCACATCACAAACACAAAATTACACATAAACACAAATAAATCAAACACAAATCTAATCACCTTGGGAAACCTTGAGTTGAGATAAGACCCCCAGCAACCCTCACTTAGTAGCTGCTCTAGGTCGGGCATGATCCACTACTTAGCTAGTGTGTCTCCCTAGTGGTTAATCTTTTGCTTAGGAGGATGTGAAATCTCATGCTTTCTTCCTAGCATAACCACTGCAAATCGACGAGTGCCTTGTTAGTGTGGTGTGCCTTATTGCATGACCAATAAGCTATGGTGATGGTTGGCTTTGTCTAAGAAGATGTGAGTCTCCGAGCTTTCTTCTTGAACTAGTCATCGTGCAATGACTAGGTCCGAGTTTATATTTGAGGATTAGGGTAAGACCCCTAGTGGCTCCTCTTCCTATTGACTACTTCAAGTTCAAGTTTAGTCCTTCTTTATGACTCCCCACTTGGTAGTCACCCTAGGTTAGAAAGTAGATGTTTAGCCGACGGTAGACTATCCCGATGATCAGTTCCACTTAGGAAGATGTGAATCCCTGATGCTTTCTTCCAAGGTTGATTGTCGCAAATCGACGGCCACCTTGGGTTGGCTAGTGTTCACTTTGTTGACAGCAACCCACCCAATGGATAACACCGCTCAAGCATATGTGAGTCCCTGCACTTTCTCCTCAAGCTGGCCACCGTATACCGATGGGCTTTATATTTCAGGGATTAGGATAAGACATATAGAGGCACATTTCATGTGGGCATTCTATTTGGATTACGTCTTCGTGACCCCATCTAAACATGGCCTGAGTTACTACCGGATTGGACAGTTCCCATTTCCTAGTAGCTACCCCTGTGGTTGGAAGTTTTGTATAGCGGATGTAAAGACTATTCCTTGGGCCAGTAAATCTGAGATAGGCCAAAGCCCCTGTGGCTTCTCCTTAGTGTTGCCCCTTGCAAACTAATAGGGTCCTGACAAATAAATAAACACACAAACAAAATAAAATTTCTTGTGGATTAGAATAAGATCCTAGAGGCACCTCTTCCTAAGTAGGTGTCTTATCTTTTTGGCAGTGTTAGCAAAACTCCCTATAGGATCATCTTGATTACTCTAAGTTAAGATAAGACCCCCAGAGGCACTCACTTGATAGTCACCTTAGATCAGGTTTGATTTGTTGTGCCATCAGCAAGCCACCCCAATGTCTAATTCTACTTTGAAAGATGTGAGTCCCCGAATTTTATTCCTAGTTTAGCTGTTGCAAACTGGCAAGCAACCCTTAGGTTAGATAGTCTATATCATACAACTAGTAGACTACCTCTTTAGATTGATAAATCTAAGGTGGACCAGTGCTCATATAGCCCCTCCTTAGTGCAGTCCATCGCAAACTGACAGGGTCCACACTAAATTAATCAACAAAATCAAAAATTAAAATGAATTATCAAACTCAAACAAAACCAACCAATAGAATCAAAATCAACATAAATTACCAAACTCATACCAAATCAATCAACATAATCAAATCAACACAAAACCCAAATTCAAATCAAAACTAATTAATATAATTCCATCAAATCTCAATCTCCAGTGGATCCCCCTTATGCCCTTAGCATAAATAAATCTACAATCCAATCAAACTCATGTGCAAACCCTAGCGGATCTCTCTTCGTGTCCTTGGCATGAAATCAATTCTCAATCAAACCAAATTCACTCATCTCTATCATGCCCTCGACATGATAATGAATCGCATCACGTTAGGGTCCATGGTTCAATTTATTTCTTTAATAAGGTATGGATGACCATCATTAGTGCTTGTAATCTTCCCGGATGTTGTTGATCATATCGGTCAACACTAATACATGCAGTGTGCCTAGCTAATTACACCACACCTATTGGGGGTCCTTTTGTTAACCTCACTTTTGGAGTGATGACACATCCTTCCTTACACTTAGGGATCTTCTAGGCACTTGGAT
The DNA here is from genome assembly GCA_021442155.1 of Cymbidium sinense. Lineage (NCBI taxonomy): Eukaryota > Viridiplantae > Streptophyta > Magnoliopsida > Asparagales > Orchidaceae > Cymbidium > Cymbidium sinense. The sequence continues at coordinate 25,827,426 of CM038217.1, read as the reverse complement.
TTTCTTAGTCATAGGACACTTCTAGTGATTAAGAGAATAGTAAACCTAAGTCAAGAGACTTAGGGAGGTATGCCTCAAGCTTAGGTTTTACCCTAGGGTAAATAAGTTCTACCTATCCTATGGCCTGAATAAAAACCCATGCTTATCCATTCATCGAAAACTAACCTCAAGTCAACACAACCAACCTCAATTAGATTTTATTTTATATCCAAGCTTCAAGAACTTAGCCCTTAACCTAAATCAATTCCACCATCATCCTATGGATCTAATCCAAAGCCCGTTCAAGTGAACAAAATCTAATTGATCTTCATATAAAGAATTCTAACCATTCAATAAAACATTTTAAACTCTTCCAATACTTGCAATCAAACCAATTAAACCAAATGAATTCAATCAACCTAAGTTAGCCCATTTAACCCAAAGGGTCCAAATGAGCCAAAATCAAATCAAACCCAAATCAATAGCATTCAAAGCCATCAATAAACTCTAAATCCATCATTAAACTCTTCTCAACACCCAATTCAATCCAATTTAACCCAATCAACCCATTAGTCTACTTGACCCAAAGTTGTCTAAATGACCAAATTAATTCAAACTTCAATCCAACCCAAATTGGATTGAATCAACCCATCTAATCTCCTCTATGATGATTATTGATCATCCTTGATTAACCAATTGCAATCAATTGAATAAAAAATCAATTTGATCACTTGATCCAAGTTGACCCAACTAACCCATATGGACCAAAATGAACCAAATCTCATTCCAACCTTAATTGATTGTAATCAATGACTCACATCAATTATAAATTGATTATTGACTTGACAACCAATTGATCTTAGCCAAGTCAATTTGGTCTCTTGACCCAAGTTGACCAAAATTGACCTAAAGGGACAAATTAAGTCAAATCAAATCTTAAACCCAATTAATTGAAACCAATGCTTCTAATCAATCATAAATTGATTATTGAACATGATCCAACATCTAATTAAACCTAATTTAATCAAACCAACCAATTGACCCATTTAGCCCAAATTGACCTAAAGGGTCCAATTGAATTAAATCATTCTCAAACTCAAATTGATTCAAATCAACACCTACAATCATTCTAAAATGATAAATTGAACCTAAACCAACCCTCCACCCAGGCCAATTTGACCAAATTTTCAACTTAACCCATTTGACACAAATGAACCAAAGTCAACCAAATCTAAATCCACATCAAATTAACCAAACCAATGGCACCAATACATCCAAAATGATCAAATGAACACACCCAATTTGACCAATTGATCAAACTAACCCAATTGAACCCCATTTGACCCATATGAGTCAAATTGAGCCAAATCCATTCAAACCAAGTCAAAACCCAACCAAACTTAGCATGACTCATCCTTGGGTCACCATGGGTCAGCCCAAGTGGACCCAACCCATGGTGAATCTGATTTGGGTCAAAACCCATGAACTAACCCACCCAAATGGGACAAAATCTCCATTTGGAAGAACTCGCCTACTCCCCAAGTCATGGCAGCCACCTTTGGCCATTATTGGACACTAGACCACTTGGACCCAACTTGACACAACATGGCAGAGGGTGAAGCACCTAAGGCACCCCATTGGTTTACTTGGAGGAGGAGGTACACCCCATGCCAGCCCATGCCACTACCTCGGCCTCTTAAGCTCCTCTACCTCAGTAGTCCACAATCATCTCTGGCCACCTATCCCGGTAGGACGACTACAAAAGGTTGAGTCTCTGGACCTTGGTTCACTTGGGGAGGAGAATATACTCCTCCCCATCCATTCAAACTCCATATAGAGCTTTCCTTAGAGTGTTCCAAGCAGTCCTAAAGCTTTCCCTGAATCCTCAGTGCTCTCCATCACTAGCGAGACCAACCACTTTATCGAAACTGAGAGTCATGTCCATCTAACCTCACCTAAACTCCACCAAACTCAAATTAACTCTTCCCACACCTTCTTCTCACTTTTATTAGTCAAAATGAATCGATCCCTAATCGATTTGACCATCAAAAGGCACTCTAAGACCAACTTTAGTGAGCTTTATGATGACACTTGGTCCATAAAGACATCGGTGAGGAGGCAGCTCGAGTTCTTCTTAACAGGGCTTCATCTCTTCAAGATGAAGCTACCTCAGTCGATGGGCCATTGGTCTTGAGCTCCGATGAGGTAAAATTCGACAAACCGTAGAAAATCTTATAGGTGTTGGCCTTTTTTGAAGCAAAGTGTGATTACATGCAATTTCTACCGTAGGATCTCCTTAGATCTCCTCCTCACATGTTTTGGAGTCGATCTTGACATCCCATAAGATTTGGTGAGCTCAGATCAAGTGGCAAAAGGAGGACGGGGTTCGTCTTCCAATGTTCAGAGGATGATAAATCATCAGTCGTCCGTTCCACATGTTTAGAATGGACGGTCATGATTTAATCCATTAGATAATTCAATTTATTCCAATAAGAACCATGAGATTAATCTTCGGTGTCCGATCTCATAGGAACCACGGGATTAATCTTTGCCTTCCAATCCGAGATCGGATGGTAGGGATGAAACCATGTCCGCCACTACTGAGTCAACCACTACGTCAAATGATTTAAGTAACCTATCCGGTGGCACCACGTGGAAAGCGTTGCCACGTTAAATCTCATGTGGCATCGATTGTTTAAAGGATTAATTAGATGATTAAAATGTCATTAAATAGCCAGAACTTTAAAAATTCATAACTAATTATAGAAAAATCTAAAAAAAACATGCGTAAACCTATTTTGGAAAGGATAAATAGAAGAATTTATTAAAAATAAAATCCTTAAGATTTGATTAGTGCATAGTACTTAATTAGGGTTTGAAGTTTAGATAATTACCCTAATTAAGCCTTAATTACTTAGCCAATTAACCTCAAATTGAATAGGTTTGATCCCATGGGATGTCCTCTATCTCCCATAATTTTCTTGAGATTTATTGGCCATGAAATTTGGAGAATTTGAAATTCAAATCCTAATGGCCCTCTTTAATCAATTTAATAATAATTAAAATTCCTAAACAATAAAAAAATAATTAATGATAATTAATCACTATTAACAGTGGGAATGATGAGGGAAAATAATTAGGACATATTTAATTCTTTTCCTATAAACATTTCTATAAGAAGGTTAATTAATTCATGGCTTAATTAGAGTAATTAAGAAATTAATGATAAAGTAAAAAATCAAATTAAAATGATAATTGCTTCAGATAATTCAAATTGAATTCATGGGTTCCTCTTTATGTGTTCAATAATATAAAGAACCTTAAGGAAGATATGGTTAACCTATGGGTGTGAGAAAACTATATAAGTACTTAATTTAGATTCTTCTTTAATCTAATTAATTTTTTAATCATGAGCCTAATTGCATTAGGTCTTTTTAAAAGCATTGTAAATTTTAATTCTTCATAAGCATGTCATTGGAGGCTCATGATTAAGTAGTTAATTAAATTAAGGAGGCTTTGGAAAGAGAAATTAAATTGATTACTTAATGATTTGAACATAATCAATCCATAAAATTGACATAATCACTTTTTCTTAAATACATTAAGTCACTAACATGGGATGGGGCAAAATAGCAAATATTATTTCTCCTTTTTAAGATTTAGTAATTCAAATCCAAAATTAAACTTCATAACAACTTTGGTTAAATAATTTTATTCAACTTGATTGTCCTTCGAAATTAGTGTGGTTGAATGTATTATGTGGCAATGTTTAATCATTCCTTTTCAATCATTATAAATTTGTATTCCATTTGTATAATGTATCAATGCTTTCAAATGAAAAGAATTAAATGAATATAATTATATATGTATAAGTTGCATGTGTTGTATTAATCTTATTATATGGTGTGGCTATTATCACTAATAAATTTTAAATTATTTTTAAAATTATAAGTTGATGATGGAAATTTAAAGTGATGTTAACTATGAGTATTGTATGTGATTCACATTTGCATATAGTTTAAACATGTTAAAGCATTATTCTATTTCAAAATTTATATGTATGTTTACATATGTTTGAATATTAACAAGTATATAGTTTGGACATCTTAGGAACACAAGGCTTTAAGTAGCCCCAAGGAGGTCTTAGATTACCTCACTTCCCTAGTTTAATAATGACACTTACTTGCTTAATTTCATTCATATGTATGCATGCATTAGAATTTGGATAGAGCTTTACTTTACATGAGTAAATAATTTGCTAATATATAACCTCTTTTTGCATTATTTTCATTCTAATGCTTATGTATATATTTACATATATTTAAGATAGCAAGTATATAGTTTGGATATCTTGGGAACATGAGACTTTAAGTAGCCCCAAGGAGGTCTTAGATTACCTCACTTCTCTAGTTTAACAACGGCACATACTTACTTAAATCTCTAATACATGTGTATGTATACTTAGATAAGGAATGAAGTCCCTTTTCTACTAAAATATATGCATTAACAATCATTTAAGTGTGCCAAAAAAAATACATATGTACATTGCATGTATGTGTATGTTAAGTTCAATATCATATGCATATTATTAATGTTGAAAATGAATGATGGAATGTTATCCATATGCACAATCTCCTTAATCTTAAAATGCATTTCATGTTTGAATATGATTCTTTAAGATTAACCCAAATTTAAGATTAATAAAATATTTAATAAATCATTCACTAAAAGAAATCAAAATCATAACAACATGCATTTAAAAAATAACTCAGGATAAGGATGAAGAGGGTCAAACCTCTTTCTTATCTTTATAATGATTAGATGTTAAGTAAATATCAAATGAAACAAAACAAAATACAAATTCAAATCCACTAATCCTTTTAATAACTTAAAGTGTTAACTTCCCCTAATATTTAACTTAAACAATTCCAAACCTTAGACAATCATAATTCTAAAGCCTAGCTAAGACATACCACATTAAGCCTAAGCATACACACTAAAGTACTAAGTCACCACTTCTAGCTCTAAGTTAGGACTATGAATGCAGTGATGTTGTGTTTTATTTTGTGATGTAATATTTTAGACTAGATGTTAGGATTACTTATGCGTAGACTTGATGTTAGGCCGCCATTAACCTAATGATATTTTCTGTAGGGGATTATGCTAAAGGGGTCACTGAAGTAATAAATAAATAAATAAAAATAATTTTACTTTCAGGTTGCTTATACCCTTTCCATAATCTAAATTATGATAGGTGGGCTTGGTTACCCATAGAATATAACTGCTTGGTTTGTAAGTATGTTTAACTAATATATGTTTTATAGGTATAGTTAGATTTTATTTTCTATAAGCATGTAATTTTGCAATAGGAATTAGGATTAATGCTATGAGGTTTATGATGAGCAGTGGCTAGAAGGTAAAGACTTAAGCCCATAAAGCTTGGAGCAAAACCAAATCAAATGGAGTAAAGAAAGATGAAGAATGAAGACCCTCATAGCATTGATTTCATTGTAATTATAATATTATATTATAATCTAAGTTGCATAATGGTAGAGCTCAGTACCAACTTCTTTTCTTTTTCATGGTGTATGGTGATACACCTTACAAGCCTTTTATTCTTTTATGAAGTTTAAATATTTGATTATTATGTTTAGATTGTGCAATAAAATATAATGATTTTTATAAGTTTCTTAAAGTTTGATGATTTGATGTGTGGCTTGGATGCGATAGGCTCTTTAAGATAAAATTAATTCTTCTACCTCAATTAAACAACTCATAACTAAATTTTAAATATAACTAATGACCTTACTTTAAAGCCTAAGTTATTATGGTGTTTATTTTTGGGATGTGGGACACCACACAGTTCTTAAGAGGTACTTAGTAAAGTGATTAGGTAAGATATTAAAGAATGGTGCACTATCTTGAAAAATAGAAATCACCATCATATAATGGACCTAATCAACTAATAAGGGCTCCTAAGGCATGATGGGTCTTCGAATGTACTAGAGATCTTTCTTCTATTTTATATGAAAAAGTAAAGTAGAGTTTATATTAAGTCAGGTTAGTTAAGTTCCTTATAGAGGTAAGCCTCCATAATTAATTACATCCTAAGGGATGTGAATCTCTTAAGAACACTTTTGATTAAAGTAAAAAATTAAAGTCTCTAAAGATTTCAAGGCTAGACTATTAATAAATTGGTTATGTTTGAAAATCAAATGAGATTGTTCAAGCAGAAGACTTATTTTTGGAAGCCAAGGGAATAGGTAGGGAATGCTCAATGATACTAGGAGGCCTAGTGAGCATTCCAATCTATCCTATGGTTGGGCTTTATATATTTGAAATTGAAGAGATCAATTTAGTTAAAGTTGACATTTTTATTAGAAAGCTAGGACTTATAATCCAATAATACAAGATTATGGGAATGCCTAAGAGGTGAAAATTTATGCTTGTAGCCTAAAGGAAATAGCCACCCGGATCTAAATCTAGGGAGCTTTGACATAAGCCAAAGCATGACCTAAATTTAAGTGAAAATAGGTATATGATTTACCTCCACAAGATAGGATAAACCACCAGAATACTGAGCTTATAACTGCCTAGAGTGGCCCTAGCTAACTCCTCATACACTTAAAAATCATGTAGGCAAGGCATATGATTTTGTAAGATAGTTAGGTTGTTATTATTTAGAAAGAGAATAAAGTCATTAAACCCACTCCTTAAAGAGACTAGAATATGAGTGGTATGAGTAATGACTTAATCTACAAATGCAATTCTTTTCAAATTTTATCTAATTTTTATGCTTCATTTTAACAAAGGATTTATGATTTTGTATGCCTATATGCAAGTTGAAATTATATTATTGGCTAAACTAGTAATAAGGGGTATTTTCTACTACAAGGGATGCCCTCACAAGTCAAGCATTCCCCTATCATGCAAGGATAGAAATCCTCTATTTTCAAGAGAGAAAGAATATGCATGCATGATGTGAAACATACAACATTCAGCTAAGTGATTGCTAAATCTTTTAATTATCTTATTTAATGCCTAGGCATTTATTATGAGGTTATGAATTAATTAAAATTTTAGTTATGAGTTGTAGTTAGGTAAAAGATTAATTTTTTTTCTAAGATCCTAATCGCATCTGAGCCATACAATATACACAAATCATAAAGAAACTATGAAGAGGCATGCAATTTCTAATGCACAAGCTAAACATAACATCAAACATTTTATAATTATCTCAAAAGAATAAAAGGCTGGTGCGATCGAGTACTGTCGTACAACCTGAAAAGAGAAAATGGATAGTTGAGCTCTACCCTCATATAATCTAGAATCAAAATAATAATTATGATTTATAAAATGCTATGGGGGTCTTCATTCTTTATGTCTTCATGTTTTCATGTCTTTATTTCTCCCATTTGATTTGGTAGGCTTCAAGGCATCACATGGTACCCCAGGACTAAGCCTTCTAGCCAATACTCATTCTTATCCTCTCATAACACTAATCTTAATTCCTAATGAAAAATTATATTAAAAGTAGGAAAAGTAAAGCTAATTACACTGTAAAATAGAGTTTAGCTAAACATACATACAACCCAAGCAGTTTTATCATAATTTGGACTTAACACCCTACACATGGGTAACCAAGCCCACCTATTCTAACTTGGATTATGCTTAGGGGCTTAAGCAACCTACAAAGAGAGAATTTATATTTATTTTTAAGCATCCCCTTAAACATAATCCCCTCCAGAAAACATGATTAGGCTAATATCGGCCTAATATCTAATCTACGAAGCATACACCCTAACATCCAGTCTAAAACATTACATCACAAAAATAAAACATACCTCAAACCAAGCACCGCCCTAACATAAAGCTAGTAGTAGTGGCTTAATTCTAATGTGTGTGCCAAGACTTACGTGGTATGTCTTGCTAAGCATTAGAGTTGTATTTTCTAAGTTTGGAAAGGTCCAATTTAATCATAAAGGATGATTTCACTTCAAGCTATTTAATTGATTTGAGAATTTTAATTTGTGTTTTATTTGGTTTCATGTGATCTACACTTAGCAACTAAGTGCTACAAAGAGAGGAAAGATAATTACTCTCTTTCATCCCAACCATAAGCCACTTTCTAAAGCATGTTAATTTGATTTAATTATCTTTAGTAAATGGTTTATTATATATTTTAAATTAATCCTAAGTTAAGGTTCACCTTAAATGATTGCATTCAACATTAAAGGCTTCTTAAGACTAACTTAATTGAATTACTGTCATATGAAATATATCAAGTTATTCCTTTCCATCACATATAACATGCATATGACTTAATTCTAAGTATAACTATATATGTGTTCACCTCATTTTTAGAACAAGCTCTCAACCCCTCCATCTTAGACATAAGACTTCTCTTAGACACTGAGAGTTTCCTTAGTCTTAAGACATTCTAATGATTAGGTGAACATTCAATCTAACCCTAGAGACTTAGAAGAGTTAGCCATAGAAATAGGTTATACCTTAAAGGTGTTAGGAAAATTTGCTTACCCTATAGCTTGAACCAAACCCTCACTTCCTTCCTTCAAGTCAAATTTCAAAATTTCAATCAAACTCCAAATCAAATCAATTTCAAACTCAAATCAATTCCAACTTGATGGATTTTCTCAAATCATGAATCAATTCTAAATGATTGAAACCCATGATTGAATTCCAAATTCCAAAAATCTTTCCTAAGCCATTTGATTTCATCTTATGGACTTAGTTTGCATCATGTCCAAATCAATTCAAAAATCAAATCCAAATTCAACCAAAATTCAACTTAAGCCTTTCAAGTCAAATTCTTGGACTTAGCCAAATCAAATTCAAATCAAGCAAAACCCTTGATTTTTTTTCATGATTCAATCAATCCTTCAATCATGAAACCAAATATAAACATAAACTTCAATCATCAAACCAAAACTAAATTCAAAAATCAAATCCAAATTCAACCAAAATTCAACCTAAGCCTTTCAAGTCAGATTCTTAAACTTAGCCAAATCAAATTCAAATCAAGCCAAACCCTTGATTTTTCTTTATGATTCAATTAATCCTTCAATCAAGAATCCAAATATAAACATAAACTTCAATCATCAAACCAAAACTAAATTCAAAAATTAAACCCAAGTCAAACTCATGTCCACCCTTTTGAACTTCAAATTATCAAGTGAATCAAAACCCATTTGACTCCAACCCACTTGCAAATGGATTTATATTTCAATCACAAGTCCATATGTGAGTTCAATCAAACTTGATTCAAGCCTTGATCAAGTCAATTGACCCACTTAGGCTCACTTGACCCAAAGTGACATAAAGTACCCCTTTTGAGCCAAATTCTAATCCTACCCAAATTGGATTGAACTAAGCCAAACTAAGCCTCACATTGTGAGCAACAATTATCATGAGATGATTAATCACTCAAATTAGGTCAAACAAAGTCAAACCTAAGGGTTGACTAGGTTAACACATAGCCAAAATAAAACATAAACTAGCCAAGCCCCACCATAGGACAAATTGATTGAAACCCTAGATCAAAATTAATTCATGATCAATGTTTGAACTTGACCAAGTCATAATTTGAGCCTAACCTAGCCCAATTGGCCACTTGACCTAAAAAGTTAAAATATGTAAAAACTTGATCTAAGCTAAATTGATTGAAACTAATGGGTCAAGTTCATTTCAAATCACTTGTTGAACTTGACCAAAGCCTCAATTGGCCAACTAGACCCAACCTAGCCTAATTGACCATGAACCCAACTTGACCTAAAAGGTCAAATTGAGCCAAAATCAAATTAAACCAATATTGATTGAAACCAAAGCTACCTAAACATTTCAAATGACCAATGAAACCTAAACCAACCCATGACCTAACCCAAATAGGTCAAATGGGTCAAATTAGTCAACTTGACCCATTTGACCTAAATGAAATCAAATGAACCAAATTCAAATATAAACCAAATTGAACCAAACCAATGATGCCAAAACATTTCAAATAGTCATATTAACTTGACCCAACCCTTGATTTGACCCAATTTGACCAATTGGTCAAGTTGACCCATTTGACCTAAATGGGTCAACATGAGCCAAATGACATCAAATCAACTCCAAAATCTTTGAAATTTGGACCAATCTAATTTCAAACTATTCTAAATCCATCTAAAGTAAAATCAAAGCCAAATACACATTTTACTCCTAGGTCAATGGGTAGCCTATGGCCAATTCTACTTGGAATTTGGTTATATCCTTTTCATGGACACTTGGCACCCACTTAGTGGACCAAGTGGACACTAGTGGGTGAGGTGCACATGACCAATGGCCAAGGCCAAAACTGACCACTCACTTGAAAATAAGCACATGGGGAACACTCCTCCACTCTCTTGAGCACATGGGAGCTTCACCACTCCACTCCCACAAAATCGAATCACATGCTACCTTAAATGACTAACAAACTCAACTCAACGATCACAGTCAAAATGGCAAAGAGGCTCAGCTTAATCCTCTTAAGGGGAGATATACTCCTCCTAATTTGATTTCATTTTTATTCTCTTGCATTCGATTGAAGCTAAGGAAGGCAGAGGAAGCATTCTCAAGTCTCTCCAAGGTCTCCTTAGACAACTCATTTTCTCCATTTTTGGTTTTGCTTAAGCCAAAAATAGGGGAGGTAGCAAGATTTTCCAACTCATCCAATACTCAAATTCAGCTCAATTCCTCCTTCAAACACCTCGAGGGAACCCAATCAAGCTCACCCAAGTTTTCATCTAAGTTCTCAAGGCACGGGAAAGGGGATTTTGATCAAGGCCATAAGCATTTGAAGGGGACTTTGACCAATTGAAGGATCTCAATCAGCCTCAAACCAGGGGCTTCGTCTCACTAAAGAAGCTACCTCGATGGTTTGGAGCGCCGGTGATAGCCTCTAGCGTGGTACCATTCAAAACCAAGCATAGTTTGAATTTTCTTTGGTCCTTTGAAGGGAAGTTTCATCCCAAGTAAAATTAGCCGTTAGATCTTCATCTCCTTATATGTTGACGGTGTGGGTAAAATTTGAGCTCAATTTGAGCTTAATCAAGCTGAAATCAAGCCCTAAGGAGTGGACGGTTGCCCTCTCCCATAGGCGAGCTCAGTGACGGATCATGGACCGTCCATCCTGCTTATTTTAGATGGACGGTCCTGATTAATCCATGCTAGATCTATGATAAATCCCTTTAGAAATCATGGGCTCGATCTCAACCATCCAATCTTTGATCGGATGACCTAGAGAGAAAGTGCGTACCACCGCCAGCTGACGCAACATTGGATGTGGCAACTTAAATAACCAATACCATTGAGCCATGTGGAAAAAGTGCATGCGTGTGATCATGTGGATGATTAGTTATATAATTAGCATTTTAATTAATCATATTGTAACATTAAAATGTAAAAAAATTAGAAAAATACAAAATAAAATGCATTGGGAAGATAATTCAAAAGGGAATAATCTAAAATTAAGTTTGATGAATTTTGAACAGTGAATTTTATGTAATTTGAGTTTTATTGGGAATGTAATTATGTTAATTACTTGCTAATTATTTCACTGATTAATTCCAAATTTCTTAGGGTTTATTAATGGGATGACCTCTGCCTCCCACGATTTTCTTAAAATTTATTAATAGTTTAATTAGGAGAATTGATTGATTCATTCTTAATCACTCTCTTAATCAATTAAATGATTACTTAACCTATTAAATAGCGATAAATTAATTAATTAAGTTTGCTAATTAGCTTTGAACATTGAATGCGCTTAGGAAATGAGATTAGGAGTCCTCTCACAAATCTTTTCTCCTAAGTTTATCTCATTTGGATAAAAAATCTAATTAAGGTGCAAATTAATTAAATAAGTTTAATCACTTAATTAAATGGCTTAATTAATCAAAATTTTAAAATCAAATCATTCCAGAACTCAATCATTCCTTCTTGGGTAGATGCTTAGATGTTCAATAACCTAAGTAAACTTAAGGAAATCAAACCTAACTCATATGTGTGGTAAAGGTAATGAAAATTCTTAAATTAAACCCTTTAACTTAATTAATCATTAATTATGAGTCAAATGCATTAGACCCCTTTCTTTCTTAGGTGCATTGCTGATTTAAATTTCTTGTGGTTTTATGTCATACATTGGCTCATACTCATTTGGTTAAGTATGTTAGAGTGGTGTAGGTAAGAGGTAATTAATGAACTTAATGAGCACCTTAACCTAATCAAAATATAAAATTCACTTAATGGTTCTAAAAATTAAACTAAAATAATATACACATGGGGGAAGTGGGTTAGGACCAACAAACTTTCTCACATTTCCTAAATTCAAATCAAACTCAAAACAAAAATCAAAATTTCCTTAAAACTAATTTTGATTCACTTTAAATAATCTTATTCCATAAGATCGTCTTTAGAAATTAATTAGGGTGAATGAATTTATATGCTTTCATCACTTTGTTTCTTTCCTAGCATGCTAAATGTGTATGTCATATGAAAATCATGCATTCATGCCTTTTAAAAATCAAATTAAAAATGAAATATTTTCTTTATGTCAAATTGCATGTTTTGGTTAAAGTAAGAATATGAATGGCTATTATGACTATTAAATCCAAAATTATTTTTGAAACTTATAAATAAAACATCATAACTAAAAAAGTATGCTACTTATAATTATTTATAGGCTTGCATGTGAATATAATATAAGGTATGCATTGTGTGACTTTCCTTTTCTTCTCTTTTAGCATAGTTTTGAATAACATTTTGCAAAGTGTATAGTTCATTTGAAAAGAACACAACACTTGCTTAAATCTATTCCTATTCATTCCTATGTTATCTCTTAAGAAGGATATTCAAACTTGTATATGCAAATTGCATAAACAAATCAAACAAATAAACATAAACTTTTTGCATCACTCTCTTTCCATGCATTTCTGTTTGTACATGCACATGTATTTAAGAAAAGTGGTATATTAGTCGGCAACACCGAGATTGCGAGGCTTTAAGTAGTAAGTAGGTCTTGTACCTTACACCCGTGTTAACAATGTCATACTCACTTATGTATTTCATATGTAAATGTACATATGAAAATGGATAAAGAATCTCTCTTTTCTAAACAAAAATCATGCATACATGAAACCTTCCAAATTTTCTTAAGTAACATCCCTTAGCATTCATCATTAAGGTGTGCTAAACATTTCCATTTGCATGTATATATTTGCTTAGGATTCATCCATATGCATGTTACACATGTTGGGAAAGAAATGAACTATTGTGTGTTTTGTGATAGTATTTCACTTTACTTAATCTTAAAATGTCTTTTTTTAATAGGTTTGTTTAGGGAAAATCCAAACTTATGATTAATCAAAACAAATAATAAAATATTCATTAAACAAAAATCAAATATGAATCTACCTTAGAAATTACTTAAGGTAGGGAGGAAAGAGAAGTTCTCTTTTTTTTTTCCTCTCTTTACAACTTAGTAATTAATTGTAGGATCATTCAACCTAATTAAATCACAAAATAAAATCAACCAAATAAACTAAATCACTTAAATGAAATCACCCTCTAAGTTGAACATTTTCATACTTAGAAATCTTCAACCTTAAAGCCTAGCTAAGAATACCACACAGACCTTAAATAACACACACATTAGGCTAAGTCACTGCTTCTTACTTTAGGTTAGGGCGGTGCATGGTTTGATGTTTGCTTTTGTTTTGTCATGTAATGTCTTAGTTTGGATGTTAGGGTGTATGTGCGTAGACTGAATGGTAGGGCGATCTTAGTCTATGCATTGTCTTTTGTAGAGGATTATGCTTAAAGGACAATGTAATAAAAAAAAAAATATAAATACTTTTGCTATGCAGGTGCTCATACCCCTAAATATAATCCAAAATAGACCAGGTGGACTTGGTTACCCATGTGTAGGGTTCTAAGTTCAATTTATATATACATGCTTGGGATTGTATGATTTGTTTAGCTAATCTCTGTTTTACAGGTTTTAGTTAGAATTCCTTTTTTCCCATTTTCATGGAATTTTATAATTAGGATTTTGGAATAATTATTATGGGGGATTAGGATGAACATTGGTTATAAGACTATGTCCTATTTACCATGTGAAGCCTTTGGAGCAACCACATTCCAACCAACCAAAAGAAGAAAGAAGAATAAAGAAATGAAAAATGAAGACCCCCATAATAATGAATTTCTTCTTAATTATAATTTATTCATTTGTAATACGGGTTGTATAAGGGTAGAACTTAGCTACCCAATTTATTTTTTGGGTTTGTGTGGTGGAGCTTGATCACAAATGACCTCTTATTCTTTTGTGCTAGCTTTATAAATTGATTGATGTTTGTTTAACTTGTGCATTAAGATGGCATCTTTTTCTAGTTTATTCATTACTTTGATGTACGGCCTAGATGATGATTAGGCTCTTAAGAAAATAAATTTTCTATTCAACTAATCAATTCAAAATAAAAATAAATAACTCATAACCTTATCTAAAGCCTATGCTATAAAATAAGATAAAAGAATTAGCAACCCCTTAGATGGATGTTATATTTTTTTTTCTCACATCATGTATAAAAAGCATATTATTTCACTCTTGATTAGAGGGCTTCCACCATTACTAGAGAACTTGGCTTGACCTTTGAGAGCCATAGTGGAAACACACCTCCTTATCTTGCTAATTTTAGCCCATAATCTAATTTCTCATGTATTAGGCATATGAATCATAAAACCCGTGTCAAATTGATTTTCCAAAATGATTATAAAATGTAACAAAATTTGCATTAGATTTAAGTCATTAAATTATGCCATACATGATCTAGTCTCTTAGGGAGTGTGTTTAAGGACTTAGTCTCTTTCTAAATAAACAACAGCTTAGCTATCTTGCAAAAGTATATGACTTGCCTATATGTATTTAAAATCATAGGAGGAGTTAGTTGGCAGCCACCCCTAGGTGGTTGTAAGTCCAAACAGTCAGGTGATTTATCCTCTCTTATGGAGGTAAACCAAATACCCATTTTTGCCTTAGATTTAGGTCGTGCTTTTGACCCTCGCCAAAGCTCCCTAGATTTAGGATCTGAGGTTGCTTCTCCCTTTTGCAGGCTACAAGCATAAATCCTCTCCATTTAGGCATTTCCATGACCTTGTATTATGGAATTGTAAGCCCTAACTTTCTAATAAAAATTCAACTCAAATAATTAAATCAATTCAATTTCAAAAATATAAAGCCCAACTATAGGATAGTTTGAAATGCTTACTAGGCTTCTTAGTATCCTAATCATCCCCTACTCATCTTCGTTTGGCTTCGATAAGAACTCCCTCCTCTTGATCGATCCCACTTGATTTTCTAAAAATAAACCAATCGATTGATAGTCCTATCTTCAAAATCTTTGGAGACAACGATCATTTATCTTAATCGAGAGTATTCTTAAGGAATCTGATTTCTTAGGATGTAATTAACTATGGGGCCTTGCCTCTATAGGAAACTTAATAAACCCGATTTAAAATAAACATTGCTTTACTTTTTCATGTAAAGTAGGGAAAGAATCTCTGATACATACGAAGACCCACAGTCCTTAGGAGTCCTTATTTAGGTGATTAGGTCCATTGTAAGTTGATGACTTCTATCTTTAGAGATAGTACACCTTTCCTCAATGTCATATCCAATCACCCTAGTAAGAACATCTGTGGATCTAAGTGGTGTCCCGACAAGGTGTTATATTTCTATTTTCATTTATTCTCTTTCCAAAAGGGATGAATGAAGGCAAAAATATATATATAAAATCTTCACCACAACATGCAACATATTTCTTTTAGCACACTTTAAATGAAAGATGCATATGTGCATTTTGTATAAAATGGGATTTTCACTCGTTAGCTAAATGCACATTCAAGTGTATAAAAGTTTTAAGTGGATATTCCATTGTTAAAAGTGAGGTAAAGACTCTTTGGGGCTACTTAATTCTTACCTAATGCCTAGACTAGATATATCTACTATTCTTAAATACACATCAATGTACAAGTGACTACAAAAATGGAAAATCATGTAAAAAGTTATATTTCCTTTAATTGAATTATTTATGCATGTGATCTAAAGTTCAATCTAAATTTTAAGATAGAAATATATAGGAATGAGTTCAAACAAATGTTGTGCTCTTTTTAAATAGGCTATACACTTGTTAATATTCAAACCTTATGTACATCTATATAGACTAGAGAAAGAGAACTCTACATCACATGTTCTAAGCCATAAACACATACAAACTTATAAATATTTATAACTATTATCACTCCAAATGTTATAGTTGATTTATAATTTTTTAAAAATAGATTTTGATTTAATAGTGATAATAGCCACAGATATTCATAAGTTAATCAAAACATGGAAGTTTGACATAAAGGAAATTCATTTAAGTTCAAATATTTTGAAAACATGAATGCATTGAACCACATGAAACACATTATTTAATATGATTAGAATGGAATAATAAGACATAAAATATATGTTTCATTAAATCAAACTAATTCTTAAGGACAATCATATCAAATATAATCATTTAAAGTAAACCAAAGCTTCTTATTAAGTTTTTTTTATGTTTGATTTGATTTAAAGAAGAGAGGAAATTCAAACATTTGCTACTCCTAACCCATTTCCATATTGCTTAATCAATTTGGTTCAATGAAAAGAAATTAAGTTGATTTTATAGATTAATTAGGTTACAATATGAGTTAAGTCCATTAATTACCCCTTTCCTATATCACCTCAACATATTTACCCAAGTAATTGTGAGCCAACATGATATGCATATGAATTAGAAATTAAATCAACAATGATCCAAGAAATGAAAGGGGTCTAATGCAATTGGCTCACAATTAATGGTTTATTAAGCTAAGGGACTTAATTAAGTACTCTTATATTTCTTCCTTACATATGGGCTAATTATAATTTCCTTAGGATTCTCTTAGGTTATTGAACACCTAAGAGTCTACCCAAGAAATTTACATATATGAGATCTGGAATGATTATGATTTTAATTTAATTAATGAATTAAACCATTAATTAATCCCAAATTAATTTATTTCAAGTCAAGTGAAATGAACTTAAGGAAAAGAATGAGAAGAGGCCCCAATCTCATTCCCCATGCCCATTCATTATTCCACAATGATTAGCAAGCTTAATTAATATTTTTCTTGCTATTTAGAATGTTAATTAATCATCTAATTTGTTAAGAAAGTGATTAGGACTAAGATAATGAATTTTTCTAATGAACAAGCAAAAAATCCCAAGCAAATTATGGGAGGCAAAGGTCATCCCATTAATCAACCTTAGAATGTTTGGAATTAATTAATTGAGTAATTAAGTAGTAATTAAACTAATTAATTTTTTAATTAAACCTAAATTCAGCCTTAATTATTATTCATAATCAAATAGGAATATTTTTATTAAATTCTCCTCTACAATACCTTTAAAATGAGTATTTATTTATATTTTTTATTTTTCTATAATTTTTGGTGAATTTATGAAGTTTCATAGATTAAAATGCATTTAATTAGCCTTAATTAACCTTAATCCTGACACATTGGTGTCTTTACGATTTACTTTCCACATGGCGCCGCAAGATTGATTCTTTAAGTTATCACATCTGAGGGCTGACTTAGTTGGTGGCAAGATGCATTTTCATGTGAGTCATTTGATCAAAGATGGGATGGCCACGATCAAAGCTGTGGCTAATAAGGATTAATCAAATGGATCTAGCATGATTTGATCATTGATCCACGGAATGGGCATGATCTATCTCTTCCGGCGGTGAGAGAAGATTGTGGGTCATTTGTCACTCGATCTAAGCTCACCCTGAGCTCAAATGAAGATCAAACTGATCCCACACCTTCAGAGAAGTAAAATGAAGAGATCCAATGGTGGAAATCTCATGACATACAACTTTTCTTCAAAAAGGACCAAATCATTTTAAGCTAGGGTCGGTTTCAATGGCATACCTCACCAAAGCTTATGACCGGTGGTTTCAATGATTAAGGAAGCTTTGTTTAGTAGAGATGAAGAAATTTAGGCGATGAGCTTTGGTTTGGTGTTTGCTCAAGGCCAATGCACGTAAGTGATCTTTGTTTAAACTCTCACTTTCGGTGGTTGGAGGTGATGGGAAGTGATTCGTTCTTGCTCGTCTAGCTCCAAGAAAGGTCTATGCAAAGTCAATTGAATTTTGGTGGAGGTTTGAGCAAATGGGAATCGAAGGTGGCCTCCCTTATTTTGGTTCTTCATAAAATTGAGAAGGAGAAAATTTGAGTAGCTCGGGAACATTGGAAATCGCTCTGAGATGTATGTCTCTGGCTGCTAGGATTGAATCGGGTGTAAGTCTCTGGATTTGAGTGAGAATGAGGGGGTATAACCCCCTCATTCCTTGATCAGATGGCCATGGCCGATTTTGCCATTTTGATGAAATGGCTCCCAAGAGCTTATGGGAATCACCTTGCTTCACTTGTTGGAGGAGGGTGTGAGGATGCAGCTAAGGCAAGAAGAGTGGGAATCCTTGCTTACCACATGCTCCAATGGGAATGGGGAGGCGATTTCACCACCTTAATTTGTGGTGAATTTATGAAGTTTCATAGATTAAAATGCATTTAATTAGCCTTAATGAACCTTAATCCTGCCAACACCATGTGGTGTGCTGGCATGATACACTTTCCACATGGCACCGCAAGATTGATTCGTTAAGTTATCACATCTGAGGGCTGACTTAGTTGGTGGTAAGATGCATTTTCATGTGAGTCATTTGATCAAAGATGGGATGGCCACGATCAAAGCTGTAATAAGGATTAATCAAATGGATCTAGCATGATTTGATCAAGGATCATTTTACTCAAGGAATGGGCGATGGTGATCTATCTCTTCCCAAGCAGTGAGACAAAGATTGTCAGTCATTCATCACTTGATCTAAGCTCACCCCGAGCTCGAATGAAGATCAAACTGATTCCACACCTTCGGAGAAGCAAAATGAAGAGATCCAATGGTGGAAATCTCATGACATACAACTTTTCTTCAAAAAGGACCAAACCATTTTAAGCTAGGGTCAGTTTCAATGGAATACCTCATCAGAGCTTATGACCGGTGGTTTCAATGATTAAGGAAGCTTCGTTTAGTAGAGATGAAGCCCTGTTAGGCAGCATGAGCTTTGGTTTGGTGTAGTTTGCTCGGAAGGCCAATGCACTAGGCGTAAGTGATCGACTTTGTTTAAACTCTCACTTTCGGTGGTTGGAGGTGATGGGAAGTGATTCATTCTTGCTCGTCTAGCTCTAAGAAAGGTCTATGCAAAGTTAATTGAATTTTGGTGGAGGTTTGAGCAAATGGGAATCGGAGGTGGCCTCCCTTGTTTTGGTTCTTCATAAAATCGAGAAGGAGAAAATTTGAGCTGGGAACATTTGATGCTGAGATGTATGTCTCTAGCTGCTAGGATTGAATCGGGTGTAAGTCTCTAGATTTGAGTGGGAATGAGGGGGGTATAACCACCTCATTCCTTGGATCATATGGCCATGGCTGGTTTTGCCATTTTGATGAAATGGCTCCCAAGGGGAGCTTGAATTGGATAGGGAATCACCTTAGCTGGCTTCACTTGACTGGAGGAGGGTGTGAGGATGCAGCTAAGGTAAGGGGAGAGCGAGTCCTTGCTTACTACATGCTCCAATGGGAATGGGGAGGTGATTTCACACCCCCCCTATGGGTTATGGCCGACCCAACCAACCCTTAGGTCAAGTTAGCTAGTGTCCTAGGTGCATAGGTGGAGCAATGGATGAGTGCCAAGTGGCCAACGAAGAGAAATGACCATTCCCCCAAGTGATTTTCCTCATGTGATACCCTTATCCCAAGGTTATCTTGGTCATTTGGCAATGGATTTATTTTGGACAGAATTGAGATGAGTCAAAAGTGGGTTAGCCCAAATTTCAAGTGTTTGGAGTTCATTTGGTTTGATTTGGCTTAATTTGACCTATTTAGACCAAATTGGGTTAGGTTGGGTCAAGTTGACCAAATAATCAAATTTGGGTCAAACCAAGGGTTGGGTCAAGTTCACATGACCATTTGGAGTGCACTGGTTCAATTGGTTTCAATCAATTTAGCCTAGGTTTGATTTTGCCTCATTTGGATTCATATAGATCAAATGGATCAAGTTGACCAACTTGACTAAATTAACCAATTTAGCTTGGGTTGGGTGTTAGATCAAGTTCAATTGGTTAATTAAAAATGATTGTAGGCTTTGGTTTGAATCAATTTGGATTTAATTTGAATTTTGGCCAATTTGATCCTTTAGGTCAATTTGAGCTAAGTTGGGTTAGGTTGACCAATTGATCAAAGTGGGCTTAATTATGGCTTTAGTCAGGTTCAATAATCAATTTAGAATGAACTTGAGCTATTGGTTGCAATCAATTTGGGTTGGACCATGATTTGACCTATTTTGGACTTTTAGGTCAATTTGGGTCAACTTGGGTCAAATGACTAATTAGGTTTGGTTTGGCTCAATTGATGGTCAAGTCATGTTTAATTATTGATTATGAGTTGATGTGAATCAATGGTTTTAATTGATTTGATGTAGAATGAGTTTTGATTAGTTTGAGTTTCATATGGGCTAAGGGTTGACTTGGTCAAATGACCAAGTTGACTTGGTTTGACCTAATTCAAGACAATTGATCACTCTAGGGTGATTGTTGATCATGGTATAAGGTTTGGATGGGTTTGGTTCAATCCAATTTGTGTTGGATTAGAGCTCGGCTCAAAAAGTTCCTTTAGGCCACTTCGGGTCAAGTGGACCTAAATGGGTTAATCGACTTGGTTTTGGTTTGATTAAGGTTTAACTGGATTTATATATGAGTTTAGGATTGAAATATAGATCCAATTGCAATCAATTTAAGCTATGATAGGTTTTAGTTCATTTGCAATTTTCAAGTCAAAAGGGTTAAGTTGGGCTTGACTTGGGTTGACTTCAATTTGGCTTGATGATTGTAGGTTTCATTTATATTTGGATAGATGATTGAAGTAATGATTAATTCAAGAGAAAATCCATTGGTTTTGATTTAATTTGGATAAGATTTGGCTAAGTTCAAGGAATTGGCTTGAAGGGCTTGAATTTGGTTTTAACTTAATTTTGGATTTGGTTTTGGCCATATGAATTTATATTTCATTTATATTTTGAATATAAATGAAGATACAAATGATTTATGAGAAAATCACTTGAGTTTGGAGTGATTTGGAAGCAAATTTGACTAAGCTCATGGAGGTTGGTTAAAAAGGGCTTAAGTAGGAAATTGATTTAGTTTTGATCATTGGGATGGGGGCTTCATTTATTTTTGTGAATATAAATGAAGGAATAATTGATTTTTTAAAAAATTAATAGATTTTGGGTTGATTTGGGTTAAGATTTGGTTAAGCTCATGGAGGTAGGTCCATATGGCTTAAGAGAGGTCTTGGTTGGATTTTGATTTAGTTTGATTTAGTTTTGGCTATTTGAGTTTATATCTCATTTATACTTGTGAATATAAATGAAGATATAAATGATTCATGAAGAGATTAATCAAATTTGGGTTGAATTGGGTGGAGATTTGGCAAAGTCTATGGAATTCAATCATAAGGCTTTAAAGAGGATTTTAATTTTGGATTTGATTATGGCTTTCAATCATTTGGTTTGGGGTTTGGACTTGGATTTGGTATATAATTGAGGGGTTGAAATGGTCTTCAAGAAAATCAATTAAATTTGGATGGATTTAAATTTGGCTAAGGCTAAGTCCAAAGGATAAGATCATAGGGCTTAGGAAGGATTTGATCAAGGGCTTCAATAATTTGATTTGGAATTTAGATTTGGATTTAGATTTGGATTTGAAATTGAGTTTAAGGTTTGGTTGGAAATTTGGATTTGAATTGAATTTAAGAAAGTGTACATGGATTGGGTTTAGGCTATAGGGTAGGTGATTTTCCTAAATCCCTAGGACATGGCCTAATCCTTCTAAGTCTTTACGATTAGGTTAAGTGCTCACATAATCAATAGAAGTGTCTTATGACTAAAGAAGTCTTAGTGTCTAGAAGACTCCTAAGTCTAAGAATAGGAGGTTAAGAACTCACTCTAAAAGTGAGGTCAATAAAAAGACCCCCAATAGGTATGGTGTAACTGACAGGGTACACTGCACATATTGGCGTTGACCAAAATGATCATCAACATTCAAAAGATTGCAAACACTAATGAAAGTGATCTATACCTAAACCTGAGAGGTGGATAGAATCACAATATTAGTGCAATACAACTCAACTTATGCCAAGGGCATAGAGCTAGAAAAGGAATTTGATACATGAACCATCCACTAAGAAAGCAGGTTCAAGCTATTCGCTGGGGATAAGAATATATAATTCATCAGGAATTAAGATAGAGTTAATTTTAATTTATTTTATTTTAATTGATGTGGAGACATATCCACTAGGGATATGGGCTCAAGTCCATTAGGGATTGGGTATATGAACCTTCTGCAAGGGAAGCAAGTTCGGGTTATCCATTGGGGATGAGAATTTGGTGTATCCAATATGTTTAATTTGACTCCACTAGGGAGGTTGGTTTGATTTGTTTTAAATTTTAAGTTTTAGATTTTGAGATGGACCCTGTCAGTTTGCAATGGACCGCATTGAAAAGGGGTTATGTCAGCTTTGGCCTATCTCAGATTTACCGATCCAAATGGGTAGTCTACCAGCCACATGGTAGGACAATTCGACCTAATGGGTTGCCTTTTGGTGTGCAACTGTTATACTTCAGAAGAAAGCGTAGCAGACTTACATCTTCCAAAGTAGAGTCAACTGCTAGGGCGACCCATTGATGGCACAATAGACCAACCCAACCTAAGGGCAACTACTGAGTGAATGTCATTGGGGGACTTATATCAACTCAAAAGTAGCCAAGATTAATTTCTTTTAATTTCATTTGATGGATCCCGTTGGTTTTCGATGGATCGCACTGATAAGGGGCTATGTCAGCCTTGGCCTATATCAAATTCATCGATCCAAAGGGGTAGTCTACCGGTCGAAGGGTAGGACTATATGACCTAAGGGGTGCCTTTCAGTTTGGAACAGCTATGCCAGAGAAAGCGTAGCAGACTTACATCTCCAAAGCAAATAATAGTAGTTGGGGTGACCTATTGGATGCACAATAAATCAAACCCGACCTAGGGCTGCCCGTCGATTTACAACGATCATGCTTGAAAGAATGCGTAGTAGACTTACATCTTCCAAAGCAAGGACAACCGCCGGGGTAACCTATTGGTGGCAGAACAGATTGAACTTGACCTAAGGGGCGACTATTAAGAGAGTGTCGTGAGGGATTATCTTAACTACAGAGTAGTTAGGCGATTCCTATAGGGAGTTTTGCTAACACTGCCCTAAAGATAAGATGCCAGCTTGGAAAAGGTGTTGTTCAAGGGCTTTAATTCCTAATGCACAAGCGAATTTATATTTTGTTTATTATCATGGACCCTGTTGATTTGTGAGGGACCACACTGAGAAGAGGTTATGTCAGCCTTGACCTATCTTAGATTTACTGGACCAAGAGTGAATCTCCACATCCGCTAAACAAATTCTCCAACCATAGGGGTGGTCACTAGGAAAAGGGGATTGTCCAATCCAAAAGAAACCCGGGTAGTGTCTAAATGGGGTCGTAAAAGGACATGAGCCCAGTAGAGTGTCCACAGGGGAAGTGCCACTAGGGGAGTTATCCTGATTCTTGAAGAAAATAATGCCTGTAGGTATACAATGGCCAACTCAAGGAGAAAGTGTAGCAATCTTACATCTACCAAGAGTGGTGTATCCACCGGGTGGGTCACTGTTAGCATAGCGAACACCAACCAACCTAAGGTGCCTGTCAATTTACGAAAATAAGTGTAGAAAGAAGACGTGTAGACTTACATCTCCCTAAAGTGGAACTGATTATTGGGATAGTCCGTCGTTCGACAGTGCTATCCGGCGTACATTGTGCAACCGCTTGGGAAGAAAGTATAGCAGACTTACATCTTCTAAAGTAGAGATCAACCGTTGGGGTGACCCATCGATAGTGCAATAGATCAACCCGACCTAAGGGCAAATATTAAGTAGGGAATTATAAAGAAGGACTAGACCCAGACTTGAAGTAGTCAAGAGGAAAGGAGCCACTAAGGGCCTTACCCTAATCCTCTACTCGACCAAGTTAGTTCATGATGGCTAGTTTAAGAAGAAGGCATATCAAACTTACATCCTCTTAAACGAAGCCAACATGATGGTAGCTTACCTACCACACAGTAAGACCTAGTCAGCACTTGTCGGTGTGCATCAATCAAATCTTGAAAGAAAGCATAGAAGACTTACATCCTTCTGAATGAGAGGCCACTGGGGTGACGCACTAGCATGGTAACACGTCAGCCTGACCTAGAGCAGCTAATGAGTGAGTGTCATAGGGAGCATTATCCCACATCAAAGTAGCTCGAGATAAATGATATATGTTTGTGTGAAGTTTGTGTTTAATGTTGTGTTGATGAAGGATAAGATGCTGCTTGGGTTCTCTTATACCTATCATAAACACGCCATAGAGTGGATGAAATGATGCCATAGAGGAAATGTGACTCCACTAAGGAAGGATACTACTCGGGTTTGCTTACACCTAACTTAGTTGTGCTAGTCAAAATAGGATGCCTTTTGAGTTCACTTACACTTATCATAATAGCATTGGAGAATTGTGTGTAGTTTATATTCGAGTTGATGACGGATAGGATGCCACTTAGGTTCTCTTGGACCTACCCTAAACACGTCATGTCTGATTCGCAAATAAGCAAATAATGATTCAAATGAAAAGAAGATTTGATGAATGGAAAGATATAATTTTTATCGATGATAATTATTTTCAAACATTATTTTAAGGATAATATTTCTTTAAATAAATCCTATTGATTGAAATCATCGGGCACTCTCCTTTATGGTTGATCAACTAATATGATCCTCCATAGTAGAGCTTTTCTATGATAAAAGGGCCTTCCCAAGTGGGTTCAAACTTGCCTCCCATCTTGTGATGGGCAATAAGTGGTCTCCTTATAACTAAAATAAGCTTTCCTACTTGAAAAGCTCTAGGACGGACCAACTTGTTATGAGCTTGAATCATTTTGGCTTTGTATAACTCGAGGTTCTAGCATGCCCATAGGGATCTCTCCTCCAAACCTTTGAGTTCTTCTAACCGCAACTTGGCATTTTGCTCCATTGTAATCTTGCTACCCACAACTATCCTTAGTGATGGGAGTTGGACTTCTAATGATAGGACAACTTCAAAACCATACACTAAGAGAAAAGGAGTAGACTAAGTTGGAGTTCTATATGTGGTACGGTACGCTAACAAGGCTTCAACTAATCGCCATACCACTATCGCTTATTATCAGTATTTTCTTTAGTATTTGGATGAGAGTTTTGTGAAGGCTTATGCCATAGCTTTAAAACTGCTTGTGCTCTTGAATGCGATTCATTATGAGATATAATTCACCGAGGCACCCCAAACCTATATATGATATGGTTCTTGAAAAATTGGAGCACATGCTGAGCTGTGACCTCTCTGAGCGGGATTACCTTTTCCCACTTGGAAAAGTAGTCTGTAGCTACTAGGATGAAACGATGACCCTTGGAAGAAAGAGGGTCAATCAGACCCACTATGTCGGTGCCCCAACACTCGAATGGCCAAGAGGCCAATGTTGGATGTAGAATGTTTGGTGGTTGGTGTAGGAGCACTTCATGCACCTAACATTGGTGAGAGTGCTTGGCTATGTCTATACAATCTGTAATCATGGTCGATTGATAGTATCCTAGTCTCTTGATCTTGGCTTTCATCTTCAGACCGGATTGATGAGCTCTACATAGCCCTGAGTGTACCTTGGTCAAGATCTTACGGGCTTAGTGTTTATCTAAATAATGTAACCACATATGATCGAAGGATCGTGGGTATAACACGTCATCCACGAGAGTGTAGGAAAGGGCTCTCTACTTCACTTGATGTGTTAGCGAATTCTCTTGAAGTAGTTTGCCTACATTTAGGTAATTCATGAATGGTTGCCTCCAATCTGACTCATCATCCTTTTTGGCGATGATAACCTCCCCTTCAAGATAATATTTTTTGATGAGTTCAGTATCAATAAGGAATAATATTTGTCTATTTTGGACCCTTATCGATATGGACTCATCTTTCAGACATGTTAACTCCTTCCCAAGTTTGGCTAAAGCATCTACTATGGCATTTTCTCCTCGAGTAATCTTGTAAATGGGAACCTCTGGGATTTAGGCCAATAATTATATAGTATACTTATGGCAGTGACGGAGCTTAGGCTTTAGAACTTCATAGGACCCAATGATTTGGTTAATGACTAACTGAGAATCTCTAAAAATGTTGATATTTTGGATGCATGTGATGCTAACTCTCGACGACAATCACTCTCATTCGCATGTTGGTGCATGATTGACAGTGATACAAGAATCTCATCACATCACGGTTCGGAGTTAAGAGAACTATTCTT
This sequence comes from Cymbidium sinense, assembly GCA_021442155.1. Lineage (NCBI taxonomy): Eukaryota > Viridiplantae > Streptophyta > Magnoliopsida > Asparagales > Orchidaceae > Cymbidium > Cymbidium sinense. Next base: position 25,800,849 of record CM038217.1, on the reverse strand, counting down.
ACCCCTACCTTTCCTAGGATAGTAGATTGTGGCTCTTCTCCTCTTTGAGAGAAAGCCACACAATCGAAGTGCATCTCCCATCGGCAGTTGCTAATGTCCCCTAAGTTCATGATTTGTTCATTAGAGAGGTCATCACTAAGTGGAGAGTTAGTAGGAAGTGGGTGTGCTACTAAAAAATCTGCTAGTGTTTATCTTTTCATCGCACGGAGGGGTACAAACATAATATCAAACTATGATAAAATCATGGACCAATGTGCCAACCATCCAAATAGTGTCGGTCGTGTCATTAGATATTGCAATTGATTGATCCTAGAGATCAAGTTCACCTTATGAGAAAACATATAGTATCGTAGCTTTTGGGATGCAAAGATTAAATCTAGGCAATTTTTCTCGATGGGTGGATAATTTGTTTTAGTGGGGATTAGACAACGGTTGAGGTAGTAAAGAGCGCTCTATTTCCCTTCATCATTGGCTTGAGCCAACAAAGCGCCAAGGGAGTCATCTAATGCAGCAGTGTAGATGATCAATGGTTTGCTCGGGATAGGGGTTGCTGAATTGGTGGCATCATCAGGTACTGCTTCATGCTTTCGAAAGGCTTGCTGACACTTATATCCCACTTGAACTTGGCATCCTTTTTGATAAGTGCTGAAAATTGATGGCATCTCCCTGATAAATTGGATATGAAGCATCTTAGATAGGCCAATTGCCCTTAAAATGATCTGAGTTGAGTTAGAATTTTAGGGGGTGGCATTTCTAAGATAGCTTTGATCTTCTTTGGATCGATCACTATTCCCTGGTGTCGGACAACAAACCCAAGGAATTTCCTTGAAGCTACTTCGAATGCACACTTCAGGAGATTCATTTTGAGGTTATATTATCTTAACTACTCTCAAGTCAAAGAGATGGTCTTCCTTTTCTTTGCTTTTGACAATGATATCATTGACATATCATTAAACTTGATGATGAATGAGTTCGTTGAACATTCAAGTCATGACCCACTGGTAGGTAGCACCAGTATTTTTAAGATAAAAAGCATGACCTTATAATAATAAATTTTGATCGGGGTTCAAAAAGTAGTGTTTCTTCCATCTTCAAGGGCCGTCTTTATTTGGTTGTATCAAGATGAGCCATCCAAGAAGGAGAAAACTACATGAGATGATGCATTGTCCACCATCAGTTCTGGGATTGGTTGTGGAAATTCATCTTTTGGACATGCCTTATTTAAGTCCCTAAAATTGACACATATGGGAATTTGGTCATTCTTCTTCTTAATTGGGACAACATTGGCCAACTAGGTAAGATATTTTTCTTCCCTAATAAAACTAGCATCGATCAATTTTTTGACTTCAGAAATAACTTGTTGTTCAATATCTAATCGCATGCGTCTAGAAGCTTTCTTGATAGGGTTAATGTTAAGTTCTATTGCTAGTTTGTGGACTACCACATTAGGAGATAAACCAGACATCTCTTCATAACTCTATGCAAAGCAGTCCTTAAACTCAGTCAACATCCTAACTAAGTCATTGGTTTCAGTTTAATTCAACAACCTAACTTAAGTTTTCACCTCACAAACGACGCTGGCAGTGCACGCACTTAAATTCCTTATCGTCCGATCAAAGATCGTGTGGCTAAGGATTCCCATGTGGTTTATAAAGGATAAACAGACAACTAAATGTGTTAAATAATCTCAGCCGTCCATCTAAAATGTGCGGATGGACGGCTGAGATGAGCCATGTTCTTCCCCTTGATCATTAGAGATCGTCCATGATAAAGGGGAAGATCCAAGCTCGATCTAGCATGGAATCAAACCAAAATCAACCCACACCATCTAAAGATAGAGAGCGGCAAATATAACAATCAAAATTCGATGAGGTGAAAATTTCTTTCACAAAGCTCCACACCACATTGAGTTTAGTGATCAAAAAATTCCATACCTCGCCAGAGGTGATCACTAGTGCTCAAGATCGATGAGGTAGCTTCGTCTGGTGGAGACGAAGCCCTGTTGAAATTCCTAGGCCTTGGGATTGAGTGGCTTGCTCTATGGACCAACACCACTTGAAGATCCTTGTAACTTTGATCCAATTTCTCTTCTTCTTTCTATGGGAACTCCAATGGAAGCTTGAGTAAGCTCAGATTGGTCCTTAGAAGAAGTGTGTAGGAGGAATTGGGAGGAAATCAAGTGTAGAAGAAGTTGGAAATTCACTCTACCTCCCTTATTTTTCACTGTTCAAAAGCCAAGAAGAAGAAAATGGGAAGAGCTCTATGAGGCTTAGGATCAATCCCTAATGGCTCCTCTAGCTTCCTATTCTTCAATCGACCTTGAGTGAGTGAAAACATAAGTGAATTATGGGGAGTATATCTCCCCGTTGAAGGATCGGCCGGCCGATAATGTCCATGTCATTTTGATCCAATTGATGAGATTGGAGAGTTTGTTTTGACTATTTTGAGTTTGTACATGGGCGTTCTGATCCAAGGAATGGATTGCCAACTTCCCATGTGCTTGAATTGAGCTTGATAGGGAGTTTGAAATTTCAATTTTAGGCTACGGGGTCGGGTTTGGTCTAGGGACCAAATGGGCTGACCTAAACTCATTGGGTTGGATGTACCACTCATCACTAAGTCCCCTTGTGCTTTTAGGAAAGCCTCAAGTGATTGTGAAGAGGGTATGACCAAAATACCCATGTGTTAGGCCAAAATTTGTTCTATGGCCTAGGGGTAGGATGGTCATTTTGCTTTTTTTCCACTTTGGATATGTTGGGTATGTGAAGAAACTAGGTTTGGCCAAGTTTCAATTGATTTGGAATTCATTTGATAGGATTTGGCTCATGTTGATCCATTTAGGTCAAAATGGGTGAACTTGGGTCAAGTTGATCAATTGGTCAAATTGGGTCAAACTAAGGGTTGGGTCAAGTACATATGACTTTTTGAAATGTTTTGATGGCTTTGGTTTGATTCAACTTGGTATATATTTAGTTTTGGTTCATATGACTTCATTTAAGTCAAATGGGTCAAGTTGACTTATTTGACCCATTTGACCTATTTGAGGTAGGTCAAGGGTAGGTTTAGGTTAAGGTAGTCATATGGAGTGGATTGGTATCTTTGTTTTCAATAAATTTGGGTTAGGTTCAATTTTGGTCAACATGACCCTTAGTCATGTTAGTCTAAGGTAAATTGAGCTAGAAAGTCTGGGCCAATTGAGGCTTTGGTCAAGTTCCACTAGTGATTTGGAATGGACTAGACCCATTGGTTTCAATCAATTTGGCTATGTAAGGTTTCATTTTAGGTTAAGTGTTGACTTGGTCAACCTTTAGGTTTGACTTAGTTTGACCCAATTTGATTGATTGATCATCCCATGATGATTGTTGATCATGATGAGAGGGATATATGAGTTTGGTTCAATCCAATTTGGGTAGGATCAAAAGTTGGCTCATAAGGGTACATTAAGTCACTTTTGGTCAAGTGAGCCTAAGTGGGTCAAATGGCTTGGTCAAAGCTTGATTTGAGGTTGGTTGATCTTGTATATGGACTCATCATTGAAATATAAATCCATTTACAAGTGGTTCGAAGCCAAATGGGTTTTGATCCACTTAAAAATTTCAATACGAAGGAAGAATATGAAGGGGTCTTGGGTTTGATTTTTGAATTAGGTTTTATTGAGTGATTGAAGTTTGGAATTATATATGAGCTCATGATTGTAGGGTTGATTGAATCATGAGAGAAAATCAAGGATTTGGCTTCACTTGAAAGTGATTTGACTAAGTTCAAGATTTTGACTTGAAAGGCTTATATTGGATTTTGAATTGATTTGAGTTTGATTTTTGGAATTGATTTTGATTATTTGAATTCATATTTCATTTATATATGTGAATATACATGAGAATATAAATTGATCATGAGAAAAATTCAAGGATTTGAAGTGATTTAATCATGATTTAGGTTAAATCCATTAAAGGGAATTTAAAGGATTTAAAGAAATTTTTAATTTGAAATTTAATTGTTGAATTAGATTTGATTGATTTATATTTATATTTCATTTATATATGAGAATATAAATGAGAATACAAATAAGTTTTGAGAAAATCCCATCAATTTGAAATAGTTTGATCATGATTTAGGTTAAGTCCATTAAAAGGAATTTAAAGGATTTAAGGAAATTTTAAATTGTAATTTAATTTTTGCCTTTGATTGGATTGATTTATATTTATATTTTATTTATATATGAGAATATAAATAAGTTTTAAGAAAATCCCATGAATTTGAATAGTTTTGATCAAGGTTTAGGATTGATTTTGGCTAAGTCCTTTAATGGAAAATTAAAGGGACTTAAGAAAATTTTCATAAATTGATTTGGGATTTTGAGTTTAGTTGGATTTATTTGAATTTATATTTCATTTATATATGTGAATATAAATGAGAATATAAATGAATTATGAGAAAATCTCAAAGGTTTGAATCATAATTTTGGTTAAGTCCTTAAGGGAAGATTAAGGACTTAGGCAAAATTTGGACTTAAGGAATTTTTGATGGATTTTGATCATGGGTTTTAATCATCGAATTGAATCATGGAGTTGATTTGAGTTTGGAGAAAATCAAATAGAATTGACTTGGAGTTTGACTTGAAAGAAGGAAAGTGAGGAAAGGTTTAAGCTAAGGGTAGGAAGTTTTCCTAACACCCCTAAGACATGACCTCTTCCTATGGCTAACTCTTCTAAGTCTTCTAAAGCTAGGTTTGAGTATCCACCTAATCACTAGATGTGTCTTAAGACTAAGGAACTCTTAAAGTCTAAGAGGGATCCTATGCCTATGATGGAGGGGTTGAGAGCTCATCCAAAAATGAGGTCAACAGTAAGGTTCAACTGTGTTTGATGAATGTATTTTGTTTTGAAAAATGAGACCTTTACTTAACAAATTTAGGTAGGTTCAATAAGGCTCAAGTGTGTTTGATGTATTTATTTATTTTTGAAAAATGAGACTTTTACATAACAAATTTAGGCATATTAAGTAAGGCTCAAGTGTGTTTGATGTATTTTGATTTATTTTGTTTTGAAAGAGGGGATCTTCTATTTAACAAATGTGGTATGTTAAATAGAATTCGATTTATTTTTAATTTTTAAAAAAGGAACTCTCATTTGACGAATTTGGGTATGTCAAATGGAATTCAAATGTGTTTGATTTAATTGTGTTTTTGAAAAGGGAACTCTTCTTAGCAAATATGAGTATGTTAAGTATAGTCCAATTTATTTTGATTTTTTTTAGAAAGGGAATTCTCATTTGGCAAATTGAGTAAGTCAAATTGGAATTCAAATGTGTTTTGATTTTATTTTGAAAAAGGAGATTTCATTTGATGAAATTGGGTATGTCAAATGGAATTCAAATGTGTTTTGATTTTATTTTGAAAAAAAGGATTCTCATTTGACAAATTTGGGTATGTCAAATGGAATTCAAATGTATTTTGATTTTGTTTTGAAAAAGGGAACTCTACTTAGCAAATGTGGGTATGTTAAGTAGAGTCCAATTTGTCTTTGATTTTTTGCAAAAGAGAATTAACATTTGACAAATTTGGGTATGTCAAATAGAATTCAATTTTATTGAATTTTTAAAAATGGAATTTTGTGTGTGATATTGCTTTTGAAAAGAGAAACTCTAACTTAGCACATATTGAATGCGCTAACTGGAATCTCAATTTTATGGCATGATTTCATTTGAAAATAGGATCTTCATCCAACAAACCTAGGTATGTTGAAATGGAGATAGCTATTTTCAAAAATGTGCTTTTGAAAAAGGGATTTTAAAATTATTTGATTTTGATTTTGAAAAGAACCTCCATGTAACAATTGTAGACATTGTTATATGGGGTTTGGTTATCTTCATATCTTTTAAAAAATTTTGTACAAATCTTTTGTTATGTGACCTTTAATTAATTTTAAAAGTAATTTTTTTAAAAAAATATTTTTGCAAAGGATTTATTATGGGATGAACCTAGCCTCACCAAGAGGATGGTAAAGAGGTTCTCAAAAAAATTTTAATCATATTCTTTAGTTCATTTAATTTATTTTTACCTATTGGGGGACCTAATAGGGGTTTTAAGACCTACATGGAGTGAGGTCCTACAACATAAAGGATGTTGGCTAGCTTTGCTTAAGGATGAAATAAGCTAAGTGCCAACAGAAAGAAAGATAGTCTTGGGCTTAAGCAACCTGCAAAGAGAGCATTTATATTAATTTTTATCCAGCCCCTTAAAAATAATCCCTTGCAAAAAATATGATTAGGCTAATATCGGCCTAACATCCAATCTACAAAGCATACACCATAACATCCAGTCTAAAATATTACATCACAAAATAAAACATACATCAAACCAAGCACCGCCTGACATAAAGTTAGAAGTAGTGACTTAATTCTAATGTGTGTGTTAAGGCTTGTGTGGTATGTCTTGCTAAGAATCAGAGTTGTATTTTCTAAGTTGGAAAGGTTCAATTTAACCATAAAGGATGATTTCAGTTCAAGTTATTTAATTTATTTGAGAATTTTAATTTGTGTTTTATTTGATTTCATGTGACATATACTTAGCAACTAAGTGTTATAAAGAGAGGAAAAGGGAATTTCTCTCTTTCATCCCTATCCTAAGCTACTTTCTAAAGCATGTTAATTTAATTTAGTTCTCTTTAGTGAATGATTTATTACACATTTTAAATTAATCATAAGTTTATGTTCGCTTTAAATGATTGCATTCAACAAAAAAAGCTTCTTAAGACTAACTTAATTGAATTACTATCATATGACATATATCAAGTTCTTCTTTTCCATCACATGTAGCATGCATATGACTTAATTCTAAGTATAACTATACGTGCAACATATTTCTTTTAGCACACTTTAAATGAAAGATGCATATGTGCATTTTGTAGAAAATGGGATATTCACTCATTAACTAAATACACATTCAAGTGTATAAAAATTTTAAGTGGATACTTCGCCATTGTTAACCATGGGAGTGAGGTAAAGACCGCCTTGGGGCTAAAGTCTTGCATCCTCGAAATATCCAGACTAGATATACCCACTATTCTTAAATACACATGAATTTACAAGTGACTACAAAAATGAAAAATCATGCAAAAAGTTATATATCCTTTAATTGAATTATTTATACATGTGAGCTAAAGTTATATCTAAATTCTAAGATAGAAATACATATGAATGAGTTCAAACAAATGTTGTGCCCTTTTCAAATGGGTTATACACTTGTTAACATTCAAACCTTATGTAGATCTATATAGACTAGAGAAAGAGAACTCCATATCACATGTTCTAAGTCATAGACACATGCAAACTCATAGATATTTATAACTATTATCACTCCAAATGTTATAGTTGATGTATAAATTTTTAAAAATAGATTTCGATTTAATAGTGATAATAGCTACACATATTCGTAGGTTAATCAGCACATGCATGCTTGACATAAAGGAAATTCATTTAAGTTTAAACATTTTGAAAACATGAATGTATAAAACTACATAACACACATCATTTAATATAATTGGAAAGGAATAATAAGATATAAAATGCATGTTTCATTCAATCAAACAAACTCCTAAGGACAATCATATCAAATATAATCATTTAAAGTAAACCAAAGCTTCTTATTAAGTTATTTTTTGATGTTTGATTTGATTTAAAAAAGAGAGGAGATTCAAACATTTTTTGCTCCTAACCCATTTCCATATTGGTTAGTCAATTTGGTTTGATGAAAAAAAAATTAAGTTGCAATATGAGTTAAGTCCATTAATTATCCCTTTCCTATATCACCTTAACATATTTATCTAAGTAATTGTGAGCCAACATGATATGCATATGCATTAGAAATTAAATCAATAATGATCCTAAGAAATGAAAGGGGTAATGCAATTGGCTCATAATTAATTAATTACTAATTAAGTACTCTTATAATTCTCCCACATATGGACTAATTATAATTTTCTTAGGATTCTCTTAGGTTATTGAACACCTAAGAGTCTACCCAAGAAACTTAATTAGATGAGATTTGGAATGATTATGATTTTAATTTAAATAATTAAGCCATTTAATTAATGAATTAAACCATTAATTAATCCCAAATTAATTGGTTTCAAGTCAAGTGAAATGAACTTAGGGAAAACAATAGGAAAGAGGTCCCAATCTTATTCCCCATGCCCATTCACTATTCCACAATGATTAGCAAGCTTAATTAATGGTTTCCTTATTTTTTAGAATGTTAATTAATTACCTAATAAGTTAAGAAAGCGATTAGAACTAAGATAAATAATTTTTCTAATTAACTAAGCAATAAATCCCAAGTAAATTATGGGAGGCAAAGGTCATCCCATTAATCAACTTTAGAAAGTTTGGAATTAATTACTTAGGTAATTAGGGAGTAATTAAGCTAATTAAGTTTTCAATTAAGCCTTACTTATTGTTCATAAAAAAATGAGAATATTTTTATTAAATTCTCCTCTGAAATACCTTTAAAATGAGTACTTATTTGTATTTTCTTAATTTTTATATAATTTGTGGTGAATTTATGAAGTTTTAGTGATTAAAATGCATTTAAGTAGCCTTAATTAACCTTAATCCCATCAGTGCCATATGACGCACTGACGTTGTTTACTTTCCATATGGCATCACCAGATTGGTTCTTTAAGTTGTCACATCTGTCATTCGTATGACGGAAGTATTTCATGTGCATTCGATCAAGATCGGATGGCCAAGGATCAAAGCCGTGGTTAATAAGATTAATCGATATTCTAGTATGATTTGATCGATCGCCCATTCCATCACGCAGATGGACAGTGATCTATCTCCTCCGAAGCGAAAGACGGAGACCATCCGTTGTTCGTCGCTTGATCCAAGCTCACCCGAGCTCGAATGATCAAATCGATTCCACACCTTTGGAGAAGCAAAATGAAGAGATCCAATGATGGAAATCTCGTGACATATAACTTTTCTTCACAAAGGACCAAACCATCTAGGGGTCAGTTTCAATGGCATACCTCACCGGAGCTTATGACTGGCGGTTCCAACAATTGAGGAAGCTTCGTCTAGTAGAGACGAAGCCTTGTTGAGCGGCACAAGCTTTAATTTGGTGTAGTTTGCTCGGAAGGCCAATGCACTAGGCGTAGGTGATAAGCTTTAATCGAACTCCCACTTTCGACAGTCAGAGGCAATGGGAAGCAATTTGTTCTTTCTCATCTAGCTCCAAGGAAGGTGTGTGCAAACTTAATTACACTTTGGTAGAGGTTTGAGAAAATGGGAATTGGAGGTGGCCGCCCATATTTTGATTCTTTGTAAAATCAAGAAGGTGAAAATTTGGGGAGCTCGGTAACCTTGAAAATTGCTATGGGATGTGTCATGCTAGGGTTGAATCGAGTGCAAGTCACTAGATTTGAGTGAGAATGAAGGGGGGGGGGGGGGGGGGTATACCCCTCATTCCTGGATCGGATGACCATGGCGATTTTTCCATTTTGATCAAATGGCTACCAAGGGGAGCTCGAATTGGGTAGGAAATCACCTTAGCTTGCTTCGCTTAAGTGGAGGAGGGTGTGAGGATGCAGCCAAGGCAAAGGGAGTGGGAGTCCTTGCTTGCCACATGCTCTAATGGGAATGGGGAGGTGATTTCACCCCCCATGGGTTATGGCCGACCCAACCAACCCCTAGGCCAGGTTAACCAATGTCCTAGGTGCATAAGTGGAACAATGGATGAGTGACAAGTGGCCAATGAAGAGAAATGACCATTCCCCCAAGTGATTTGTCTCATGTGATACTCTTAGCCCAAGGGTATCTTGATCATTTGGCAATGGATTTTATTTGGGCATATTTGAGATGAATCAATGGGTTAGCCCAAATTTTAAGTGATTTGGAGTTCATTTGGTTTGATTTGGCTTAATTTGACTTATTTAGGTCAAATTGGGTTAAGTTGGGTCAAGTTCACAAGACCATTTGGAGTGCATTGGTTCAATTGGTTTCAATCAATTTGGCCTAGGTTTGATTTTGGCTTACTTGGATTCATATAGGTCAAATGAGTCAAGTTAACCAAATTGGCCAAATTGGCTTGGGTTGGGTGTTGGTTCAAGTTCAATTGGTTAATTGAAAATGATTGTAGGCTTTGGTTTGAATCAATTTAGATTTAATTTGGATTTTGGCTAATTTGATCCTTTAGAAAGAGTTAAGTTAGGTTGACCAATTGGTCAAACTGGGCTCAATTATGGCTTTGGTCAAGTTCAATAATCAATTTTGAATGAACTTGACCCATTGGTCACAATCAATTTGGGTTGGACCATGATTTGACCTATTTTGGCCTTTCAGGTCAATTTGGGTCAAATGGCCAATTGGATTTGGTTTGGCTCAATTGATGGTCAAGTCATGTTCAATCATTGATTATGAGTTGATATGAATCAATGATTTCAATTGATTTGATGTAGGATGAGTTTTGGCTAGTTTGGGTTTTATATGGGTTAAAGGTTGACTTGGTTTGACCCAATTCAAGGCAAATGATTACTCTAGGGTGATTGTTGATCATGGTATAAGGCTTGGATGGGTTTGGTTCAATCCAATTTGGGTTAAAGTAAAACTTGGCTCAAAAAGATCCTTTAAGCCACTTTGAGTCAAGTGGACCTAAATGGGTCAATTGGCTTGGTTTTAGTTTGATTAAGGTTTAGTTGGATTTATATATGAGTTTAGGATTGAAATATAAATCCAACTGCAATCAATTTGGGCTATGATAGGTTTTGGTTCATTTGGAATTTTCAAGCCAAAAAGGATTAAGTTGGGATTAACTTGAGTTGACTTGAATTTGTCTTGATTATTATAGGTTTCATTTACATTTGGATAGATGATTGAAGGAATGATTGATTCAAGATAAAATCCATTGGTTTTGATTTGATTTGGATATGATTTGGCCAAGTTCAAGGAATTGGCTTGAAGGGCTTAAATTGGGTTTTGACTTGATTTTGGATTTGGTTTTGGTCATGCAAACTTATTTTTTATTTATATTTATGAATATAAATGAAGATACACATGATTTATGATAAAATCACTTGAGTTTGGAGTGATTTGGAAGCAAATTTAACTAAGCTCATAGAGGTAGGTCAAAAGGGCTTAAATAGGAAATTGATTTAGTTTGATTTAGTTTTGATCATTGGGATGGGGGCTTCATTTATATTTGGGAATATAAATGAAGGAATAATTGATTTATAAAGAAATCAATTAAATTTGGGTTGATTTGTGTTAAGATTTGGTTAAGCTCATGGAGGTAGGTACATATGGCTTAAGAGAAGTCTTGGTTGGATTTGGATTTAGTTTAATTTAGTTTTGGCTATTTGAGTTTATATCTCATTTATACTTGTGAATATAAATGAAGATATAAATAATTCATGAAGAGATCAATCAAATTTAGGTTGAATTGGGTGGAGATTTGGCTAAGTCTATGGAATTCAATCATAAGGCTTTAAGGAGGATTTTGATTTTGGATTCGATTATGGGTTTCAATCATTTGATTTGGGATTTGGATTTGGTACATGATTGAGGGGTTGAATTGATCTTGGAGAAAATCAATTGAATTTGGATTGATTTGAATTTGGCTAAGGCTAAGTCCATAGGATAAGATCATAAGGCTTAGGAAAGATTCGATCAAGGGCTTCAATCATTTAATTTAGATTTGTATTTGAAACTGAGTTTGAGGTTTGTTGGAAATTTGGATTTGAATTGAATTTAAGAAGATGTACATGGATTGGGATTAGGCTATAAGGTAGGTAATTTTCCTAAATCTCTAAGGCATAGCCTAATCCTATGATTAACCATTCTAAGTCTCTAGGCTTATGTTAAGTATTCACCTAATCAATAGAAGTGTCTTATGACTAAGTCTTAGTACTTAGAAGACTCCTAAGTCTAAGAAGAGGAGGTTGAAAACTCACTCCAAAAGCGAGGTCAATAGTTACAATCAAGATAATTAAAAAATTTAATAACTCATTAGCTGAATGTTGAATGTGACAATAATTATGCATAACATCTTGCTTCACTCTTGAATAGGGAGGGTCTTCACTCTTGCACGATAAGGGAATGTTTGACCTTTGAGGACAACCCTTGTAGTGGAGAACTCCTCCTGTAAATTCATCATGTGATCTTATTTCATCATGCATATAGGCATAATTATCTCAAGCCTTTGTCCAAATGAATGTGTTAAATTAATATAAAGAATTATAAAATTTTGCATTTAGTCTAAGTCATATTTTTATGCTAGTCATGATTTAGTCTCTTAGAGAGTGAGTTTAGGACTTTTATCCCCTTCCTAATTAAATAACAGCCTAACTATCTTATATATATATAAGACTGACCTACATGATTTTGAAGCGTAGGAAGTGTTAGTTGGCGGCCACTCCAGGCGGTTGTAAGTCCAAAAGAGTCAAGATGAGTTTATCCTCTCTTATAAAGGTAAACCACTATATCCCACTTTTCGATTAGACTTAGGTCTTTTTAGCTTGTGCTAAAGCATCCTACACTTAGGATCTGAGGCTATTTATTTCCTTCAAGCTACAAGTATAAGTCCTCACCTCTTAAACATTTTTATAATCTTGTGTTGATGGACTATAAGCCCTAGCATTCTAATAAAATTCTAACTCAAACAAAATAAACTCTCTTTCAAAAATATAAAATCTCACTATAGAGTAGATTAGAGTGCTCATTAGGTTTCCTAGTATCATGAGTACTCCCTACTCATCCTCCATTGGAATCTAAAAATAAGTCTTCCAAATTAAACTTTCACATTTGATTTTCAAAATACTCAATTCCTTCATAGTGTAACTTTGAAGACTTTGAAGATATTTATTGACCACTTTAATCAAAAGTGCTCTTGGGAAATTCTCATTTCCTAAGATGTAATTAACTATGGAAGCTTGCTTTCATAGGGAACTAAAGAACTCGACATAACATAAACTATACTTTACTTTTTCATGTAAAGTAGAAAAAAATATTTCTGATATATACGAAGACTCACCTGCCTTAGGAGTCTTTTTTAAGTGATTAGGTCCATTATATGGTGATGTTTCCATCTTTCGAGACAGTTCATCATACCTTAATATTGTATCCGATTATTTTAATATGTATCCCCTAAAATCTATGTGATATCCCAATGACTCCAAATTAAACACGAACCCTTCAAGCCCATATCAAAATCTAGTAAGGTTAATACGTTAACGACCTCAAGTGTTAATTTATGAAACATCAAAAAACACAGGCTAGTATCGTGGTGCAGCAAGAATATTCTAAATATGAAGATACCTACAAACTGAATAATGCAAGACAAGGAATAATGTTCATATTTAATACTTTCATTTGTCCTACTAGAATAATGTTTAAAAATATGAAAAACTTACCTAGCAATAAATGCTTCTTCCAATCCAACAATAAAAGATAAAGTTTTGCAAATGACTCCAGAAAGTTATTTTCATTTAATACAATTAAATCATTTTTGAAGCAAAACATGTAGAGCAAACTCATGTGGAATGACATCTCCATGCATTTTAATACACATATGTGATCATTATCATTATGACCAATCTTCATATCTCAATAAGTTGGTGTCGGTGTAATGAATGATTTGAGGAGCCAAACCTTATTAAATCCTTTTGAAAATTGCTCTCTTCATATTCGTGTTCGAAATAGCTTAAAATTTTAATGTTCGTGTTCAGCTTGTTTGAAAATTGCTTTGTTCGTGTTCGGATCATTTGAAAATTTCTTTGTTTGTGTTCGGATCATGTTGAAATGACTCGAAATGCAATAATCTAAAAAATTTGTAAGAGGAAAGATTCGAACCTGGGCTAATCTTTTGCGTAATAAAAATTTTAACCACTAAGCCATGCTTGTAATTATGATATATATATATATCTGTTTGTATAATAATCTAATATAATATAGTATAATATTTTTATTTCGAACTGAATCGAGCCGAACACAATCGAACAAATGATTATTCTTTATTTATAAATGAGTTGAAATGCATGTGTTCGCTCGTTTAGTTAACGAGCAAATAAGAAGTTAAACAACAAGCTTTTTTAATGATTGTCGTGATATAAACACTTATTTTTCAAACATTTTTACTGATACGATTTGAAATGGTTAGCCTACTCTTCCATGTATTTTTAACAATTTTTATATCATCATGGATACACCTCACTTCTTCTTATGGCTTCTATTATTGACAACTTTAGCATACACAAGGGATCACCCAATTGAAGCTTTATCGGGTTTGGGGTCAATATGAAAACATATTAGCCTACAAATGAGAAAATATTACGTCCGAGTAAGCGTAGCTTTACGTGGACTCCAATCAAACGCGTCTAACATTTTTTCCGTTTAGCTTTAACTGTTGTAACCGGATGGACGGGCCAGAATGGATGGACATTCACGGCCGTTTATGCTTACCCTGGCCCGACCCGACCCATCTCGTTCAAACATTGGGAGAAGAAAAATGAGATGGACGTCGTTCGACATTCCTTATCACAGAATAGTTTAAGGCTTTCTTTCGACGAAGAAATTTTTCTCAGCTCAGCTCCCGCTCTCGATCAGCGCACGTCCTACCTTCGCTTAGTGATTTAGCAAATCTTACGAATCAAAAATTGAGGTATTGTAGGCAACTACATGAGGTATTTACACTTGCATTCCTGAACTTTAATGAATTTAGGGTTTTCTCTATTCTTCTCACCATCCAGTAGGTGAACATTTTGGAACATTTAATTCCTTTAAATGAATGGGACGTGTTGTAGTAGTTTTTGGACATGTTTTGCACGTAAACTCTCTGTACTGTCGTGATGGTACATGTCATTATTTTCAAAATTTTGAACTGTTTAGCCTTGTGAAATGTTTAGTATATCACATGGTAGGATGTTTTCCGTTGTTTCATGATAATTTTGTGGCTGTAGGGATAGTATGTTCGAAGAATTTGTTTATAGGTTGATTTATGATTGTTTGCTGCATTTTCGTACTCTTGGGAGAGTACCCCATTTTGGCATTTATTTAAAATACTTCTATCCTGTTTGGATACAATATGCTCATATGGTTTTAGAAGTGATTGAAGATGATTAGTTTTTAGGGGTTTTTTGCTCATTTCTATGCTCGCATAAGAGTATATGATTTTGGCATTTTTTCTAGTTTCGACTGTTGGAAAATATGTTCATTACAATCCATTAGAAATAATTTGGAGGCTGTTTGGTTGATTTTTTAGTATTATTTTGCATCTGTATTCTTTGTACTCTCCTATGAGTACAGAGCATTTTGGACATTTTTTTCCAGTTTCTTTGGCCTATTTGAAGAAAATATGTTCATTACAATCCATTAGAAATAATTTGGAGACTGCTTGGTTGATTTTTAGGGGAATTTTGCATCTGTACTCTCTGTACTCTCTTGAGAGTACGAATATTTTCCATTTTTTTCCGTTTCTTTTATTGAGATTATATTCATTACATTCCAGTGGAAGCAATTTGGAGGCTATTTGGATGTTCTTTAAGAGATTTTTGCATCTATACTCTCTATACTCTCTGTACTCTCATGAGACTACAGAGTATTTTGCTAATATTTTTCCACTTTTTTTGGCATGTTTAGAGGAAATATGTTCATTACAATCTATTATGAATAATTTGGAGACTATTTGGTTAATTTTTTAGTATTATTTGCATCGTACTCTGTACTCTTGAGAGTGATAATTTTGGCCATTTTTTCAGTTTTTTGGCTGTTGTTGGGATTATGTTCATTACATTCCAGTAGAATTGATAGTTTGAGAGATTTTGCATCTGATTTTGCACTCTCATACTCTCATGAGAGTCTGAGTATTTTGCTAATATTTTTCCACTTTCTTTGGCTGTTTGGAGGAAATATGTTCATTACATTTAGAACAATTTGGAGGCTATTTGGTTGGTTTTTTAGTGTTATGTTGCATCTCTACTCTTTGTACTCTCCTGAGAGTACAGAGCATTTTGGGCATTTTTTTTCTAGTTTTTTTGGCTTGGTTGTTGAGATTATATTCATTACATTCCATTGGAAGTAATTTGGAGGCTGTTTGGATGGTCTTTGGGAGAGATTTTCATTTGTATTCTCTGTACTCTTATGAGAGTACAGATGATTTTGCTAATATTTTTTACTTTCTCTATTTGGGAAAATATTCATTACAATCCATTGGAATAATTTGGAGTTTATTAATTTTTTAATATTATTTGCATTCTCCTTCTCTTGAGTGAGATGATTTTGGCCATTTTTTTGTTTCCTTTGTTGAGATTATGTTCATTACATTCCAGTGGAAGAAATTTGGAGACTGTTTGGATGGTTTTTGGGAGATTTTTGCATCTGTACTCTCTGTACTCTCATGAGAGTATAGAGTATCTTGCTAATATTTTTCCACTTTCTTTAGCATATTTGGAGGAAATATGTTCATTATAATCCATTAGGAATAATTTGGAGGCTGTTTGGTTAGTTTTTTAGTGTTATTTTGCATCTGTATTATCTGTACTCTTCTAAGAGTACAGAGTATTTTGGGTATTTTTTTTAGTTATTTTGGTCTAGTTGTTGATATTATGTTCATTACATTTCATTGGAAGCAATTTTGGGATGATCTTTGGAAGATTTTATATCTATACTTCTACTGCACTCTATACTCTTTTACATTTTCTCAGATTCTCTATACTCTCATGAGAGTACAGAGCATTTTGCTTTTTTTTTTGAGTTTTTTTGGCCTGTTTGGAGGAAATATGTTCATTATATTACATTATGAGCAATTTGGAGGGTGATTGGTTGGTTTTTATGGGTGATTTGCTTCTGTACTCTCATTAACTAACTTTTCATTTTGAAGTTTTCCATGTATGGGAAAAGGATAACTTCAAGATGCAGGCCTACCACCATTAGAATGGTGTTCGATAATATTGCAGCACGCTTTACTGATGAAGTCATTGACATTTTAAAGAGGCTTCATCTGCATCAATTCATTAGACTCCATGAAATTCAGCAAGACTCAATTGACATTACCTCAATCCTGTCTTATTGGGACATAGAGAAGCAAGCTTTCTTTCTGGGTGGGCAGTGCATTCCTTTCACCCCCAATGAAGTTGCAGTAATTATATGGATGCCAAACAGAGGGAAGAAGGTCTTATAGCAAAAATCTCCGCTGTTGCAGTTCAGTTTAGTGGACTATAAGAATAAACTTGAGCATTCGGATAGCTCGTTTCCTATGGCACAATTTGTGTAGTTGTACATACATTTTCTGCTGCCAAATCTTTTTTTTTATATATCACAAATATAGGGTGACATCAGAATTGATTGCCTACGCCGATGACATAGATAAATTTGCTGAATACAACTGGACAGAGGTCATTTGGGCCTTTCTAGTTTCATAATTTGATAGTACTACATCAAAGATTCAGACCCAGAAGGCACTCTGGTACATGAGTGGTATTATCACTCTTCTTATGGTATGTTATATATCTTCAGTTATGTATTATTTGATGCATTGAAGTTAACTTATATAAATATTCATTGTAGATCTCAGAGAACATATGCATCATAAGTCGCCATTTCCATCTCAAAGCCAATGCATGCGATGGCCAAAAATAAAGTTTCGATGATGCTTTCAGTTTGGGAGGACACCGGTGACATATAATAATATCACTTAGTTCATATAAGAATGTGTATTTATGTTGTAAGTCATCACATTTTCTTATCGGTTTAACACATGTCTGCCTTTCATTCGAAGACATATTAGAAGAGGATACCTAGCTCCTTGAATCATTGTCCCCTGCCCAGCATACAACACATGTCAAGCCCAATAGCCCATTCTAAGTCCAGCTCACTGAATCTCCATATCTCTCCTCGATATTCTCCACCATCCGTATCTACTACCCTCTCTACTACCCCCACAAGGCTCTGGAGAGGATACTTGGTTTGTGGACTTGAAAGATACAGTATCATCTTTTCAAGCAACAATAATAGATAGAATAGATGGGATTGATTTGTGGGTTGCTGTTATCGAGGAGGTTCTTACTGGGCAACGGGGTCCTAGCATCCCTAGTGTGGGGGAAGCTCCTATGGAGGTGACCACAAGGGAAACTCTTGAGGAGGCAATCACAGGGGAAACACCTATGGAGGCTACCACAGAAGCTTCCCCTATGGAGGCTACCACAGGGGAGTCTCATGTGGAGGCAACTATAACTGCTACCCCTGTGGATACTTCCACTTGGAAGCCCCTGTGGTAGCCTCCACTAGGGAAGCCCTTGTAGAGTCCATCATAGGGGAAGCTCTTGTGGAGACCTCCACTGCACATGAAGATGCTGTGAAGCCATTAATCACCAAAATTGAGCGTGGTGTGAAGGCTCAGCAGATGAGGAAGAGGAAAGCTATTTCTTCCCCCTTCACACATACTTCTGAAGAATGCAATAAGTGATGTGGTGGCCTCCACTGTTGAGCGACAAATAGAGATATTAAGTTACTTTCTTTTAAATTTGAGGTAATAGAAATATATTTCACTAAATTTTTTTATAGGTTCATAAAGATGAGCCAATAAAAGTAGATGACCCACATCGCTATCAGGTGGATGAGCATCTAGGTATGCATCATCTCCAGATCGATCTTAAATCACGGAATCTAGCTCTTCATCACTAACTTTCATCGTAATTTCCTTGCCGTAGAGGCACATCGTTTTGTTGACTTCTCATCTAGAGATGTCCTGCCTAAGCCGATGCTCTACCTTATTGACACTTCGTGCTCCCAATTCAAAGACAAGTAAGACATTCTTCATTCAACTCCTTCTTCATACATAAAATAACCTATTTGCTTAATTAAGCTCACTTTCAAATATTTCTCACTTGCAGGGGTGATATAGTATTCTATGGGAATATCATTATTGCACGAGGCGATCGATGAGTTCGGCGATTAATATCTCTCTCGGATGCACACGAATGCCTTCACCTTCTTATTGAGAAGTATTCGTGGTTGTATGTCCCCTATTTGTTCATTTCATGCTTGCATTGGGTAAGTTACCCCACAAAAATAGTGGTATTATGATTCAATCCTTATAGATAGAATCTAGAATTTATAAACTTCTCTTTTTTTGCGAGTTATGCAAAATATGGCCTATAAAGGAAAGAAAAATGTTCATCGATGTCACTGAGAGTCAAGGGTCGAGCTACTCTTACCCAATTATAGATAATCGACTTGGACACTCGGTTGCATGTTGGCACTGTATTTTTATGACTCATTACCAAAATCAACCCATAAGGCCATTCTTCGAGATTGTAAGAACTTTTGGTTTCCCTAAACTATTTTTTGCCAACTTACTTATACTTCTTGCTATTCATCAAATTACTTGTTGAAGATCGATCTTTTGTGAGTGATCCCATAAAATGGCCAATCGAAATGGTGAGTGGGCCCAAGATAACGTGTTGATTGTGGATGTTTATCCAAAGTACATGGAGGCAAATTAGAAACCCCAAGAATACCACCATGATTACAAGAAGATGAATTACTTTATCGAAATTCACGCTATCTTTTATTTGGGAATGAAAAATCTAAGTTGAGAACTGTACATTTGAAGTTTGATATTTTAAAATCACCTATTTTACAAGCTATTATTTATTGTCTTAAACCTTTTCTAGAGATAGCATGTGCACAATCTGCTTTCTGTTGCTCATACTCATAACATTAAGTTTCCTTATTTTTTCATTTATTTAGGGTTTTGGATAGAATATCTTGTGTAAATATCATTTAAAATATTTTTTTGTTTGCCTATCAAGCTTTCTTCAATCATGGGTTGCTGAACCTTAGTGTTGATTCTTAACATGTTTGCATCTATACTTTATACTCGAGAGTACATGAGTATTTCATCTAATTTTTCAATTTTTTGGTTTGGATAAAATATGTTTAGCATCTACAAAAATTTGGTTGATGGGCTACTGAGATGTGTTTCATCTGTACTCTATGTACTCTCTGAGAGTATAGAGTATTTCTTTTTTTTCAATTTTCGGGCTTTGGATAAAATATGTTTAGTGAGAACATCCAGAATTTGGTTGATTTGGGCTTTTAGTGAGATGTGTTTCATCATCTTTGTACTCTCTAAGAGTACAAACTATTTCTATTTTTTTAATTTTTTCTGCTTTGGATAAAATATGTTTAGCAAAGATCACTACAACAATTTGATTGATCGGACTACTTTAGTGAGTGTTTCATCTATACTCTGTACTCTCGAGTGTACGAGTATTTCATCTAATTTTTTCAATTTTCTAGCTTTGGATAAAATATGTTTAGAGAGACATATACAAGAATTTGGTTGATGGGTCGCTTTAGTAAGATGGTGATTCTCTTAGAGTACTGAGTATTTCTTCTATTTCTTTCAATTTTCTACAGTTTGGATAAAATATGTTTAGTAGAGAGAATATCCGCAGAATTTGATGTATGCTTTAGTGAGATGTGTTTCATCTATACTCTATCTCTCGTACTCTATATTCTGACTCTCTATTCAATTGTGGTAGTTTTGGAGGCTGACTATTAGAATATTTGAGGTGTTTTGTAGGAACTCTTTGTATTCTCCTTAGACTATAGATTATTTTCTTAATTGTTTTCCATTTTTTCTATTTTTTTCTTTGCAGAGGAATTGTTTATAGAACTTAAAGCATTTTGAGGCTCTTGGTTTTTTTAATGAGTTTTGACAATGCAAGTGTACCCTCTATTCTCTATACTCAATCTTTTATGTTGTCTCTTCTATACTTTTGTACTCTCTACTCTCTACTCTCATACTCTCTTTACTCATGTACTCTCTGTCTATGTACTCTATTCCATGTGTAGTTTGAGGCACTATTAAAATATTTGAGGTGTTTTATAGCTGAACTCTTTGTATTCTCCTCAGACTACAGATTATTTTCATAATTTTTCTCTTTTTTTTCTTTTTTTTCTTTGCAGGTCGGAGAGGAATTGTTTAATATAGCCTTAAAGTAGTTTGGAGGCTCATGGGTTGCTTTTTTTATGAGTTTTCTGACTAGTTTTGTAAGTATACTCTTTGTACCCTCTGTACTCTTTATGTTGTCTCATCTTCTATGCCTCTATACTCTCTCTCTTTTATACTCTTTCTTATCTCACTTTGTACTCTCTTACTCTATACTCTCTCACTCTATACTCTATTCCATTGTAGTTTGGAGGTTGATTATTAAAATATTTGAGGTGTTTTTTTGAACTTTTGTATTCTCCTCAGAATTAATTTCTTAATTTTTCCATTTTTCCATTTTTCCATTTTTTCTTTTTTTGAGGTCGGGAGGAATTGTTCATTATAACCTTAAAAAGTTTGGAGGCTCTGGTTGCTTTTTTTATGAGTTTTTGCAAGTGTACTCTTATACTCTCTCATTTCTTTATACTTTTCTATACTATCTATACTCTCATTCTCTATACTCTCTGTCTCTACACCTCTCTTCTTCTTATGGGTAGTTGATATAATATATTTATGTTTCTATGATGATTTCTTTACTTGTTTGGAGAAAATATGCTTAATTTTGATATTCAAATTATATCATATTTTAAATTGATCAACTAAAAAAAGTGAAGTTAAAATTTACATTATCTAAAAATTAATAATTATAATAATTTGTATTATAATATCTGAAAATTACGATTGAATGATACTTGGTATGTCAAATCGGACGCTAGTAATAAACCATTATACTTAGTCACATTCATAATGCCACAAACTAAAAGTATGAAGGAGAAGTAATATAAACCACTTAACATGTGAACTTAATAAAAGTGGGTACGATTATTAAACTTAACTCTTTAATAAAGAAAATTATGTTCTTTAAAAATGTGCTAGAATTTTTTAAATGTTTGAAATTAGTTTCTATCTGTCGAAATCATGCTTCTTAAAACCTACTATATACTGAATCACGTGCTGCATAAAATAGACAAATAAACTATTGAACATGCAGCTTAGCAACGTCTTATTTAGAAATATAAATTTTGAGGCGGTGGAGCAAATTCTTTATTTTAAGATGATGAATTTTTTTAAACAATCTAATAACTGAAAGTATCATCTTAATTAAATTAATATTATTGACAAATTTATAAATAATTAGTAAACTTATATCATCAGTACTAATATCATTTTCATTACACAAATTTTTTTTTCTTCAAGTTCTATTAATCTTATTGATAGGAACATACGGGCTTATTAAATTTTATAATGCATGCAATAAAAATCATTCCATAAAATATATAGTACTTTATATAGTATATATCAAACTATGTAATGTCTGCAATGAAAATCAGTTCATCCTCTTAAGCAAGGTAGAGTCATCAATCAAATACTGAAATTTGGTAAAATATAATAGGGAATAAACATCAGTACATCATTCAACATACATCACAGACCGGTTGAATTTCATAAGCTACTAATATAAATTTAGAAATTGGAAATTGGACCGTCAGTTAAGACCTATTAATTTTTTCTTTTTAGGGGAACCCCATATGGGGAAATTTTATTGTCATAATCAAAGGATTACAAGGTCCTTAATAGTGGATAAACTCAATAACTACTGCTTAAAGAGATACAAACATCATAGAGAGAAAATCTCCTAACTAAATACAGTCAAAACATGTGAAAGAGGAAAAGAAAGCAAAAGGTATAAATAGAGCAAAGGAGCAAGCAATTGGCCAGCCATCAACAAAAACTCTTGAGGATAAGAGAAGTGTATGCCTTTAAGAGAAGGAACCTCAAAAAAGCAAACATCTCAAAAAAAGAAGAATTAGCATAGTTAAAGTGATACAAGTTGAAAGTAAAACAATGTAATGAGAGAGATATGGAGAAATAGGAGAGAGGCTCAATCACACCAAATTGGGGCAACCGCTAGCATGAGCATCCAAACTCCAAAGGAAGGGTTACATGACACGTGCTACTACCAGCCAAGGAATGGGTGAAGTCATCCCAACCATATGGCCTACAAACCTGGGGGGAAATGGTAGCCAATTTGATAGAAATCTTGTGATCTTAGCCAACAACACCCCTGGGGGAAACTGGTAAAGGGTTGCCAACTCTCCTTTCTAAGATAATAAACACAATGCAAGCATAACAAAGCATAAATCATAAATAACAACACCCCTAACCACACAACATCACTAATCACAGTTACATGCTTACCAAGGCACAACCACATTCATATCTGCAAGCATAACAACAGAAATTATATTGGTAAAGGGATGGCCTAAACAGAACCAACATTATATCAGAATGCATAGTCCTCAACAACCCAACCTAGAAGCAACCCCCTAGTGAGGAAATCACGAAAGTATTAGCAATACATATGGTATCTATCAACATTTAAATAACATCATACCCCAATACTTGCAGTGTCAAAAGAAATAAGAATCGATTGAGATAGTGGATAATTCCATACAACAAAGGCACATTTAATAAGGATGACCACATGTTGACCAAAGTTGCAAGTAGAATCACACATTAGGTAGCTATCGAACACCAAGAGAAAACCACTGTGTAGTAGCCAAAAAACCAAGCAGAAAATAATAATTAATATTAATGTCCATTTGGGCCTTTCTCGGTTTCAAGTTCTATATCTCAGATTGCATTTCATGAGAGTACAGAGGATTTAGCTCATTTTTTCCACTCTCTGCTTTGGATGGAATATGTCAGATTCCATTAGGAACAATTTGGAGATTGATGGTTTTAAGAGTGTTTTGCATACTCTCAGACTCTAATCTCATTTCTCTGTCTCTCTCTGATTCTTCAGATTTCTATACTCTCATGAGAGTAGAGCATTTTGCTAATATTTTCCTCTTTCTTTGGCTGTTTGGAGGGAATATGTTCACATTCCATTAGCAATTGGAGGCTATTTAGGTTTTTTAGTGTTGTTTTGCATACACTTTCTCATACCTCCTAAGCATCGGAGAGTACAGATTCAGCTAGTAGCCTGAAAAAAAATCAAGCAGAAAATTGAACTCCACAATGGGTACTAAGGGAAGAATCATTGAAAAACTACTAAATAATATAATAAACTCAAATATGAGATAGACTGAGTGTCTTCAAGAAAGTATTTGATTATGACATAGACTGAGTATCTTCAAAATAATTGACCAATATTAATGTCCATTAAATAAAAATTATAATATGAGATTATTATATCAGTAACCATTAAGTTGATGATGCTTTGAAATATTGACTTGAATAGTATATGAGTATCTATACATTGATTAGTCAATAATCTTAGTCATCAAATGTCATAATAAATTAATTCATTTTAATAGAAATTAATAAATTTTAAAATAAATTCATGAAATTTGTATATTTTGGTATAATGGTACAATATTAGTAAGAATAAAATGAACACAAGAAGCAAGAAAAATGAAGTTATAAAAGAAAAAAAGAGTAAATTCTTATATTTAACATAAAACTCTAAGATATTGTTTAGCACTATGGTAGACGCATCTGACGTGATGTTGACTTGAGATAATTTCAAAAAAAATTCTATAAAATGTTGCATAATAGTCTTCCTAATCAATTCCTTAGATGAGATTTATGTGCATGTTAAGTAAAAGAAAGTCATCACGGATTTAAAGCATTTAAAAAGCATAACAGATAAAGGTGTTGCAACGGGTGACGCAACAAGTTCCGCACCACTCTCAAACTGTACTTTGGTTTCTGTAACAACAAAAAAATGATGGTTTGAAGATTAACAACAATATTTAAAATACTAAAAATTAAGAGGCAAATAGAAAATTACTCTTGGATTTCTTGGATCTCTTAATATCCCTTAAGCTCATTGGAAACACCCTTTGGATGTTGCTTAACGGATCCTTTAAGATGTCTTTTCCTCGTTGTTGTGGTTGACTTCTTCTTCTTAGTTGTTTGTCAATTGGAGGAGAATTCACTTATTATAGTCGACATATCATATAGTTTTTTTAAGGATCCAAGCATATAGTCCTCGCCCTCTTATTACCTCCCGATGCTTATTTGATATGCATATCGACTTATGTGGTTTCAAAAAATAATGCCACTTGCATTTCCATCTATGCTTTTCACATCTCTTAATTTTTTGTATGCACTATCGATGTAGATATCCCTCTTTGCTCTAGTAAACCATCACATGAGAAAATACTTATCTGGAATGCGCACAACATCTTCCTAACTAAGAACTCTGATACAGTGGGCATAAAGTAATCCCATCATTTCAAATTTTTTGCAAGTACAAGTTACATCTAGAGTAATCCTATTGAAATGGACAGTCCATGTTTTGAATGCATTTTTATTCTCTAAGTTTCTCACCAAATACTCTATGGATCATCTAACACGATAATAGGCCTCCAACTCCATGCAAAAAATTCTTCCTCAAACATAATATAAAGCTTTCTTGTATAAAATATATTATTTTAGAATTGACCGGTCTTAACAAGAACAATACCGGCTTTGAAGTCTTCATCATGTTCATTCCGCCATGTCTCCATAACCTTCTCCAACCCCAAGAAATAATCGTGAGAACTTGTTGGTTTAGAGATTTCTGATATCGTATTCATGGGACTCACTATGTTGAGTTGACAAGATGCCCATACGAATGAATTCTTGCAAGGTGGACCACTTGGATCTATAAAGCTCGACAAGCACATGATCATGCAAATTGCCTTCTTCTAGCATGATAGGCCAAGCTTCCTCAAACTCTTCCTCTGAGTCACACTTGCTCATGCATGTATAGAATATCCTTTGTACTCTTTTATTACTATTAAAAGTAATGAACCTTGGAAGGAGCTTTCTTCAAAATATGTCATTGGCACAACCTATGATGAGTACGTGATAATACAATGATAGCTTCATCTTGATGTGAATATTGTTATAAGATGTCATCACTCATCAACAAGAAATGTAAAATAGCCATGAGAATGACTCAATTGTTTTCTCGATAAAAGGCTACTCCAAATAAGATATTTTGCCGTGATTTCACTAACAACAAGGCACAAACAAGATTATATTGAGTTGATAGCTTGTATAAAAAATTATCACATCCCCGAAACAATCATATTCTATCCTAGACATGTCATCACTCCAAAAAAAAACTTACCAAGCAATCTAACTCATCAACTTGTACATCCCATGCAAACATCTCATCCGCTGTCTGCCTTTCCTTGAATAACTGAATTAATACATTACTATCACCATTCGCAATCCTCGATCTTCTCTCTTTTTGAATAAAATTGAAAGCATCTCTTTTTGTGAATCCAATATTCTCACGCCAACTTCCTCAATTAGATAAATGCATCATTGCTAATTGCCTCTATCATTGTCAAACATCACGATACCTTCATCGCTAATGCATTGTGTGATCCGAGAAGATGTAGTCGAGCTTTGCCAATGAATGATTATGACTTTCTATATATTTTTTAACCATCCGCCTCCTCCAAATCAATAGAAATCTAATCCGGCACAACCGCCTTAGACAATTTTTTGAATTTTGTTAAGCCGTTTAGATCGTGATTTCACCTACTTTTGCACATAAAAATCTTTTGATTTCAATTTCTTGAGTTTGGCCAATAACTAGTAGTCCTTCAACACCGAAGCTTTGAGATAGTATAATCGCATATACCTCCGTTCTCAACAATGGTGCCAAGAGTTTCCCCATTTGGGACATCACTTCATCATCATCGCCATTGAGCATCTACCGCCAAATAGCTCCACAAATATGTGACATGTAAAATACCACAAATGAAGATATTCCCTCCAAAAAGCCAAAGAAAGTGAAAAAAATTTAAAATGCTACTCTTTATGAGATAAAGAGTACTGCAAAACTCTAAAACAAACCAATTATGCCCCAAATTATTTCAATGGAATGTAATGAACATATTTTCTCCAATCATGCCAAAAGAAATTATAAAAAAATCATCAGTTATCATGAGAGTACATGCAAGATGATGTAATTCACTAAAAACTACCCTATCACCTTCCAAATTACTTCTAATAAAATGTTCTAAGCATATTCCATCCAAACATGCCGAAGAAAGTGGAAAAAAAATGAGCTAAATCCTGAAGTACAGATAGTACAGTTGCAAAAATCTCCCAAAATTATCCAAAATGCCTCCAAATTGCTTCTAATGGAATGTAATGAATATAATCTCAACAACCAGGACATAGAAACTGGAAAAAATGGCCAAAATTATCTATACTCTCAAGAGAATACAGATAGTATAAATGCAAAACTCCTGTAAGAACCAAGCAATCAGCCTCCAAATTATTCATAATGGATTGTAATGAACATATTTCTCCAAACAAAGCCAAAAGAAAAAAAATATTACCAAAATGCTCGACTCTCAGTATAAAGAGTACAAAGAGTACAGATACAAAATACCCCTAAAAACTACCAATCAGCCTCCAAATTATTCTAAATGGAATCTACTGAACATATTCCATCCAAACAGGCCAAAGAAAGTGGAAAAAAATGAGCTAAATCCTCTGTACTCTCATTAGAGTATAGAGAGTACAAATACAAAACTCTCCTATAAACTAATCGCCTCCAAATTCTAATTATGAATGAACATATTTCCCAAATAGCCAAAGAAAGTGAAAAATATTACCAAAATGCTCAGTAATCTCAGATGAGTATAGACACAGAAAGTACAGAGTACAGATGCAAAATAATACTAAAAAAATAACCAAACAAATTTCCAAATTATTCTAATGGACAGAATGAATATTTCTCCAAATAAAAGAAAGTGGAAAACACAGAATGCTCTATACTCATGAGAGTACAGATGCAAAAAATCTCCTAACATCCAAACAAATTTCCAAATCTTTCCAATGGAATATAAACATAATCTCAATAACCGTGCCAAAGAAATGAAAAGGCCAAAATCATCTCAGTCAAGAGAGTATAGCAAAACTCCCTAAAAATTAATCAACAAACCTCCAAATTATATTCTCCATGGAAAAATAACCAAAAATTATCGAGAAATTTTGTACTCTCAGAGAGTAGAGAAAGTACAGATGCAAAAAATCCTCCAAAACTATCCAAAAAATCCAAATTGCTTCCAATGAAATGTAATGATAATCTCAACAAGGCCAAAAAAAAAATGAAAAAAATGGCCAAAATCATCTATACTCTCAAGAGAGTACAGAGAGTACAGATACAACATAACACTAAAAAATTAACCAAACAACCTCCAAATTATTTCTAATGGATTGCAATGAACATATTTCCTCCAAACAGGCCAAAGAAAGTTGAAAAATATTAGCAAAAAGTACAGAGAGTATAGATGAAAATCTCCCATAAAAATTAATCAAATAGCCACAAAATTGCTTCTATATAATGTAATGACTATATTCTCTCCATACAGACAAAATAAATTGAAAAATATAGAAAATGTTATTTCCTCACAGAGAGTACATACGCAAAATCAATAATCTCCAAATTACTTCCAATGGAATGTAATGAACATAATCTCAATAACCAGGCCAAAGAAAGTGAAAAAAAATTACCAAAATTATATGTACTCTCATGAGAGTCTCATGAGAGTACAGAGAGTATATATGCAAAACTCTCCTAAAAATCAACCAAACAAATCCAAATATTAATAATGTAATGAACATATTCTCCAGACAGCCAAGAATTCATGAAAATAATATGAATTGGTCAAGATCATGAGATCACGTAGAGTACCATACAAAGCAGTAGTCTAAAATAAACAAAGTCCTCTTGCAAAGAACTCAAATATTGTAAAATATATATTAAATAAAAGAATTTCAAGGAATATCACTAACAAACCAGTAAAAAATTATATACAACGGTTGAAAAAATTATCGAATTTTATTTAATACATCCTTCTAAATTGATCGCTATTTCCTCGCCATAACTTAAATTTGTTCTCCATCTTCATGTTCTTTTATAAAGGAAATGATTTCTATTTCTCTCTGAGATTTACAAGAAAAATACACCCAAACCCTAAATCTATATATATATTCTTTAAATTCCTCCTAGCGATTCCAACGACGCTTCTTCTCCAGTTGAACGAGAGTCGCCGTGGGCGTAAAGCTTTTTGAATGCCGTCCATTTACAAGATCGCCCATCCGATGATCGTTAAGCTAAGGAAAAAATTGTTGGACATTTCGAAATTGAGTCCACACGTAAAGCTACATGCGGACTCCGGACGTAATATTTTCTCCTACAAAACACCGTGCTTGGTTGTCTCCTATGAAGCAATCACTTGATTGTTTACAAGGTTGAAAACAAATATCGAAATATAGAATCTTTCCAAAAAAAAAAAACCTATATATTTTATTATCATTGTTTTTCAGTTCCAACTCATTTCTTAATATGCTTTAATAATAGTGAAAATCATTGATTAGAAAAATCATTCGAGGCATACGCACCTCAAGGCGCATCTCAATTCGAGAAGCCAGCAAAAAGCCTCAAAGCTTAAACCTCTTTTGATTCAATGAGGCTTAAACCTTTTTGATCAAGGTGTACACCCCGAGGCGCTATGAGACATCGCCTCATATTATTTAGATTTATTTAGGGTTACAAATTTATATCTGTTTTAAGATTCTTAAAAAACTCAAAAGACTTATAAAATTGCTCATATGAATTCTTTTTTTTTTTTGAAAAGTTGATAATCTGCTGATAAAATTGTTTTTTAAATTCTATATACAGAGATGAATATGAAATGCAAAAAAAATGCCCTTCATCTTTAGGAACTATTTCAAAAGCTATAATTACAATTTAAGAAATTTATCTATTCAAAAATATACGATCGTAATAGTTCGACAAAAAAATTTTAATCATAGCGAGAGGAACGAACCTTGGATACCAACCGATAGATCGCCAATGTTCGGATTCTCGACGATGCTCGATTTGCTCCGATTCTGTGATCGCATGGATACCGTCTAGCGTGAAGAACAGGAGGAGTTCGCGATAAGGATCAGAGAGTGGGAGAATGCAATCACGATAATATTTTTCCCAAAACAACGGTAGAGAAACGGAGATAGCGTGTTTTAAAACCGGCGTAAACTCGTTTTTATTAAACGGAGTTTACTAAACTACTATTCAAACACTTATAAAAAAAAAATATACCCACTCCCAAAAGCAAAAAACACCAAATAAGTTTAAACAAACGGAGCCTTAGAGTATTACGGGACAGTCATTCCATTTTGTCCTTCAAATGAGCAGTGAACAGCAAGAGAGAGAGAGAGATAGAGAGAGAGAGAGAGCAAACATTGACGCTCCGTCAAGCATTGACGTCACTGGGGCACTTCACTGAGCATCGAAGATGCATTGCCAAGCATCAACATCGCTCCTTCACGGAGTATCGACATTGTTCCTTTGCCAACCATCGATGCCTCTCTAGGAAGCTTCGCTGAGCACTAACACCACTCCAGGAAGCAGCATTGTCAAGTAGCATCCCAGCCCCGTGAGTTGCTCCTCTCCCTCTTACTACAACTTCCTCTTCTTCAGCATAGGTAAATAACTAGACACTTTGAAACTCATGGCAAAGATTACAACAACTTGCAAATGCTTAATATTTATTCCAAATGTATGTGCTTTTTTGTAGTTTTAGGTTTTGTTGACTTTTTGTAGTTTTAGGTTTTGTTGATCTATGATACGAGTTTATAATACTATTTAAGTGTTCACTGACATTTCTTCGTGATGATATACTAAGTAAATATATTGAAGATTTGTTGTATTTATAAATTATTTATAATTTTTTTTTTTATTTCGAGATTTATGGCTCGATCTATCTCGAAGCGTATGTTTTGCCTCGCAAAGACAAAACATCTCAATTCTCATTTTGGTCTTTTTTTTTTTTTACTTCGCAGGCAGGTAACAAAAGGACACAAGACACAAAGTGCCAAACAACATAATATCACCAAGTTAATTTGTATGAACCAAGAAATGATGCACCTGAAGCTTTCAATTGATCTTACCAGTCTTAAAAGTCTACAATCTTCCAATGAATTAAACAAGAATCCACACCATTTGGATATTTGCTTTAAATGGCACTTTAGTAGCACATATAATCAATTTAAAATGTTCCAATCCAAAAAACATTAAAGCACTTAGAATGCAGTGGCCACCAAAATGCTCTTACCACCTGACCCTAAGATAATGTCTGAAGCCATCCAGAGAGCGTCGCCTGAAAAATCTCATGCTGAAGAATCTGAAACATATTAGCATCTGAATAGAGCTTGACATAGGCAAACCTAAATAGACATGTACATATTGTAGAATATGAACGGTATGATTTCTCAGAATATCTTGTAAAATAAAATGAAAATCTTTTACATAGCATATAACGGGTGATACAAAACAATCCATTGACCTGCTGACGAATTTTTCAAAATAGGTCCAAAGCTTCAAAGCATATTTACAACCCAGAGCTTATATCTTTTTATATACATATAAACAAGGCATGGTCCAATCAGATCACCATCATAAAGGCACTTACAAAGCTTGATATAAGGTTCAATGTTTCCAGACACCTGAATTAACTTCCTCAAACCATCTAAAACAGCTGCCCTGTCTATATATTCAGGAGATAAACCTAAATCAAGCATTTTCACAAGAGTTTCTGAAGCATCCAAGTAATATCCACCTTTAAGATAACCTCTTAATAACCATGATAAAGACTTCTTCCTATGTTCTGCATCATTTCTATCCTCAATTCCAGCAAGTAAACGATGGACAGCACTGATTTCATTTTGTGAAGCACAAGTAGCCAAAACAGCATCATAAAGCTCTCTAGCTGGTTCCTTGCCTAAGAGCTTCATTTGCCATATTTGCTGTTCGGCTTCCAGCCCAAAGCCTGCACAAGCATACATAGCAAGAAGCCTCTCATAAACAACTGAAGCAATTTTGGAATTCCCCTCCTCAATTGCCCACTCTGACAAGCAAACAGCATACCTTATGAGCTCTGACTGATAATTATTTATATGACCAATACTTTCATTATCAAGCTTATCGATTGAACCGGCCTTCAATGAACCCTTCAACTTGCGTAAAGCTTTTGACAGCTCTTTCTGCTCTTTTACCAATGATGCAAGTGCAATAAGGTAACTATAAACCTCAGGTTGCAGCCCATTCTCTTTAAAATCGATGACCATTTTCACTGCACCAATGTAGTTTCCATCAACCTGAGATAAATTTGTAAGAACGAAGTCGTTACAAAAGTAACCGAACCCTGCATAGAACTTGCGGCATCTTCCTAAACATGAATGAATTAAATTTCATCTTGTGAATAACCTAGGGAAGAAACGTTTCAATACATATATTTCAATACATCTACTGTTTTTCATTTTTTTTTCTAAGTTTCTTCTAGCCGAAGATGGGACAAGACTAATAAAGGTGATGATCTGAGCTTCTTCTATTGCAGATGCATATTCTAGTCAGTTCTAAGCACGCTCATGTTGGTCTCAATGTCCAAATAAAGGAAAGAAAACAAAAAACAAACTAAAATTTCAAATTTCATAATAGCACACGGATATTCACCCTTAAAGATAGGAGTCTATTCCCACAATAAAAAGGAAAGCTCATGAACTCTCCTAGTCAGAAATAACCTTAAAAAAAGAGGAAATGTAAATGCTTCATTTTGGGAAATAGCACACTTCAAGAAGGCAAATGAATAATAATAATAATAATAATAATAAAATAGAAATTTGATGCAAGCCTAAAGGGGTTGTCGATTGACCAATAATGGCACTGGTGTTCTATTAGGATTTGGTTGCAAGCCAGTTTGGATGCGACATACATATGTTAAAAATTCATGAACCTTGTTATTTTATCAACGTTTGATGCAACCATGATATTGTAGTAAGAATTGATTGCAAACTATGTTAACTACAATGTTTTAATGCGACCCAGTATTCTACTAAGAAATGAAGTGCCCTTACTATTCTCCCAAGTTGGATGAAACCTCATTATTCAATAAGCTTGGTGTGACCCTAATATTAAATCAAAATTTAGGTGCAACCCTAGTATTCTACCAGTATTTGAGTACATTTCACTAGGGTTTGTCCAACACCAATAAAACAGAAGGGTCAGAACCAAGCCATAGTAAAATAATAAGGTTACCCCTAAATCATGATAAAATACCTGATTTGTATGCAAATCAAATAAATTTTTAATGAATTGAATTGGTTGACTAGAGATCACATAGGTTAACTAAACAATCATAAAATGGTAAGATGCTACACATGGGATTGTGTGATGATGCCAACATGTCTATGCAGGCCCCACGTGCCTAAGCAAAAAATGTCGAGACACCGACGGTTGCGACTTGTGAGCAAGTGAAGTAATTTTTAGGACAAATATTAAAGTATTATTGCATTCAGACTAATCATGAAATTTGTAAGTGTTCTTCACATGAAGAAACTTAATCTCTTCCTCACTAATAGTTAACACTAGGAGAAAAAAAAATTATCAAAATATCCTGATATAACTTGTCTCGAGTTGTAAAGATAAAATGTTCAAAGTTAGAAAACAAATTCTAAAAGTTAGAAGACATTTAAATTGAAATACAAAAACAACACGATAAGTCATTTTTTTTTTTTTTAAAAATAATGTCTTTTTTATTTAAATATTTTGTCTTCTCCACTATACATAAATTGTTCCAAGATATCCTAATATAACTTATTCCTAAATGCTAATGCCCTTTTTCACATAAGGGATAAACTACAAGGAGTTAATTTAAAAATTCCAAAGCTGATGTAATCATCTTCATCGTTTCTCCATTGATACTCAAGCTCTTCCTAATTCCATTTCTACAAAGTCATATACATCGTTACTCCATTGATACTCAAGCACTTTCTGATTCCATTTCTACAAAGTCATTTGCATCGTATACAAAAATACGCATGAACCTCAAATATTGAAAAAAATTATAAAAAACGAACTTTCTTATACAATATTGACAAATATGGAGAGAAAAGAGTGAAAAAAAAAAACCAACGACTCACCATCATCTTCCAGGCAACATAACCCACCGCCCCGCCTCTTCCATTTTCCCACCCATCCTTTGCCTCGTAAATTCCAACTCTCGCTCTCCTCATGATATCCTTCACAAACACCACGGCTTCATCCTTCTTCCCCCTGTCCCAGTACAAAGACACAACCTTTTCCACCATGCTGAACCCAGGTTCCAATCCAATGCAACCAATCTCGTTTAATAGACCCACCACATCGTTTACATCATGATCTTCGCCAATAATCCGTTCAATCCAACCACTGTCTCCCCCATCGACCTCCTGAGCGAAGTAGACGAGCACAAGCTGGAGGTCCCGCGTAGAGAGCCGGTCCGTCATTTCCGCAAGGACGTCCGAAGGGTCGCGCACCATCCGCTCAAGTTCTTCGATCGTCTCAAGAAAGCTTCCCCACCATCGTCTCCTCGTCGGTCATCAATAGCCGGCTAAATCGGACGGACACCAGCGGTTTCATCCGAAGGGCCGAACAAAGCGGCATCGATTTCGGCTAAATCTAGGGCTTCTAAAGTTATCAGGATTTTGGAGATCGGACATCGATATGGCGTGAAGAAGCAGCCTGTAGTGAGACGAGGGTAGGCGTATGGAGTAGCCGCCAACGGGGCGGAAGGGCAATCATCGAGAGAGCGGACTTCTGAGAATCGAAGTCTAATTTATCGTCTAGATAGAGCAAGGTTTTAAGGGCTCTCTAGATGAAGTAGGATTTGATTCAAGTACAATTTATTAATTCTATAGATTTAAATTTAATAAAATTTAGAAATTATTTGATATGAATTTTGAGTAACTATTTGATTAATTTAAATTAATTAGATTAAATATGATTTTAATAATAATATATAAAAATTATATTTTTCTTATATTAATTTAATATATTTGAATTTTAATTAGACTAATTAATATTTAATTCATAATGTATTAAATTATTTAAAATAATAATTTTTGTACAATTAAATTATTTAAATGAATAATTATGATTAAGTAATAATATTATTAAGATTAAGATACTTTTAATTAATATATTTATATTTAATTTATTTAAGAGAATATTATTAATCATAATTAATTAACAATTTAAATTTAATAATAATTTTTATATAGTTAGTTAATAAAAAATATAATCATGATTAAATCAATTAAAATATATTATTGTAATATAATGCATCAATTAATTATTAATTAAAAGGGGATTTAAATACATATCAGTATACCACACAATTCTTATATATTTATATATCTAATATCTAAATTTTAATTTTTACATATATAACATCTTAATCTTTAATATCACATCAAAAGTATCATCATCATTTACTTTTTAAAAGTAAAATACACCTTTTAATTATAAAAAAATATTAAATAAATAAATATCTAACTTTAAGTATTTAATATATAAATATATATAATTATATGATATATATATAAATCTCTCATTAAAATCTATTAATTAATCATAAATATTAATTCTATATCAATTATATCCGGCGTAAATCTCGTTCAAATCCTGCAACTAAACAGCCCCTCAGACTCTCAGTGTTTTGACGGAAGTGGAGAGAGAGGACCGTCAAAACTATAAGAGCTGTTTGGTAAACTCATATATATATATATATATATATATATATATATATATATATATATATATATATATATATATATATATATATATATATATATATATAATTTAACTATTTTTATTTTTTTTATTTAAATTATTAGATAAAAGTATTTATATGCATCTTTAAAAAAAAAACAAAAATGAAAAAAAAAATATGAATTAGGCTTTTAGCATTTATTTTTCTCGGTGGATTTAGATTTTTCTTCTCCATGTCTTCTGCAGCGAACCGGAAACCTGTCACAGGGAAAGGGATTGGCGATTCCCGGAGTGCACCGTTCGCTCTGGGAATTTGGTTATATCTGTCGTCTAATTGGGATGGCCACGTTTCCATTGATAATTCGTTAAAAGAAGTTAGAAATTTGAACTTCATTTTGAAAGGAAAACTTAATTTCAATCATAATATATGTAATTCATCAAATATTTCTTCTATTATTTTATTAAAAAAGTATATTTAAAATCATCAAAAATAAGATTAGTTCAAACAAAATTAAAATATAGTGTAAGCAAACTTTTAATAAGGTTTAGATTAAATTTGGGATCAATTCAGAATAAGATTAAAATGTGGTGTAGCACGCATGACTATAAAATAAAGTTTAAATGTGATTGCATAATTCAATTGTTCTAATCTAAAATTTTGCTCCAAATATGCGATCAAATTAGATAAAATTTAATTTTGCATATTTTAAATTTTAAAATAATTTTATGAATTTCAATGGAAATTCTCAAAATTAGTGAATTTTAAATATCCAACATACTCATAATTGTTTTAAAATTTAACATTTGATACGTTAAAATTAAAATAAAATAGTTTTAATATTTTTTTAAATTAAGAAATTAATTTATAAAAGTTAAATGGTCAAAATTAATTGTAAAATCTGAATTTTCTTAATTATTTGAATAATTATGAAGATTTTTTTACTAACACAGATTAGAAAATTATTCAGCCTTTAATAAAATGAGATTGATTGATGTGGCAAATATTCTTAGTCAAATCAAGAAATATTTCTAAATATTTGGATAATTTTAAAAGTCATTTGATGTTTTTCTAATTACATCAGCATTTTGGAAATAGAAACAGATATTTAATAAATTTAGAAAATTTTGAAATATCTAAGGATGTGTTATATCTCTATAGTCTTTAAGCTAGATTAATCAAGCTATAAACAATAATATTTGCTATATCACATTCAAATTTATCAAATCAAGCATGAATATTGAGATAATAGTATATTTAAATTTATAAAATAAATTTAGAAATAATATGAATTCTAATTTATAAACAAATTAAAAGTCTCAGTGAGGAGAGTCTATCGACACCAAAAATTGATCAGTCTAAGTCCAAATGAGTTCAAATTAAGTTTAAAGAATATACATAAAAACTTAGAGATATTAATTAAATGGTCAAATGACCTCCAAATTTGATGTGTTTATAATTGAAATGAATGGCTTGACGAGACAAATTCAACAAGCTCAAGATCACTTAAATCAGTGGTCGTTAAGATGGTCAAATCATCAAGAAATTATTTGCAATCAAGTAAATTAATATGAACCATCTGATGGTGTGTTGGGATTTTAGCTACAATTATCAAAATATCTATCTCAGAATCTTATAAATAAAACCCCATTCTTACCATGAAAGATGAGAGGAATCTTGAAGATAACTTGGGAGGAGGATTGGAAGAGAGGTGAAGAGCTAAACTTAAAAACTTGGAGTCATCCACCACTAAAAGCCATCATCAACCTCCAACAGCCATCACCAGTGGCTATTACAGCCTGACCACAAATATACAAATGTTGAAACCTTATTCTAAGGCTATCATTGCTTGATTTTCTATGCACAATCTTGTATTTTAGCCTTCTCCATTATTAGAGAAGGTGAAATTTTATATAGTGAACTATCTTGATTGGGCAAGATCCCATGATTCCCTCCCTCCCCCCGCTTAATCCTAAGGTTTGTCCACATATTCGCCATCCTCTCTTTCTAATTATCTATGTGAGTGTTGGATCTTCATGCAAAGTTAAGCCTCAAATATTTTCACTCCATTGACGTGAATTTTTTTAGCACACAATAATATTAAAAGTGATATTTATCATAATTAATTATTTTTATATTAAAATTTTGTTTGCTCAAGCTATAAATAATAAATGTATATGAAATTTGAACCGAATGCTTGTATACATAATAAATAATCTCTTATTTTCATGTATATAGTACTCATAAAAAATATCCATAAATTAAAGTTCATCATACTCTACAATTAGATGAAAATGGTTGTCAATTGGGTTCATAATGGACTTATAAAACTTAATTAAAAGTTGTAGGTCAAAATTTCAACTTTTGTATTTTCAAGATGTTTTGTAACTATTTCTTAGTAAATCATCTATAAAATAATCAGAAGATCAAAATAACATAATTAAATATATTTTATAAATATTTTGAATATTTAATCACTCAAAGTGACTCTTGAACATAAGTGTACCTTTGGGTATTACAAAATCTCTTTCTACAATTGGTCTTACATAGTCCAGATTGATGGGAAGATAAAAAGTCAAACTTAATTGGTTCCTTCTTTATAGTTGTAACTCATTGGATGACTTGAGTTACTATTAAGGGGTATGGAGAACTCCATAAAGCTCAAAATAAGATAAAGAAGAGGAATGAGGAGTTGTGTAGTGGATTGCTTTTAACCCTACATATTAACTAGGCCTTAAATTTGTGTTATCTTGTAATACTAACTATAAAATGAGCTGGACCTAAATAGGTGAAGAGCTAAGATACATTTCGATAAAGATTGTTCCCTAGTTGGATGCCCTTAGCTTTGGATTCACTTAATTCATTGAAATGACTTAATCACCTTCAATCACTAACATAACCCTAACCTAATGGCATGATTAGTGACTATTTTTTATACTTAGGGTTAGATTAGATTAAAGTATCAAGTGGGAATAAATTGGATGGTCAATTGAGAGGATATATTGGATTAATTTCACAAAAAAACTAAAATGGGTCCTTTTGGCTAACTTAGGTTAATTGGCTTATATAGGTCAAATTAACAAACAAATTGAGTTAATTAGTGTAGGCTTGTTCAATTGGAACCAATTAGAGAAGTTTGTTTGATCAAATTAAGGTAATTTGACTAAATTGATCCAATTGAATTAAAAAAAATAAAGTGAGGCCTTGAGTAAAGTGAACCAATTAGATCAATTGGGTCAAAATAATAATCATTTTGGATTAATAATAATGTGATGAGTGCATTCAAAAAGTGAGCTAAGTAGGTTCCATAAAGGTTTAAAGTTACTAAGTTTGGCCATTTGGATCTAAACGACTTAACTAAGAGGGAGTTGGTAAATTTCATAAAAGTTGAACTTATTTAGATCCATTACACAGTCTTGTATTTTTGTCTTCTCCATTCTTAGAGAAGTGTAAAACTTTATAAATCAAAACACATAATGTATTATCTTGATTGGGCAAGATCCCATGATTTTTTCCTCTAATCTTGGGGTTTTTCCACAAAAACTTTAGTGCTCTCCATACTCTCTCTCTCTCTCTAATTTTATGTGTGTGTGCTTAACCTTTGTACAAAACTAAAACTCAAATATTTTCACTCTATTAATGTGACTTTTCTAGCACACAATTGTTTAGAACTATCTATGGGAAATATTCCCATTACATCATTATAATGACTAACAATCAGCCTTCAAGTCAAGAGCAACAACATCCACTTAATGGAGAAAATCCTACTTTAGAGGAACACATACAAAGAATGGAGATCCATCAGACTTAGATCTTTTAGCTCTTGTTGGAACTAGGGAGCAACCCTTAATCTCAAAAGATCACTCATATCAATATTTTGGACATCTACTTTATTATCAATTCGAGAAGCAAGTCAAGGTCGGGGGATAATTTCAACATTGAAAAGAAGATAGCTTGGCATAATTGTGATTATAAAACTCAATCCTTCCATCATCTTCATAAAAAACTAAGGCAAAAACCAAAGAACAACTATACTACAACCTTAAATGAATGTCTTAATAATAGTGAGTCCCTTCATCCAATATTGTATCCAAAATAATATTGTCAGCAGTTGGACTTCTACTTTTAAAGAAAGATTGCGATCTTAGAAGAATAATAATGGTCTAAATGCAAACAAAATTTCACACATGACTTGAACATATGTGGTATTCATCTTACTCAAATCAAAGTGTGATCAATTTTGGTGGGATGATTTGACCTCTTCTACACAAATTAACATCATCGAGTAATACTCAAATAGACAACCTCAAATTATAGTTAAAACTTTTAACCTCGTCCATATAAATTGACATCATCGAGTAACACTCTGACATAATAATCTAGAATGAGAGTTAAAACTTTTGACCTCATTCATATAGGTTAATATCATCAAGTAAAATTATGACAGACAACTTCAAATTAGAGTTAATATTTTTAACCTCTTCGACATAAGTTAGTATCATCAAGTAATAGTCTGATAAAATAATCTCAAATGAGTGTTCAAAATTTTGACCTCTTCCACATATGTTAACATCAATGAGTAACAATCTAATAAATAATCTCAGAAAAATCAAAATGTTTGATATCTTCTACATATGTTAATGCTAACTAGTAATATTCTAATAAACAATCTCAGACAGGTAACAACTTTTTGGTTGATTTCTCCCTAGAAGTCATGCCTATGAGAAAGTCTCAATAATAAGCTAGTAGTAGACATGGTCCTCACTAAAAAGAATCCAAGAGAGTAAATAGTTGACAGGATCTCCTTTCATTAAAAATCTTAGAAGGAACATGTATATAAAAAATCTCAAAAGATAAAAAACTTAGAAGATATAAGTACATAAATAATATCAAAAGGTGAAAGCCATAAAAGGTACATGTACTTAGAAAATCTTAAAAGTAAAAGCTCAAAAGGTATAGGTTCGTAAAAAAAGCTCACAAGGTAAAAGCCTCATAAGATATATGCACATTGAAAACCTCAGAAGGAATAGGTATACAAAAAATATTAAAAGGTAAAAGCCACAAAATGTACAGGTATATCAAAAATTTTGGAAGGAGAATGCCTCAAAAGATATAAATACATTAAAAATCTAAAAAAGTGAAAGCCTTACAAGATAAGCCTCAAAATGTGCCTTAAAAGGTATAGATACATAAAAAATTTGATAAAGCAAAAAATGTCAGAAGATTTATACATCACAACCCTTTTAAAACATAAGCATGAAAAAATATAAAATTTTTACCACTCCTAGGGACAAAAACTTTAAAAGAATAAAATTTTATTTTTTTATGTTGGAAGGAAAAAAGACTTAATAGACATAAAAGATGAATTAGGGCATACGAAGTGTTTTTATCAACTGCATATTTAGGACAGTTTTAAACCTCAATAGAGAGAAGCTCAATTTCATACTAGAGCTTGAATTCAAAATACTATTGACCTCACTTTTCGAGTGATGTTGACCATCTTCTCCTTAGACCTAGGATTCATCTAGACATTAAGGCATTCTTAGAGCTGAGACACCTTTAGTGGTTAGGAGAGCACTGATCTTAAACCTAATGACTGATAGTGTTCAACACTAAGGTTTGACTTCGACTTAGGTTGAGTAGGGCTCACCTACCCTAAGTCCAACCAAACTATATACTAAGCCAACATCTCAGACTGAAGCTAATCAATTATAGATCAAACCTTGACCAAAACCAATTGATTGCAAGCCTAACTTGATCCATTAAGATTCAATTTGGCTTAATGGTTAACTTGACCTAATATAACTGATTTGGGATTAAGAGGGATAAATCCAAAATCAATTCAATCCAATTGAAATTGAACTCACAAAAATTCATTTGAACCTCAAGTGAATTTTATTGAATATTGATTGTAATCTAATTGAATCAAATTGAACCAAATTGACCCTTAACCCGAGTTGACATATTTGAAACCTATAGGGATAAAATTTAACTCAACTTGATTTAAGCCAAATTGAATTAATACAAGCATCATGATTATCCTAAACATTCAATTAAACACCCCAATGTATTCTAACCCACCCAATTTCATCAATTGACTCAATTAACCCAAGTTAACATATTCAGCCTAAAAGATCCAAATGAGCCAAAATTCAATCCAACTCAACTTGATTACAACCAAATCCACTAATCAACTTCAAATCTACTATGAATATCTCTTAACACTCAATTGATCTCAATTGAACCCAACCAAGACAATTGACCAACCAAGACAATTGACTCACTTGATCCAATTTGACCTAATTAGGTCAAATTGAGTCAAATCCTAATTTAATACAAATTGGACCAAATTAACCAACCCAATCACTTCTAAAATGATCTGTGATCATGATCAAACATCATTTAGAATCAATTGAGCATAATTAAGTCAATTTGGCCATTTGACCCAAGTTGACTCAATTTGACCTAAAGAGCTAAACTGGGCCAAAATTCATCCCAATCAAAATTAAATTGAACCAATGCATTGAATCAATCATAAAATTATTGTTGAATATTCTTCAATCATGAATTAAACCTGATTTGATCAAACCACCCTAATTAATCCATTTAGCCCAATTTGACCTAAAGGATAAAATTGAATTAAATCCTACTCTAATTCAAATCAAAGCCTCCAATTAATGTTAAAAGACCAATCAAATATAAGTCAACCCCTCATCCAACCCAATTTGGCCAATTTGATCAAATTGGTCAACTTAGCTCATTTGACCAAAATGAGCCAAATTAAAATCTACTTAAAATTAAATTAAATTGATTGCACCAATACATTCCATATGATTATTTAAACTTAACCTAGTAGCCCTATTAAATTAATTTGTTTAAGTGGTCAACCTAACTCAATTAGACCCAAAATGACCTATATATGTCAAATTGAGCCAAACTCAATCAAACTAAGTCTAAATTCAAAAAAACTTAGTATGACTCATTCTTAGGTCCCCATTGACCTACCTAAGTGAACCTAACCCAAGGTGAACCTAGTTCTACCTAAACCAAGTGAACCAACAATTTTAAATAGGATAAAAATCTAAAATAATAAGTTTCAACCCCTCTCTTTGTCATGGGTGGCTCCCACCTCAGCATGCCTTGAGCTCACCCATGTTGACAAGACCTGACCCAAAGTTGTTGGGCTCATTCATTGACCAAGGTGAGGTCCCTTGACTGACCCTTAGTTCAGCCCAAGGGACTTGTCCCCATCAGCACTGGCCACCAAACTCCACTAACTACTAGGGGATGTAAACCTCATCAGTCCCATGTCTTTTTTGGCCATGTCCGCTAGCCGATCGGCTATCATGACCTGAATGAACCATCTGGTTGGTTCACATGGAGAAAAGGGTATACACCTCCCCACTCATTCAAACTCAACAAAAACCATCATTCGAGCATCCTCAGTCCCCAAGCTTTTCAAAGATCCCATGCACTCAATTGTCAGTGATACCAACCCTACATTAAGCCTAAGAACCCTCTCCATCCAACTTCAACTAAACTTCACCAAATTCAAATTAAACTCACTCACACCTTCTCCTACATTTGATGAACCAAAATGAATTAATTCCCACTCAATTCAAGCACCAAAAAACACTCCAAGATCAACTCCAATGAGCTTTATAGTGGTGTTCAGTCCAAAGAATGGTTGGCGGGGAAACAACTTGAGACTTCTTCAGCAAGGCTTCACCTCTTTAAGGCGAAGTTACCTCAGTCATTGGGATGCCAATTTATAGCTCTAGTGAGACAAATTCGGTGAACTTTTAAAAATTGTAGGATCATAGGTTTTTTATGAAAGAAATTATGTTTTGGTAGGAATCAAGTTGTAAGATCCCCTTTAGATTCATTCCCTGATTATTTTGCATTCAATTTCTCCATTGAATTAGCTCTGGTGAGCTCGAATCGAACAACAATAAGCGAACGGTGT
The DNA here is from genome assembly GCA_021442155.1 of Cymbidium sinense. NCBI lineage: Eukaryota > Viridiplantae > Streptophyta > Magnoliopsida > Asparagales > Orchidaceae > Cymbidium > Cymbidium sinense. The sequence goes on along the minus strand of CM038217.1, from coordinate 25,757,288 downwards.
CCGTCTCTCACTTAGGGTTGATAATGGATCATCCGTCATCCATTCTACGTGATTAGAATAGATGATCGTGATTAATCATGTTAGAACAGACGATCATCTACCATTTTGTGCATTTTATAATTATATAAAATCAAGAAAATTATGAAAACTTAATTATTCATAAAAATAGTAAGGGTGACTAGAGAAATTAATTAGGACCTCTGATTCTAATTATTTCTCAAAATCACCCTAAAAGACTTTATTTAATTAATTAAATCATTAATTAACCTTGAGATTAGAAAAATCATAGTAATTAGTGTAGATCATTGAAACTTTTGTCAAAGCCCTCATTATGCTCAGTTGACAAAGAGGATTTCAATAAAATCAAAATCTCCAATTGGTTTAGGGTATTTTGAATGTAATTTATGATTTTAGATTTTCTTTTTTCATTTATTTAAGTAGCCCTTAATTATAGCCAATTGCATTAGGATTTTTATGTCATGTTTATTTCATTGTTATGCATCTTCAACATTTTTTCTATAATGTTTGGGCTTATATGTAAGGCTTAATTGAATTTATGGTTTTTTTTGGGCTAAATAGATTAAGCAATTGATTAACCATAATTAATTCATAAAAAAATAACTAAATCACTTTTAATTCACTTAATGAATAGAGATTGGTCAAGGGACAACATCAACAATTTTCTCTCCTCTTTAATATTAAATAAAAAAATTCTAAAAATCAACTCTTAATGAATTTGATTAGGCTTAGAGTATTTATTTCAATGTAGATGTCCTTAGGAATTAATGAATTGAAATGGGTTATGTGATAATGTTTAATTGCTTTGTTTCAATTTTTCATAAATTTGTGTTCATATGCCCATGCATTCTTGTTTCCAAAAAAAAAAAAAGAGATCATATTTAATTGCATGACTTTGAATTAAATGGTGTGGCTATTACCACTAGTAAATCTCAAATTATTTTCTTAATTAATTAAAAGATATATATTGTTGACCTCAGTTTTAGAGTGAGGACTCATCCTTCCCATCTTAGACTTAGGAATCTTCTAAGCACTAGGATTTCCCTAGTCATATGACACTTCTAGTGACTAATGGAACACTAAACCTAAGCTTAAAGGCTTAGGAAGGTATACCCCAGGCTCAGGTTATGCCTTAGGATAAATAGGTTCTACCTATCTTATGGCCTAAACCAAAACCCATGCTTGTCTATTCATCTAAAACCAATCTCAAGCCAACATAATTAATCTAAATTGGATTTTTGTTTTGTATCCAAGTTCCAAGCCAAATTAACTTAACCCTTATCCTAAATCAATTCCACCAACATCCCATGGATCCAACCTAGAGCACATTCAATTAAACCAAATTCAATTGAATTTCACAAAAGTACTCCAACCATTCAATACTCTTTCAAACCCTTCCAAGCCTTACAATCAAACCAATCTAACCAAATGAATCCAATCAACCCAAGTCAGCCCATTTGATCCACGTGGTGTTTATTTTTGATATGTGCATGGGGGACACCACATAGATCTGAGGGTGTACTTATTGAGAGGATCAGGTACAACATCAAGAAATGGTGCACTATCTCAAAGATAGAAATCACCACCCTATAATGGACCTAATCACCTAATAAAGGACTCATAAGGCATGATGGGTCTTTGAATATACCAGAGATTTTTTCCCTACTTTACATGGATAAATAAAGTAGGGTTTATTTAAACCGAGTTCTAAAATTTCCTCTGGGGGCAAGCCCCCATAGTTTAATTACATCTTTAGAAAGGTGAATCTCTTAGGAATACTCTCGATTAAAGTAGAAAATTATTGTCTCCAAATATTTCAAAGATAGGACTATCAATAAATTAGTTATATTTAGACAATCAAATATGATATATCAAAAAAGGAGAGACTTATTATCAAATTCAAATGAGATGAGTAGGAAGTGTTCATAATACTAGAAACCTAGTAAGCATTCTAATTTATCCTATGGTTGGGCTTTATTTATTTAAAATTAAAGAGAATTATATGTTTGAGTTGAAATTTAATAGAAAGCCGACTTATAATCCCACAATACAAGATTGTGAAAATGCCGAAGAGGTGAGGACTTGTACTTGTAGCTCGAGGGAGAAATAGCGACCTCAGATTCTAAATCTAGGAACTTTAGCGAGGGCCAAAGCATGTCTTAAATCTAAGCAAAGATGGGTATATAGTTTACCTCCATAATAGAGGGTAAACCACTCGACTGCTGGACTTATGACCGCCTAGAGTGGCAGCCAGCTAACTCCTTCTACGCTTTAAAATCATGTGATCAAGTCATATGATTTTACAAGATGGATAGGCTATTATTATTAGAAAGAAACTAAGGTCCTTAAACCCACTCCCTAAGAGACTAGAGCATAAGTGGTATGAGTAATAACTTAGTCTAATGCAAATTTTATCAATTTTTATTTGATTTTTGACTCTTCATTTTGATAATGGATATGAGGATTTTTATATGCCTAAATGCATGTTGAAGTGAGGTTATTGGCTAAATTAGAGAGAAAGAGGTCTTTTCCACCATAATGGAGACCCTCAAAGGTCAAGTATTCCCTTATCGTGCAAGGATGGAAACCTCTCTTAGCAAAAATGAAACAATATAGATGCATGATATTAAGCATACAATATTTAGTTAAGGATTTGCTAAACCTTTTAATTATCTTGATTTAATGCCTAGGCTTTATGTGAGGATATGAGTTATTTTAAGATTTAGTTATGAGTTATTATTGGTGTAGAAAAATTAAATTTTAATCTAAGAGCCTAATCGGATCTAGGCCACATATTAAATCACCATTTCAAAAAAAAAAACTAAAAAAAGGAATGCCATTTTTATTGACAATCGTAAACAAAACATCAAAAAATTTTATAAATCAAACCCCAAAGAATAATAAGTCGGTGCTGTCGAGTACCATGTACAACCCGAAAAGAGAAATGGGTAGCCAAGCTCTACCCTTATACAACCCAGTATATGAAAGAATAATTATGATTTTACAAATAAATAAATGCTATGGGGAGTCGTCTTATCTTCATTCTTCATGTATCCTCTATTTCTTCATTTGGATTTGCTTGCTTCAAAGGCATCACGGGGGCCTCCCAAGACAAAGCCTTCTAGCCTCCGCTCATCCTAATCACGTGTAACACTAATCCTAATTCCTAATCCAAAATTACATTAAAAAGTAGGAAAATTAAATCTAATTACACCTGCAAAATAAGTGTTAGCTAAACACACCATACAACCTAAACAGTTATATGATTAATTTGGAATTAGCGCCCTAAACATGGGTAACCAAGCCTACTTAGCTTAATTTGGATTATGCTTAGGGGATAAGCAACATGCAAAAGAGAGCATTTATATTTATTTTAAGCACTCGTTAAGCATAATCACCTGCAGAACATATGATTAGGCTAATCATGGCCTAACATCCAGTCTACGAAGCATACACCCTAACATCCAGCCTAAAATAATACATCATGAAATAAGACATTCGTCGCACCATGCACCATCCTAACATAAAGCTAGAAGAAGTGACTTAATTCTAAAGTGTGTGTATTAAGGTTTCTGTGGTATGCCTTAACTAGGCTTTGTTATAATTTTCTAAGCATGAAAGGGTATTCAATTATGAAGGATGGTTTCACTTTAAGTGGCTTAATTGATTTGTAAGTTTTACTTAATATTTTCTTTTGTTTCACTTAGTTTACACTTAACAAAAGGTTATAAAGAGAAGAAAAGAGAGGATCACTCTCTTTTATCCCTACTTTAAGTCACATCTAAATCAAATTAATTAAATAAATTCTCTTTAGTGAATGGCTTATTATATATTTTAACTAATCCTAGGTTTAGGTTCACTTTAAATAATATCATTCAATAAGAAATCATCTTAAGATTAATTGAAATTAATTACTATCACATAACACATGTTTGTTCATTTCTTTCCATCATATGTAGCATGCATATGACTAAGTCTTAAACATATCTGTACATGTAGTGTATGTTGGCACACTTAGATGATGAGTATGTACATTCAAAGTTTATATATATCATTTTTATTAAATTATGTTTATCATATTAATTTAAAGCTCTATCTAAATTCTTATACAAAGTTACATAGGAATGAAAATAAGCAGGTATGTGTCACTGTTAACAAGGGAAGTGAGGTAATCAAATGACCTCCTTGGGGCTAACTAAAACCTCGTATTCCCGGGACATCTGAACTATATACCCATTTGCATTTAAATACATGTAAGCTTGCATACATGAATGTAAGAAAGAGAACCCTTAATCACATGATTAATTAATTTTATCACTTAAATAGTTGCAAATGCATGTGTTTTGGTAAAAAAAGGAGGGGTTTTGACTCCATAATCAAGTACATACACATATGTATGAGAGGCATGAGCTAGTATATGCCATTGTTAATCATGGAAGTAAGATAATCAAATGACCTCCTTGGAGCTACTTAAAGCCTCATATTCTTAAGGTGTCCAAACTAACTATTTGCTTTTCTCAAATACATAAGAATGCATACACAAATAAAGGAGAACAAATAATGCAAAGGTTGTATCTTATTTGATTGAAAATGTTTATGTACATGGAGTAAAGTCTTGTTGAAATTCTAATATTGAAAGCAAAGGACTTTACTCCATATACTTAAGTTATAATCATTTGCATTTCCTATATATTTATAACTAGCATTTATAGCATCTATGATCACTTATTCATAAGATTTGGAAAATAACATTGGATTTAATAGTGATAGTAGCCACATATATATTAATTTGAATCAACACATATAAGTTTGACATAAAGAAAATCTTTTATTTTTCAATTAATTTTTGAAGAAATGAATGCATGAATCAAGTGGCATACAATATTTTAATATGATTGGAAATAAATATAGAGACACAAGCATATAATTTCATCCAATCCAACTAGTTCCTAAAGATAATCATATTAAATTAGTTTATTTAAAATAAATCAAAATTTCTTAGTGTCACTTTTGATATCACATTTGATTTGATTTAAGAAATGTGAGAAGGGTTTGCTAAACCTAATCCCATCCCTATATGTGTGGGTTAATTTGATTAATAAGAAGCAATTAGGTTGATTGTATGGACTGATTAAGTTAAGCATGGATTAAATCAATTAAACCCTTACCTATGTTACCTTAAGGTAATTGATTAAATAATTATGAGCTAATGTAATATGCAAAAGAATTGAAAAGTAAATAGCAATGGTCCTATGAAATGAAAGGGGCCTAATGCAACTAGCTTATAATCATTTATTAATTAAACTTAAGGAACTATTTTAATTACTTTCATGATTTTCTCACACATGTAAGCTAATCATAATTTTGTTAAGCCTCTTTATGTCCTTGAACACCTAAAGATCTACCCAAGATGAATTAAGAGAAAAATACATCCTAATTAGAATTTTAATTTAATTAATTAAATCATTAATCCATTAATTCACCTCTCTTTAATTAATTACCAAAGTTAATAATTATCTTTTGAAATGAGACGGGCTTAAGGTAAAAGGCAAGGAAAGAGGTCCCAACCTAATTCCATAATCCATCCACTTGATCAAGCATGATTTCATGTAGTTTGAATTCCAATTTAGCTAATTAAGTTTTTTAATTAATTAATTAATTAATAATTAGCACTTTGGTTGAAAAGAGAGGGAAAATTAAGGAAAAGGATTAGGAGGGAGGCTCCAATCCACTTCCCTAAGTCTCTTTAATTAATTACTATTTATATGCTTAATTACTCCATAATAAGTTAAGAAGGTAATTAAGGCTTAATTAATCAATCCTCCTAATTTAACAAGTAATAAAATCCCAAAAAATTAGAGGAGGTAGAGGTCATTCTCTCAAATATTCTAAAAATTTTTGGGATCAATCACTTGAGAGATTAAAGGGTAATTAAGCAATTAAGTTTTTAGTTAAACTATAATTAAGCTCTATTTACTATTCAAAACCAATTAAGAATATTTTTATTAAATTCTCTCAAAATATCTTTAAAATAAGCTATTATTTATATTTTTTGAATTTTTTTTACAATTAGTCATGAATTATAGAAGTTTCAGCTTTAATTAAGCCTAATCCCATCGGTGCCACATGGTGTGCTAACATGGTGCACTTTCCATGTGGCACTGCGAGATTGGTTATTTAGGTTGTCACGTTCACGCATCGAGTCAACTGGTGATGGATGTGTCATTGATCACCTCCGTCCGATCTTAGATCGGATGGTGCGATCAACCCTGCGGCGTAAAGGGGAGAAATGAGGGAGATCTAGCATGATTTGATCACGGGCGTCCATTCCAATCACATGGAACAGAGGGTCCGTGATCTCTCTTCCTACGAGTGATAAATGATGGAGCACGTCTGCCGTGGATCACTCGATCTGAGCTCACCCGAGCTTGGATCCATTCCAAACTCAACCCACACCTTCGTGCAAAGGATCCATAAGGATCCAACGGCTAGGATGAGCTCAAATACAAATTTCCTTCACAAAGGATCAACCAATTTTTTCTATATCTACAGTTTTGAGGAATTACCTCATTGGAGCTCAGGACTGACAGTGGGATCGACGGAGGTAGCTTCATCTAGTAGAGATGAGACCCTATTGAGAAGCAATCAAACTAATTCCACTTGGTTTGCTTGGTTGGCCAAGAATGGAGGTTTGGAGCTTTAGTCTTGATCAAACTCCTTTCTCTGGTGGGTTGGAAGCTTGGAAAACAAGTTGGCTAGCCTTGATGAGGTATAGAGATGGTGTGGGAATGAGCAATTAAAGTTTTATGATGAATTGAAAGAGTTTGGATCAAAGGTAGCCTCCCTTATTTAGGTTCCTCACGATAAGAGGGAATGCCTAATGTGGGAAGCTTGGAATCACTCTAGAACTCACAAGGAAGCTGGGCTTGGTGCTGGGAAGCTTGCACGAAGTGAATTCATTCAATTCCCATTCGATTTGGGGGAGTATACCCCTTGATTTGATGAGTTGGATGGATGGGATGGCCTCCCAATTTTTGATTGGCCAACCACTGTCAAAGCATCAGAGGTATCTCAATCGAGTCCACGTGGCTCGATTGGGGTGGAGGAAGTCATGGGAGGTGGCTCAAGGCTTAATCTTGGTTGTTTTGGTTTCCTTGATCCCTTGAATGCTTGGCTTGTATTGGAGGTGAGTTAACTCACCTCCCATGGGTCCATGGCTGACCTAGCATGGGCTAGGTGGCCTAGGTGGGTTAGGTGCACCCTCATTTGGGTGAGTGAGGGATGCCAAGTTGATGGGAGAGTGGACTTTAACATTTCAGGGTGGAATCCTATATAAAGAGGGCTTAACTAATGGACAATGGCTTGGATGGGACCCACTTAGCTTTTAGGATGACTTTGGGCTGACCTAGGATTAATTTGGGTTAGGTTTGGTTAGCCACAAAGGTCCCATGAGTTGGTTTTATGGGTTTTAGCTTCATTTGGTCAAATGGGTTCATATGGGTTCATGTTGGGTTGGGTTGATCAATTGGTCAAATTGGGTCAAACCAAGGCTTGGATTATGTTCAAATGATGATTTGAAGAGTTTTAGTTTAAGTGGTTTCAATCAATTTAGCCTAAATTTGATTTTGGCTCATTTGGAATCAAATGCATCAAATAGACCAAGTTGACCATTTTTTGACCAATTTGACTAAATTGGGTTGGGTTAGGTGTTGGTTCATGTTCAGTTGGTCAATTTAAAATGATTGTTGGCTTTGGTTTGAAACCCTTTAGGTCAATTTGGGCTAAGTTGGGTCAAGTTGATCAATTGGTCAAATTGGGTTCAATTATGGCTTTGGTCAAGTTCAATAATAAATTTGGAATGAATTTGAGCGGTTGGTTGCAATCAATTTGGGTTAAATTATGATTTGACCCATTTTGACCCATCAATTTGGGTTAACTTGGATCAAATGGCCAATTGGATTTGGTTAGCTCAATTGAGGATTTGATCATGTTTAATCATTGATTATGAATTGGTTTGGATCAATGGTTTCAATCAATTTGGTATATGATGGATTTTGGCTAGTTTCATTTGGGCTAAAGGTTGACTTGGTCAAAGGACCAAGTTGACTTGGTTTGGCCTAATTGAGGTGATTGACCACCCTAGGGTGATTACTGATCATGTTATAAGGCTTGAATGGCTTTGGTTCAATCCAATTTGGTTGGATTAGAACTTGGCTTAAAAGGGTTCTTCAGGCCACTTTGGGTCAAGTAGGCCTAAATGGGTCAATTGATATGATCTTAGATTGATTCAAGTTTAGTTGAACTTATATATGAACTTAAATAATTGAATAATTTAAAGAAATCATATGATTTTGGGTTGATTTGGGTTAAGATTTGGTTATGCTTATAGAGGTATTTGGTCTTGATTTAGTTTGATTTAGTTTGATTTGGTTTTGATCATTTGAGTATGGATTTCATTTATATTTGTGAATATAAATAAAGGAATAATTAATTTATAAAAAAATCAATTGATTTTGAGATAATTTAGGTGAATATTTGGCTAAGGCTATGAAGGTAGGTCATATGGCTTAAGAAGGGTTTCGATTTGGTTTGGTTTTGGGTTCCAATCATTTTGAATTTAGTTTGGATTTGGATTTGATAAATAATTTAGTGATTGAATTGATCATTGAGAAAATCAATTGAATTGTACTTGGCTAAGGTTGAGGCTATGGAATTCAATCATGAAATTTATGGGGAATTTTGAGCTTGGATTTGATTATGAACTTGGAAGATTTGGTTTGGATTTAGCATGAATTTGGGGTTTGGTTTGAGAAGGAAAGCATAGGTCAGATTTAGGCTATAGGCTGGGCAAGTCTCCTTAAAACCCCTAAGGCATAACCTATCCTTATGGTTAAACCTTCTAAGTCTCTAGGCTTAGGTTAAGTCTTCTCCTAATCACTATAAGTTTGTTAGGACTAAGGAGCTCTTCGTGTCTATAAGAGTCCTAGATCTATGATAAGGGAGTTGAGAACTCACTTCAAAAGTGAGGTCAACAATCCAAAGGGTCCAAATGAACCAAAAATCAATCAAACCCAAATCAATTATAATCAAGGCCATCAATCAACTCTAAATCCATCATTGAACTCTTCTTAACACTCAATCCAATCCAATTCAACCCAATCAACCCATTTGGTCCACTTGATCCAAAGTAGCCTAAATGACCAAATTGAATCCAACCTCCTCTATGATGACTAATGATCATCCTTGATTTACTAATTGTAATTAATTAGGTTAAACTAAACTAATTTGATCAACTTAACCCATTTGACCCAAATGAACCTATATGAGCCAAAATCAAATCTACTTCAAATTAAACCAAACTAATGGTACCAATACATTCCAAATGATTAGATGAACACATTCAAACCCTTGGGTTGACCCAATTTGATCAATCAGTCAACCTACCTGAATTGAACCCTACTTGACCCATATGGGTCAAATTGAGCCGAACCCATTCAAGCCAAGTCCAAACCCAACCAAACTTGCCATGGCTCATCCTTGGGTCAGCCCAAGTGGACCCAACCCATGGTGAACCCGATTTAGATCAAAACCCTTGAACCAACCCACCCTAATATGATGAAATCCCCATTTAGATGTTCTCACCTACTCCCCAAGCCTTGGCTGCCACCCTTAGCTCTTATCTTTGACACTAGGATCAATAACCCAACCTAACCCAAGGCTGTTGGGTTCAACCTTAGGTCATGAGAGGGTGAACTTACCTTTAGCCTTCCATTGGTTCACTTGGAGGAGGAGGTACACCCCATGCCAGCCCATGCCACTACCTCAACCTCTCAAGCTCCTCCACCTCAATAGTCCACTACCATCTCTGGCCACCTACCCTATTAGGATGATTGCTAAAGGCTGAGCCAATCTCAGCCCTTGGTTCACTTGGGGAGGAGAGTATACTCTTCCCCATTCATTAAAACTTCACACAGAGCTTCTTCAAAAGATTTTGAGCAATATTAGAGCTTTCCCTAATTCCCTACTGCATCCCATCACCGGTGAGACTAACCACTGATCAAAATTGAGAGCCCTGTCCATCCAACCTCACATAAACTCCACTAAACTCAAATTAACTCTTCCCACATTTTCCCCTCACTCACGAGTTGAAATGAATCGATCCTTGATTGATTTGATCATCAAAAAAACACTCCAAGACTAACTCCGGTGAGCTTAGCGTAGTTCTTGGTCCATAGAGGATTCAGGAAGTAGCTTAAGATCTTCTCAACAGGGCTTCATCTCTTCAAGAAGAATCTATCTCAGTTGACAGACTATCGATCTTTAGCTCTAGCGAGGTAAAATCTGACAAACCATAGAAAATCACCTAGTTATTATTCTTTATGAAGGAAAGTGTGATTTCATGCAATTTTTATTATAAGATCTCCTTAGATCTCCTCCCCGCACATTTTGTAGTTGATTTTGATGTCTTATAAGCTCAGATCAAGTGGCGAAAGGCAGACAGTGTCCGTATTCCGGTGCTTGGGGATGAAGGATCATCTGCCTTTTGTTCTGCGTGATTAGAATGGACGACCATGATTTAATTAGTTAAATAATTCAATTTAATCCAATAGAAACCATAGGATTAATCTCTATCATCCGATCCGAGATTGAACGATAGGGATAAATCGCATTCACTGCCGCTAAGTCAACTGCCATGTCAGATGATTGAAGTAACCTATCCCATGGCACCATGTTGAAAGCACTATCGCATCAGCTCCCGCATGGCTCCAATGATTTAGGGGATTAATTAGGTGATTAAAATATCATTAAATAGCCATAACTTTGAAAATTTATAACTAATTATAGAAAAATCTGAAAAAAAAATATAAATAAATCCATTTTAAAAAGGGAAAACATAAGAGAATTTAATAAAAATAAAATCTATAAGGTTTGATTAATGAATAGTGCTTAATTAGGGTTTGAAGTTTAGGCTAATTATCCTAATTAAACCTTAATTACTTGGCCAATTGATCTCAAATTAGATAGGTTGATTCCATACGATGTCCTCTACCTCCCATAATTTTCTTGGCATTTATTGGCATGTAATTTGAAGAATTTGAAATTTCAATCTTAATTTCCCTCTTTAACCCATTTTATAATTACTAAAAGTGTTAAACATTAAAAATAAAATCATTAACAATGATTAATCACTATTAACAGTGAGAATGAGAAGGGAAAATAATTAGGGCATCTTCCTAGTTGTTTTCTCTCTAAGTACATTTTTATAGGAGGGTTAATTATTTCATATGTTAATTAAAAGTTCATTAGGTGAATTAACGGTAAAATCAAATCAAATTAAAATGATGTTTGGTCGAGCAAATAATTCAAATTCAATTCATGGGTTTCTTTATGTGTTTAATAATATAGAGAACCTTAAGGAACATATGGTTAACCCATGGGATTGGGAAAACCTTATAAGTACTTAACTTAGATTATTTCTTAATCAAATTAATTTTTAATCATGAACTAAATGCATTAGTCCCTTTAGAAGCATTGCAAATTTTAATTTCTCATTGGCATATCATTAGAGGCTCATGATTAGATAGTTAATTAAATTAAAGAGGCTTTGGAAAGGGAAATTAATATAATTGCTTAATGATTTGAACTTAATTAGTCCATAAAAATGACTTAATTATTTTTCTTTAAACACAATAAATCCACTAACAAGGGATGGGGCAAAATAGTAAATATTATTTTTGCTTTTTAAGATTTAATAATTTAAATCCAAAATTGAACTTTATAACAACTTTGGTTAATCTTAAATGATTTTATTTGACTTGATTGTCCTCAAGAATTAATGTGGTTGAATGAATTATGTGGTAATATTTAATTATTCCTTTTTAATCATTATAAGTTTTTATGCCATTTGTATCATTTATCCATGTTTTTAAATAAAAAATAGGAATCAAGTGAAAATGGTATATATATATGTATATATATATATATATATATATATATATATATATATATATATATATATATATATATGTGTGTGTGTGTGTGTGAATTGCATGTGTTGAATCAATCTTATTATATGGTGTGGCTATTATCACTAATAAATTCAAATTCTATTTTTAAAATTATAATTCAATGATAAAGTTTAGAGTGGTGTTAACTATGAATATTATATGTGATTTACATTTGCTTATGGGTTAAGCATGTTAAATGATTACTCTATTTTCATGATTCATGTGTATTTTTACATGTGTTTGACTATTAATAAGTATATAGTATGAGCATCTCAAGAACATGAAGTTTTAAGTAGCCTCAAGGAGCTCTTAGATTACCTTACTTTCTTAGTTTAATAATGGCATGTACTTACTTAATTTCATTCATATGTATGCATGCATCATAATTTGGATAGAGCTTTACTTTACATTGGTAAATAGTTTGCAAATATACAAGATTTTGCATGATTTTCATTCTTATGTTTGTGTGTACATTTATATGTATTGGGATAGCATGTAAATAGTCTGAATATCCCAAGAATGCAAGATTTTAAGTAGCACCAAAGACGTCTTAGATTACCTTACTTCTCTGGTTTAACAATGATACAACTTGCTTAAATTCCTAACACATGAATATGTATACTTAGCTAAGGAATGAAATCTCTCTTTTCTACCAAAATATATGCATTAACAATCATTTAAGTGTGCCAAAAATACACATAAATATATTGTATGTATAGGTATGTTAAGTTCAATATCATATGCATGGTATTTTTGATGAAGAGAAATAATGTAATACTATCCATGTGATAGTAATTAAACTTCATTAATCTTAAGATGCCTTTCATGTTTGGATAAGATTCTTTAAGATTAACAAAATCTAGAATCAATAAAATATTTAAATAAATCATTCACTAAAAGAAACCAAAATCATTACAACATGCCTTTAGAAAAAAAACTTAGGTAGGGATGAATGGGATTAAACCTATTTCTTCTCTTTACAATAATTAGATGCTAAGTAAGTATTAAGTGAAATAAAAGAAAATACAAATTAAAATCCACCAATCCTTTTAATAACTTGAGGTGAAACACCCCTAATATTTAACTTAAGCCTTAGACAATCATAATTCTGAAGCCTAGCTAAGACATATCACATTAAGCTTAAGCACTCACATTAGAACATTAAGTCACCACTTGTAGCTCTAAGTTAGGACGGTGCATGTTGTATTTTATTTTGTGATGTAATATTTTAGACTGGATGTTAGGATTACTTTTATGTATACTAGATATTAGGCCACTATTAGCATAATGTCATTTTCTATAGGGGGATTATGTTAAAGGGGTTGCTGAAATAATAAGTAAATATAAGTTCTTTTGCTTGCAGCTTACTTATACCCCTTTGCATAATCTACATTAGGACATGTGAGCTTGGTTACTCATGTGCAGGATTCTAAGTCCAAATTCATAGAATATAACTACTTGGTTGGTTTGGTTATTTGGTTAACATCTGTTTTTACAGGTGTAGTGAGATTTTATTTTCATAAACATGTAATTTTGTAATAGGGATTAGGACTAGTGTTATGGGGTTTAAGATGAGTAGTGGCTAGAAGGCAAAGACCTAGTAGGCCCTGTGAAGCCTAGAGCAAAATTAAATTAAAAGAAGGAAAAAAAGTAAGGAAAGAAGACTCCAATTACATTTAAACTTTAGTCTCCTTCTTAATTAAATAATAGCCTAGCTATCTTACACTTACATAAGACTGTCTTACATGATTTTGAAGCATAGGAGCTATTAGCTGGTGGCCACACCATGCAGTTATAGGTCCAGAATAGTTGGTATGGGTTTATCCTCACTTGTGGAGGTAAACTACTATGTCCCTTTTTTTGATTAGGCACAAGTCATGCTTTTAGCTTGTGCTAAAGCACCTTAGATTTAGGTTATAATATTATTTGTTTCCTTCAGGCTATGAGTATAAGTCCCCACCTCTTAGGAATTTTCATAATCTTGCGTTGATGGACTGTAAGCCCTAGCATTCTAATAAAATTTCCAACTCAAACTAAAATAAACTTTCTCTTCAAATATATAAGGCCTCACTATAGGATAGATTGGAGTACTCATTAGGCTTCCTAGTTTCATGAGTGCTCCCTACTTATCTTCATTGGAATCCAAAAATAAGTCTTCCAAATTAAACTTTTCCACTTGATTTTTCCAAAAATACCTAATTTTTTGATATATTAGTTTCAAAATATTTGGAGATATTTATTGACTTCTTTAATTGAGAGTGTTCTTAAGAAATTCCTATTTCCTAGGATGTAATTAACTATGGAAGCTTGCTTTCATAGAGAACTAAAGAACCCAGCATAAAATAAACCCTACTTTACTTTTCCATGTAAAGTAGGGGAAAGATCTCTGGTATATACGAAGACTTGTCCACCTCAGGAGTCGTTATTAGGTGATTAGGTCTATTATAGGGTGATATTTTTATCTTTCGAGATGGTACATCATACATCAATGTTATACCCATTCACTTTAATAAGTATCCCATAAGATCTGTGGTGTCTCAATGACTCCATATTAAACATAACAAATTTTTCTAGCGACTCCACTGGGGATTGTTCCTCTCTCCATCTTTAATAGTCAATCATTATCTCCAAGCATCGATAATGGACTTATGTTTTATATAAGTCCAAGACTATCATTCTTTCCATTGGACACTTTGCTTACTTCATCCTTAAGCAGGGGTGACTAATATCCTTTAGGTTTTATGACCTCACTCAAAGTAGGTCTAACAACCCCCATTGGGCTTCCAATAAGTAATTTTTTTAATTAATCAAAATAAATCACCCAAAAATAAATCAAACAAAATCAAGAACCTCTTATCGCTAGCTTGGTAGAGTAAGATTCATCCAACATTTTCAAAATTCTAATGAAATTCAAAAGAAAATTAGAAAAATTCCTCTCCAAAATTCTAACTCTTTCCAACATACACATGGACCACATTTAACATAGTCAAATTTGTTAAATGAGGGTTCCAATTCAAAGTCAAAAATCAAGTCAATAATAATTAAAAAAGAAGTCTAATCCTATGTCATTCTCTTTTCCAATAGTGAAGCAGAAACCCTAGCTCTCTTCTCATCCAAGAAACCTAGCATCATGTATGATGGAAAGCTCATTTTCTCTTTTACCTCTAGCATGAATTTAGCCATATCAGGTCATACTCACCTCAACCCCCATCATCAACTTCAGATTGGGCTTTGAGCACTTCAAAGTCACCCATGAGAGACCTACACTCACCAGGGTCAGTAGGGAGGAGGTGGCCGACAAGAAGCCACTTCTGTAGTTTGACTTTTATTCCGATACTAAATTCCCATCATTGAAGAGGAAAGCCTTAGTGGTTCCCCTACGACAAGTGCCATTTGTACCTGCTACATCTTTAGTTAGGACTAGCACGACATCTACAACAGCCCTAACCTTCAAGGGGAAGTCTATCCTAGCTTTTGAGATAGTCTTCCCTACATTTGAGGTCAGTTCTAGCTCCCATCCTACATCGTTGACTAAGTCCCAACACCATAACAAGAATAGAAAAATGAAGAGACATTATGAGGGCATGGCTAAGGAGGTTGAGAAAGGCTCCCATGTAGTTGAGGAGGGATCTGTTTATGAGACCTCTCCCCTCCTTGGTGTCAGTAGGTTTCACGTCCTTTTAGCTGCAGAGGGAGAGGAGAACATTAGAAAGGTTGCAGCATCACCCCCATGATCTATGGAGTATAAAACATAAAATAAGGAGAAGAGGAAGCCCCATGCTAGTCTAAGGTCCTTGCTCAAGAGAGTTGGGAGAGCCCACAAACGCTCTGAGTTTGCTACCTTGCATGATTTGAGGAGAGTAACCCTTAGGAGTGTTAGGGATCAAATCCATAGAGAGAGGGCCATAGAGGCCAAAGTTGCTGCCTAAGAGGACAAGAGGGGCAGAAGGAGGTTTGCTAGATAGTTGGCAACCTCAGCTTTGATTGGCCATTCTGATCAGCAAGCTGATAGATATGATCACTCAGACAGGATAGCACTCATTGGTTCCAGCCATAGTAGGAGATGTAGCTGATGTTACCACCTTACATCGCTCCACTCACCGACCACCATCACCGTTCATGTTCCACCATATGAAGTGCCTACCAAGTACCATAAGCTAATATTTGGAGATAGAGCATCCCCTTGGTGATACGGTCACATCCCAAGGAGCACACTTCATCTACTCCATATGTTGAGGTGAGGGTGAGCTCCCCCGCTCGACCTTTCATCCCAGCCGTGAAGAAGAAGGAGTGGCTACCCAAGAGCATCATAATCACTCCACCACTATAGCTGGAGTAGAAGGAAGGAGGGAAAACTGAGTTGACCCCTATGATTGTTGAGCCAATTAGAGATAACACTCTGCTTGTCTGGGACATCCAGTGTATTACTTCTTTAGATCATAGTCCATTTATTTGTCATCTCTCAACATATGTCCTAGTAGTGTCAAGTCAAGTGGATGATCGATTTGGAGATTTTGGAAGATTATCATTCTGCGATGAGTTTGATAGTTGGATACGACCAATCCGATCAAGAGGAGGGTGTGGTAGACTTTAACGTCAATAAAGATGACCTTTTGGATGACATTGCTAAAGTCCATATGGTAGATGCCCAAAGATCCTTGCGTAAGGAGCATCCTAGTTAGGAAGCCCAAGGCATTATAATTAAAGAAGGAGAGGTATCAGACCCAACTCAATGCCTCATCCAGCAAATCAAACTCAAAGATGATCAGATTGATATAATGAAAAGAAGGGTAGAAGAGTTGATGGTAGTGGTCTTAGCATTGTAAAACGAAACACCTATCTCACAACCCGCCGATAGATGTGAGCTAGTGCATGTCCTAGATTATCCTAAGAGCACTACTCCTATTATTGAGGATGTCGATAGTTTGCATAGGAAGGTAATTGATAGTACATCCATGCATAAAAAAGATATTAAGAAGATGGTAGTCCAAGAGGGAGGTAGCCAAGAAGATCTTCAAGAACCTTCTCAAGAAGCTTGATTTCCACCTACTTGAGCCTAAAAAGTTAGAGGAAGTGGGTAGGAGTGATGATCCTAACTACTGCCCGTACCACCGTATACTAGGCCATATCTTAAAGGATTGCTTTACCTTCAAGGATTGGCTTGAGCGTAGCTATAAATCAAAAGCCATAGTTATCCCCAAAGAATACTTAGTAGAATAACCTTTTGTTCTATTAAAGTAATCTTCAGAGGTACATCCGATCCTCTTAAGACAAAAAAAGGTTGGGATATCTCTTTATGGGAAATAATTTTTAAAATCATAAAGCTTTCTCTGTAGGTGCCTGACTCAGCTCAGACCTCTGAAACTAAAAAAAGATTGCCAGTTATGTGGGACAACTCGGGGAGGGTGGAAGCCCAGCAACAACAATAGTCACCACATGCCCATGATAGTTCCATAGTGCAATCACCATTTGAGTCCAACATCCTTCCTTCCACCATCGTAGCTACCACATTTATCAGCTCCTCCACTACCAGCAGGAGCATTGTATTTGTGGATGAGGGCACCAAGCCATTCACACATCTCACTTTACTTAATTTTTGCTATGTACCACCACCAAAATTAAGAAAATCAATGAAGAAGAATGATTCAGCATACATCTTATCTATGTTTGATGATCTCAGTGATGTCATTCCTTTAGATATCTCTCCAAATCATAATAATAACAACCTAAATAATTTCAATCAATCCCATTCCAATTCAGAAATAGATTGCCCATCTTTATAATCTTCAGGTTTTACTTGAGATTGATTTGGAGTCATCCAACTCTGATGATCTTTTAAGAGAAGTTGTTGGTATACCTGATGAGCAGGTAGAACTTTCCACAAGCTCCTCATCACAAAAAGTCATCAAAGTCAACCTCCATAGTGGTAAAGTTCTACCACCTAGGGTAGCACCTTAAGATAACGGTAAACAAGTCATTGGTTCCAATGAGCAAATAGCCCCTCCACAAGATGCTCCACCAGTGAATATGCTTATGGAGGACCAACCCAAAGTTGATTACAACATCTTGGCACATCTTAGAAAGTTTCCAGCTAAGTTAGCGCATATAACGCCCTTGGTTTATCCAAAAAGATGAGGGAGTCACTGGTCCAAACATTGCTTGACCTTGAAATATGTTTAGCTCAGTTGGCCGCTATTGATCCAATTGGAGTAAAGGCATGCTTCTTTAAAGAAGTCCTATGAGTCACATTATCTGATGAAGATTTACTTCTAAGGACAATATAGCACAACCGTCCCCTCTACATCACTATCGATGTTGGTAAATTTTGGCTATCCAAAGTGTTGGTTGATCCAAGTGCATCAATAAATATTATGAGTCAAAGAACCCTTGCCTACTTGAGGATCTACATCTCCAAAATCTAAGCTGAGAAGATGATGTTAAAAGGATTCAATGAACAAGATGAGAGAGCCTTAAGCTTCATAGTGTTTCCTTTGGAAATAGATGATTGGAAGACAGAAGCCAAGCTTCACATAATAGATTTTCATACACCTTTTAATAATTTGCTAGGGTGACCTTGGATATATGAGAATAACATGGTTCTATCCTCTCAACATCACTGCATTAAGTTCATAAGAGGTGAAATTAAGTATTGTGTTAAATGAGATCTCAAACCATTCATAGTACATGAAGTTGAAATTTATGAGGATGCGGCTATTACCTCCCTAAGAAGAAAAATGTCTTCTCTCATGAACTTCATCAAAATGAAAAGAAAAGAAAAAAAAAGAAAATGGAAGAAAAGAAAAAGAAAAAAAAAATAAAAAGTAAAGAAAAAAAAATAAAATGTAAAAGAAAAGAAAATGGAACAAGAAGAAGATCTTAGGGAGGATATAAAACATGAGATTAGATTACACCCATAGTTCGTCACTCCATTTGAACAAGTAGGGAGGATGACCTGACCTCCATTGGGATGAGGAAGAGGAAAGTCCAGAGGGAGTCCTGGAGGTGGAAGACCTCCACACCCACAATCTACTAGGAGATTCATCTCAGCATCCAGGAGTACACCTGATATCTATCCAGATTTAAAATTTAGTTCAAAGGATGAGTCCTATGTAATTAGCACGTTGTCCATATCTTCTCATTAGTAGATTCAATTAGAGGTGAAACTAGAGCCCAATAGTGATGAAGATTGGATCCCTAAGCAAAGCATGAATATATCCAAGTCTCTCTTATGTGAAACTATTAGACATCAGATGGGTACCTTAGCTCAAACCCCACTTTTCTCACAAAAAGTTGAGGGTTTGGTAGTTAATGAAGTCCCCAAAGTATGTGCAAATACTAGGCCCCAAAGATTTTATCCAGGATCAACATCTTCAAGTCAAGAAGTTGATGTAGAGCTTGAGGATGAATCATTTAAAGAATTAATAAAACTACCTTTTGATTAGTACTCACCTTGTGTTTTTAATTTGGCAAGGAAAGGTTATGGGACAATAAATGCAAAAGCTCTCAATTAAGGCCAAGACTAGGCTTTGGTACCGTGGGCCTAGTCGATGATGATGATTATTACCTGGTCATCATCAATCATCTGAAATCTAATAGGTTCTTCTCAAATCACATTAACTCATATGAGGAGGCATGCTTAGAAATTTTAGATGATTCAGATGATTTCCAAGTTAAATATGCACCCCCATAATTTGAAGAAGAAATCAAATCAACCATGAAGAGCTCAAAGAAATCAACTTGAAATTGAAGATAACCTGCCGACGTACGTCAATTCCTTATTGAATGAATATGAAATCAATGACTTAGTTAGGCTATTCACTGAGTTTAAGGATTGCTTTTCATGGAGTTATGCATAAATGCTCAGATTAGCTTCTGACATAGTGGTTCATAAGCTAGCACTACAACCTGATGCTGACCCCATTAAGTAAGCTCCTAGAAACATGTGATTAGACATTAAGCAACATGTCATTTCTAAAGTAAAGAAACTGATAGATGTCAGTTTTATCCGGGAGGAGAAATACCCCACTTGGTTTGCTAGCATCGTTCGAGTTAAAAAGAAGAATAACCAAATTAACATATGCATTAATTTTAAGGATCTTAACAAGACATGTCTGAAAGATGAATTTTGACTACTAATACAAATCTAATGGTGGGAATTACCTCATATCATGCAGTCTTCTCTTTCATGGATGGTTCATCTAGATATAACCAAATAAAGATGACACATGAAGATGAAAAGAGTACTATTTTAAAACCCTGATCAAAATTTACTATTATAAGGTCATGCCTTTCAACCTCAAAATGCTAGCACCACATATCAGCGGGCCATGACTCGAATCTTCGATAAACTCATTTATTACCAAGTTGAATGCTATGTCGATGATCTCATGGTCAAAGGCAAAGATGACCATCTCTTTGACTTGAGAGTAATTTTTGAGCAATTATGATAATACAATATTAAAATGAACCTTCTAAAGTGTGCATTCAAAGTATCTCCAGGAAAGTTTCTTGGGTTTGTTGTCCAACACCACATGATTGAAATCAACCTAGAGAAGAATAAAGCAATATTGAAAATGCTGCCCCCTAATAGTTTAACCTAACTAAGATCATTCTAAGGGTGTTTTGCATATCTAAAACACTTTATATCCAACTTATCAGACATATGTTAACCATTCTCAACACTAGTCAAGAAGGATGCCAAGTTCAAATGCAATGACTAGTGTCAGCACACATTTGAGAGCATCAATCAATACCTCATGATGCCACCAGTCTTAGCTTCCCCTATCCCAGGCAAACCTCTTATACTCTACACTACTGCATTGGATGACTCCATTGGCACTTTGTTGGTCCAAGTCAATGATGAAGGAAAAGAGAACACACTATACTATCTTAGCCATTATTTGATACTTATTGAGGCAAATTACCTACCCATTGAGAAGCATTGCCTAGCTTTAATATTTAAAGCCTTGAAGTTATGGCATTATATGCTCTCTCATAAAGTAAACTTAATTTT
Source organism: Cymbidium sinense (assembly GCA_021442155.1). NCBI lineage: Eukaryota > Viridiplantae > Streptophyta > Magnoliopsida > Asparagales > Orchidaceae > Cymbidium > Cymbidium sinense. The sequence continues at coordinate 25,736,249 of CM038217.1, read as the reverse complement.
TAGAATCAATCCGCTGCAATATCTCATGATACGACTGACGCTATCCGAATGGTTGGCATGATGGTCCATGATTTTATCGTAGTTCGACATCTCATTTGTAGTCCTATATGTGGTGAAAGGATAATCACTCATGGATTTCCTAGCAGGCATCCACTTTCGACAAATTCCCCACTTAATGATGATCTCCTCGATGAATAAATCATTAACTTAGGGGATACAAACATCTACTGTTAGGAGATGTACTTTAATGGTGCAGCTTTCTCTCAAAGAGGAGAAGAAATAATCTACTCTCCCAAGCAAGGCAGGGGTAGAGATAGTCCTCCTAATGTCAGACCATGATATGATGATATTTTCATATCATCTATCCGAACCTCGCCCCAATAACGAAGTTTAATATGAGGCTCTGATTACCAATCTGGAGTTAGCTATCTCGCTAGGCATTTAGAATATCAACATCTTTGGGATTCATAACTAGTTGTCAACTAAATTGTTGGGTCCTATAAGGTCTTGAAGCCCAAACTCCATCACTACCATAAGTATAACATGAATTTGTTAGCTTAAACTCTAGAGATCACAATCTACAAGATCCTTCGAAGAGAAAATGCTATAGCAAATGCCTTAGCCAAGCTCGTTAAGGAGTTGACATGTCCGAAAGATGAGTCCATATCAATAGAGGTCCATAATAGACAAGTCATGCCTCTTATTGATGTTAAACTCATCGATAGATACTCTCTTGAAGGGGAGGTTGATGTTGCCAAAAGGACAAAGAACTGAACTGGATGCAACCCTTCATTGATTACCTAAATAAAGACAAATTACCTCAAGAGAAGTTTCAAGCACATCAAGTGAAGCAAAGGGCACTCTCCAACGCCCTCGTTAATGGCTTCTTATATCGATGGTCATTCGATCTTATCTGGTTTCATTGTTTGAACAAACATGAAGCCCATAAGTTTATGATCAAGGTACACTCAGGACTATGCGGAGCTCATCAATCTGGTCCCATGATGAAAGCCAAAATCAAAAGACATGGGTACTGGCTGACTATGATCATGGATTACATGGACGTAGCGAAGCGATGCCACCAATGCCAAGTATATTGAGTGGTGCTATACCAACCGCCCAACATTCTACATCCAACCTTGACCTCATGGCCATTCGAATGTTGGGGTACCGACATAGTGGGTCCGATTGATTCTCCTTCATCCAAGTGTCACTAGTTTATTCTAGCTGCTATGGATTTCTTCTCCAAGTGGGCGAAGGAAATTCCACTCAGGGAGGTCAAAGCTCAGAATGTGCTTCAATTCTTTAGAAATCATATCGTATATAAATTTGGGGTACCCCGTCGAATCATATCCTATAATGGTACCACTTTCAAGAGCACTAATATCAATAATTTCATCCAGAGACACAACACAGATTGGAGAAACTCTACCATTTATAACCCACGGGTGAACAATTTAGTAGAGGCCTTCAACAAAACTCTCATCCAAATACTTAAGAAGATGCTCGATGACAACAAGCGATAGTGGCATGAGCAGTTAGCTTAAACCTTATGGGTTTGTAGTACTACTTATAGAACTCCAACATACTCTACCTTATTCTCCTTAGTGTTTGGGTCTGAATCCGTTCTACCATTAGAAGTTTAACTCCCATCACTATGCATAACTATGGGTGAAAAAATAACAACCAAACATAAAGCCAAACTGCGGTTAGAATAACTCAAATGTTTGGAGGAGATATGCTTGCCAGCATGTCAGAACCTCAAGTTGTACAAAGAAAAGATGTTCGAGCTCATAACAAGTTGGTCTGCCCTAGAGCTTTTCAAATAGGAGAGCTTATTTTAGTTCTAAGGAGACCAATTGTTTCCCATTAAGATGGGAGACAAGTTTGAACCTTCTTGGGATGACCCTTTCGTCATAGAAAAAAAGCCTTACCAAAGTGGATCTTACCAACTTATTAATCATAAAGGCAAACACCAGATGCTTCTGATCAATGAGCATTACCTAAATAAATATTATTCATAAATAATATCCCAAATAATTTTCCATCAATAAAAATTTCATTTTGATCAAACTTTTCTCCAAGTTAAAAAATATTTCCAATTACCAAATTTTGTGGTGTGTAGTGTAGGTATAAGAGAACCCGAGCGGAATCCTATCTTTCATTATCACATAATAAACATAAACAAATCAAACATAAATCCAATTACCTCGAGCTACCTCGAGTGAAAAATCTAAGAAACCCTCACTCAGTAGCTACTTTAGGTCGGGTCTTGATCCACTACTTAGCCAGTGTGTCTCCCTAGTGGTATTTTTAGCTTAGGAGGATGTGAGAGTCTGTGATTTCTTTCTAGCTTGACTACTGTAAAATGATGAGCACCTTGTTAGTGTAGTATGTCTTAGTGCATGACCAATAAGTTGCCCTGATTGTTGGCTTTGTTTAAGAAGTTGTGAGTCCCTAAGCTTTCTCCTTGAACTAGCTGCCATGCACTAATTGGGTTCAAATTTATATTTGAGGATTAGGGTAAGACCCCTAGTGGCTCCTCTTCCTCCTGACTACTTCAAGCTTGGGTTTGGTCCTTTTTTATGACTCCCCACTTGGTAGTCACCCTAGGTCAGATAGTAGCTGTCTAGATCGACAACAGACATCCTGATGATTAGTTCTGCTTAAGAGGATGTGAGTCCTCGATGCTTTCCTCCTAAATTGATCATCGTAAGCCGATGGTCACCTTAAGTTGACTGTTGTTTCCTTTGCTAACAGCAACCCACACAGTGGATAATACCACTCAAGCAGATGTGAGTCCATACACTTTCTCCTTGAGCCAGCCACTATATGCTTACATGCTTTATAGTTTAGGGATTAGGGTAAAATCCATGAGGCACCTTCCCTGTGGGAATTCTATTTAGATTACATTTTCATGACCCCATCTAGACATGACTTAGGTTATTATTGGAATGGACAGTTCCCCTTTCATAGTAGGCACCCCTATGATTGGAAGCTCTATGTTGCAGATGTACGGACTATCCCTTAGGTCAGTAAATCTAAGATAGGCCAAAGCCCACATAGCTCCTTCTTAGTGTGGCCTTTCGCAAACCAATAGGGTTTATGCCAAACAAACTAACAAACCAATAAACAAATAAACTAACAAAAAAAAAAAATCTTTGTGGATTAGGATAAGACCCGCAATGGCACCTCTTCCTAAGTAAGCATCCTATCTTTTGGGTAGTGTCAGCAAAACTCCCTTTAGGAGTTGCCTTGACTACTCTAAGTTGAGGTAAGACCCCCAGAGGCACTCACTTAGTAGTCACCTTGGGTCAAGTTTGACTTGTTGTGCTGTCAGTGAGCCGCCCCAATGGCTGATTCTACTTTGGAAGATGTGAATCCTTGAGCTTTCTTCTAGTATAGTCATTGCAAATCGACGGGCAACCCTTAGGTTGGGCAATCATATCACATGGTCGATAGACTACCCCTTTGGAGTAGTAAATCGAAGGAAGGTCAGCTCATATAGCCCCTCTTTAGTGTTGTCCATCACAAACTGACATGGTCCACACTAAATCAATCAACAAAATCAAAATCAAAATTAGAATGAATTACCAAACTCAAACCAATTCAATCTAAAAAAAAATCAAATCAACATAAATTACCAAACTTAAACCAAACCAATCAAACATAATCCAATCAAATCAACACAAATCACCCTAGTTCAAATCAAAGATAATCATCATACTTCAAGTAAATCAAATAAATTCAATTAAATCTCAACCCCCAGTGGATTCCCTTTTATGCCCTTAGCATAAATCAATCTATAATCCAACCAATTCATGTATGAATCCCTGGGGATCTCTCTTTATTTCTTGATATGAAATCAATTCTCAATAAATCAAACCAAATCTACTCATCTCTCCCATGCCATCGACATGATAATGAATTGAATCGCATTAGGATCCATGGTTTTATCTACCTCTTCACTTGGGTATGGATAGTCATCATTAGTGCTTGTGATCTTCCCGGATGCTGTTGATCATCCCGGTCAACACCCATACATACAGTGTGCCTTGCCAATTACACCACACCTATTGGGGGCTTTTTTGTTGACCTCACTTTTGGAGTGAGGACTCATCCTTCCCATATTAGACTTAGTAGGATTTCTCTAGTCAAAGGACACTTCTAGTGACTAAGAGAACACTAAACCCAAACTTAAAGACTTATGAAGGCATACCCCAAGCTTAGGTTATGCCTTAGGACAAATAGATTCTACCTTTCGTAAGGCTTAAACCAAAACCCATGCTTATCCATTCGTCCAAAACCAACCTCAAGCCAACACAATAAACCTCAATTGGATTTTTATTTTATATCTAAGCCAAATTAACTTAACCCTTAACCTAAATCAATTCCACCATCATCCCATGGATCCAACCCAGAGCCCATTCAATTAAACCAAATTAAATTGATTTTCATAAAATCACTCCAACCATTCAATACTCTATTTCAAACCCTTCCACGACTTATAATCAAACTAATCCAACCAAATGAATCTAATATATCTAAGTTAGCCCATTTGACCCGAATGGTCCAAATGAGCCAAAATATAATCAAACCCAAATCAATTGTAATCAAGGCCATCTATTAACTCTAAATCTATCATTGAACTCTTCTTAACACCTAATTCAATCTAATTTAACCCAATCTACTCATTTGTTCTACTTGACCCAGAGTGGCCTAAATGCCCAAATTGATTTAAATTTCAATCCAACCCAAATTAGATTGAATCAATCCATCCAACCTCCTCAATGATGATTGTTGATCATCCTTATTAACCAATTACAATTAATTAGGTCAAACCAAACCAATTCGATCAACTTAACCCATTTTACCTGAATGAACCCATATGAGCCAAAATCAAATTCACTTCAAATTAAACTAAACCAATTATACAAATACATTCCAAATGATCAAATGAACACATCCAAACCCTTGTTGACCAATTTGACCAATTGGTAAACCTAACCTAATTGAACTCAATTTAACTCATATGAGTCAAATTAAACCAAACTCATTCAAACCAAGTCTAAACTCTACCAAACTTGGCATGACTCATCATTAAGTCACATGGGTCAGCCCAAGTGGACCCAACCCATAGGAACCCAGTTTAAGTCAAAACCCTTGAACCAACCCACTGAAATAGGATAAAATCCCCATTTATATGGTCTCACCTACTCCCCAAGCCATGGCAGTCACCCTTAGCTCTTCTTGGACACTAGGACCAATAGCCCAACTTGACCCAAGGCTATTGGGTTCAACCTTGGGTCATGAGAGAGTGAACTTACCCTTATCCTTCTACTAGTTCACTTGGAGGGTGAGATACACCCCATGCTAGCCCATGCCACTGCCTCAACCTCTCAAGCTCCTCCACCTGGTTCCACTTCTCGGCCACTTACTCCGATGACTACCAAAGGCGAGAATCTCGTAGTTAGAGTTGGGGAGGTTGGTACTCTCCCATTCATTAAAACTTCACATAGAGCATCTTCAGGAGATTCTAAGTTAGAGCATTCCCCAATCCCCTGGTGCATCCCATCGCTGGCGAGACCAACCACCAATCAAAACTAAGAGCCCCATCCATCCAACCTCACATAAACTCCACCAAACTCAAATTAATTCTTCTCACACATTTCCCTCACTCTAACAAGTTGAAACGAATCAATCCCCATCAATTTGATCATCAGAAGGCACTCCAAGACTAACTCTGATGAGCTTAGTAGTGGTGCTTGATCCACATACACGTCAGCAGGGAGGTAGCTCAAGATCTTAATAGGATTTATCTCTTCAAGATGAAGCTACCTCAATCAATGCACCGCTGGTCTTTAGCTTCGATGAGGTAAAATCTATAAAATCATATAAAATCTCCTAGGTGTTGGTCTTTTATGAAGAAAAATGTGATTGCATGCGATTTCCATCATAGGATCTCCTTAATTCTTCTCCCCACACATTTTGAAGTTGATCCTAGCATCTTACGAGCTCTAGTGAGCTTAAATCAAGTGGAAGGCGATGGTGTCTGCCTTCCAGTGCCTAGGTGAGGATGGATCATTGGATGTTTATTTTACTTGATTAGAATAGATGACCATGATTTAATTTAATCCAATAGGAATCACATGATTAATCTCTGCCATCTGATCTGAGATTGAACGATGGGGATGAAATCATGTCCGCAATGTCAGATGATTTAAGTAACCTATTGTGGTGTTTATTCTGGGATGGGGGGGACACCATTATAAGGGGTACTTGAAATGATAGGTACAAGATCAGGTATGATGTACTATTAGAAGCATCATCCTTCAATGGACATAATCACCCTGGACTCACAGGCATGGGTCTTTGAATATGCAGAGAATTTCTCTCTTTACATGGATGAATAAAGTAGGGTTTATATTAAATTCTAAAGTTCTATGGGAGCCTCCATAGTTAATTACATCCCATGGAATAAAATTCTCTATGAATACTCTCGATTAAAGTATACAATTATCATCTCCAAAAATTTTAAGGATAGACTATCAAAGGATTTGTTACATTTGGAAAATCAAATGGAAAAGTTCAAGGAGAAGATTTATTTTTATAATCCAAAGGGAGGAAGTAGGGAGTGCTTATGATACTAGGAAGCCTAGTGAGCACTCTAATCTATCATATAATTAAAATGAAGAGATTTATTTATTTGAGTTGAATTTTATTAGATTGTTAAGGCTAATAATCCATAAATACAAGATTATGAAAATGCATAAGAGGTGAGGATTTGTGCTTATAGCCCGAAAGAAACAACTACATCGGATCCTAAATCTAGGGAGCTTTAGCAAAAGCTAAAGCATGACCTAAATCTAAGCGACAGGTGGACATAAAGGTTCACCTCCACAAGAGAGAATGGACCGTCTGACTTCTGGACTTATAATCGCCTGGAGTGGCCACCACCTAACTCCTCTTATGATTTTAAAGTCATGTAGCCCGGTCTTATGAATTGTAAGATAGCTAGGGTAGTTATTTAATTAGAAAGAGACTAAAGTCCTAAACTCACTCCTTAAGAGACTAGAGCATGAGTGGTATGAGAATATGACTTAATCTATAAATGCAAAATCTTTTCAAATTTTATTTCATTTTATTTTTGACACATAATTTTAATGAAGGCTTTGAGATTTTTATATGCCTAAATGCATGATGAAGTAGATTATTAAATCAAAAGAGAAAGAGGTGAAGCTCTATTAGTAGGGGTTCCTCTCACGGGCGATCCCTATGCATTTAAGAATGAAGGCCCTTAGTTTGTAAGAGTGATTCAAGATGCATGCATAATGTGAGACACACAATCATATAACTAAGGGGTTGCTAAATATTTTAATTATTTTATTTATGTCCTAGGCTTTATGATGAGATTATGAGTCATTTAAAATTTACTTTAAGAGTGATTAGTTGAGTAAAAAAATTATTTTATCCTAAGAGCCTACTGCATCCAGGATACACATTAAAATATCAAACATAAGAAACTATGAGGAAGCATGCCATTTCTAATGCACAATTTAAACAAATTATCAATTAATTTTATAACTAGCACAAAAGAATAAGAGGTCAGTGTGGTTGGGCTCCTCCATACAACCCAAATAAGAAGAAAAGATTGGTAGCCTAGCTTTACCCTTATACAACCCAAAATATGAAAGAATAATTATAATTAGAAATAAATATATGATATGGGGATCTTCATTCTTCACTCTTCCATTTCCTTGATTTGATTCTTCATTCTTTTATTTGGATGTTGTGGTTTTAAAATTTCTATAAGAGTCACCTTCAAATCTGTGGGGAGAAATGAAGAGGCAAGAATATAGAAATTTATCTTTTTAGGATGTCACATAGATTCACAGATGTACTTATTCATGTGATCGAGTACATCATCAAAGAAATAATATGCTATCTCAAAAGATAGAAGTAACTACCATTTAATGGACCTAATCACCTCAATAAGGATTCCTAAGGATGATGGGTCTGCATATGTACCAGAGATTCTTCCTCTGCTTTACATGAAAAAGTAAAGCAGGGTTTATTTTAAATCAGATTCATTAAATTCTCTACTGGGGAAAGCCCCCATAGTTAATTACATCCTAAGGAATGGGGATCCCTTAGGAAAACTCTTGATTAAGATAAATGATCATTGTCTTCAAAGATTTCAATAGGAAAGACTATCAATCGATTGGTTTATTTTTGAAAGATCAAATGGGATTGATCAAAGAGAGAGTTATTATCGAAGCTAAAATGAAGGATAAGTAGGAGATGCCCACAATGCTAGGAAACCTAATGAGCATCTTAAATTATCCTATAGTTGGGCTTTATATTTTTGAAATTGATTTAGTTTGTTTGAGTTGTATTTTTCATTAAAAATTTAGGACTTATGATTCCTTAACACAATATTAAGGAAATTCTAAGAGTTGAGGAATTAAGCTTAGAGCCCACAAAAGGGGAGAAGAAACCTTAGAACTTAAATCTAGGGAGTTTTGGCGAGGGCCAAAAGCATAACCTAAATCTAAGGCAAAAATGGGTATTTGGTTTGTCTCCACAAGAGAGGACAAACCACGGGACTTACAACTTACAGTGGGTGGCACCAACTAACTCCTCCTATGATTTTAAATACATGTAGGCAAGTCATTATGTTTATGCAAGATAGCTAGGTTGTTATTCATTTAGAAAGAGACTAAGTTCTTAAACTCACTTCTTAAAGAGACTAGATCATGTAAGGGTATGCTTCAAATGACCTAAATCTAATGCAATTCAAATTTAATTTCATTTTTATTTTTTAGACAATTATTTTGGCTTAGTCTAATAGGATTCATATGCCTAATTCATGAGAAATAAAGTTATTGGCAAAAATCAATGACAAGGGAGGAGGTGTGTTTCCACCATGGCTCTCAAAAGTCAAGCCAAGTTTCTCTGGCGAAGGTGAAAGCCCTCTAATCAAGAGTGAAATAAGATGTATTTGTGCATGATATTGTAAAAGAAATACTCATCCAGCTAAGGGGTTGCTAATTCTTTTATCTAGATTTTAAACTTAAGCTTTAGGTGAGGTTATGAGTTCTTTATTTTAATTTTAGTTGTTAAGTTGGGTAAAAGATTTGTTTTTCCCTAAGAGCCTAATCCACATCCAAGCCATACATAAAGCAAGAAAGAAACTAGGAAAAGATGTCACTTAATACAAAAGCTAAACAAATCATCAATGAATTTATAAAGCTAATTGCAAAAAGAATAAAATATCGTTATGGTCGGGAGCTACCACACAAACCCAGAAAATAATAAATTGGGTAGCTGAGCTCTACCCTTATACAACCAGATTACAAATGAATTAAATTACAACTAAGCAAGGAATTGATTGTTATGGGGGTCAAGCTTTATTCTTCTTTCATCTTTTCTTCTTTCTTCTTATTTTCTTCTTTCTTCTTTTCTTCTTTCTTCTCCTTAACTTCTTTTTTTTTGGTTCATTCTTTTGGATGGTTGGAAGGTAGATGCTCCATGGCTTCACATGGTGCATAAGATAGGATCTTATGACCAATGCTCATCCTAATCCCCATAATAATTATTCCAAAATCCTAATTGCAAAATAAAGATTAGCTAAAATAAACCACACAAATCCCAAGCATGTATATTGGACTTATCAACCCACACATGGGTGACTAAGTACACTTAGCCTATTGGATTATGCTTAGGGTGTAAAGCACTTGCAAGCAAAAGTATTTATATTTTTATTTATGATAGCCCCTTAAACACAATCCCTGAAAATAATGATTAGACTAAGAGAGTCCTACCATTCATTCTCTGAGCATACACCTAACATCCGTCTACATATATCATAAAATAGAAAAAACATCAAATCATGTACCACCCTAACCTAAAGCTAGAAGTGGTGACTTAGGCTAATGTGTATGCTTAGCTTTGGCTTTAGGTTCAAATTTTCTAAGTGTGAAAATATGTTCAACTTAGAGGTGGATTTCATTTAAGTTGTTTTATTTTGGGTTGATTTTTTATTTGATTAGGTTCAAGTGAATCCTACATTAATTACTAAGTTATGAAGAGACTTCTCTTTCCTTCCCTAACCTAATTAATTTCTAAAGTAGATTCATATTTTAGTTCTATTTAGTGAATATTTTGATTAAGTATTTTAATTAATCCTAAGTTTAGATGAACTCTAAACAAACCTATTAAAAAAGAAATGCATTTTAGGATTAAGTAAAATGAACCAAATTCACAAAACACACATTACTTCATTTCTTTCCCAACATGTATAACATGCATATGAATGAGTCCTAAGCATATCTATACATACAAATGAGAGTATTTAACACACTTTATGATGCATGCTAAGTAATCTATTTAAGCAAATTTGGAAGTTTATTATGCATGATTTTTCTTAAGTAGAAAAGGATTTCTTTATCCAATTTTTTGCATACACACATGATAGTAAGAAAGGCATAAGTGAGTACAACGCCATTGTTAACCAGAGGTGTAAAGTACAAGACCTACTTAGGGCTACTTAAAGCCTCGCAACCTCGGGGTTGTCCAACATAGTATACCACTTTTCTTAAATATAAACATGTGTACAAAAGAACTAAATTGGAAAGAAAGAATGCAAAAAGTTATATTAGTTGATTCATTTTGTTTATGCAATTTATGTATGCCAGTATAGGTAACCCTTCTTAGGTGATAGCATAGGGTGTTTAGGATATGGAATTAGGTAAGTGTAAAGTTCTTTTCAAATGAACAATACATCTTACCAACTCCTATTCAAAACTATGCTAACATAAAAGAGAAGGGAAACCTATGCTAAGCACACCTTTATATTCTTTCACATGCAAGCTTATAATTAAGATATAAGTAGCATACTTTTAGATTTAATAATTGATTTATATGTTTTAAAAATAATTTGAATTTAGTAGTAATAATAGCTACTCATATTTCTACTTTAGCCAACACATGCAAATTTGACATAAAGTAAATAATTTTATTTTAAATTTGAATTGTAAAAAATATGAATGCATGAAACCACATGACATACAAATTTAACATTTTGGGGAAAGAATCAATGTAATGAAAGCATGTAAACACATTCACTTCAATTAAATCCAAAAGACATTCTTATGGAATAAGAAAGTTTAAAATAAATCAAAGTTAATTCAATGTGATTTTTATTTAGTTTTAAGTTTGATTTAATTTTAAAAAGGTGGGTTGAGTTTACTGTTTCTAACCCATTCCCACATGTGTTTGATATTTTTGTTTAATTTTTAGATGATTAGATACATTTTTATGTATTAATTAGATTAAGGTATGAATTAAGCAAATTAATTAACCCTTACCTACACCACCTTAGTATAGTTAACCAAGTAATTATGAGCTAATGAGTTAACATAAAAACTCACAAGGAATTTAAACTTGCAATTCACTTAGGAAGAAAAGGGTCTAATGCAATTTGGCTCACAATTAATAGTCAATTAAGCTAAGGTGTTTAACTTATGTATTTCAAAACACCCTTTCACACATATGAATTGGGTTTTGATTTCCTTAATTAAACTTAGGCACTTAAACACCTAAGCATCTACCCAAAGCAGATTAATTAAGTTTAAAATTTTTAGAAATTAATTAAGGGGATAATTAATGAATTAACCCTTAATTAAGAGAATATTAAGGAAAGAAAATGGGATTTAGGGAGTAGCTTAAGGGAAATATCCCAAAAATTATTCCTTAAGCCTTCTATTCACTGGATCTAACTTTAATCAATCTTAATAATGGATAAAAATACTATCCAAACCCTAATTATCCTTAATTACATAAGGAGGGTAATTAGGAAACACATTTACAATTCCCCTAATTAAGCCTTCAATAAATCCCAATAAAATTAGGGGTGGCAGAAGTCATCCCCTAAAACATACCCAAAATGTTTAGGATTAATCAGAGGTTTAATTAAGAGGTAATTAGCAAAATGAAATTTCTAATAAAACCTAAAATTAGAGAAAAGGATAATTCAAAATCCATTGAAATTATTTTTAAAATATTCTAAGTTGAGTTATCTTTTCATAAGATTTTATCTTATATTTTTTAAATTTTATTGAAGGAGATATGATTTTTAGAAGATCAAGAGATTAATTAGAATTAATTAAATTTCTTAACTAATCCCTCACTCTCAGCGACACGGCATGTGTGATGTTTGCGCGTGGTGAGCATCCCACTTAAACATCCCATCCAAATGGCAGCGCAGCTGAGGGCGCTTTGATCCCTACCGTTTGATCAAATATCGGACGGCCAAGGATCCTCCCGCGGTTTATAAAAGTATTATTAATTCTAAATGTGGGAATAATGTCGGCCGTCCGCCCAAAATGCACGGATGGACAGCGGGATCTCCCTAGTTCTTTTTATAGGATTAATAAAGGTCGTCCATGATCTTATGGGAGATCGGAGCTGGATTGAGCTCAAATTGGAACAAAATTGTTCCCACACCATCTAAAGCTACTAAGGAGCATATCCAACGGTGGATTTTACTTGACTTAAAATTCATTTCAAAAAAGACCAACACCTCCTATGCTAGGTGGTCAAAAAATTCCATACCTCACTAGAGGAGATCACTGGTGCTCGAGCTCGATAAGGTAGCTTTGTCTAGTAAAGATGAAGCCTTGTTGAAATTTTCAGGCCTTGGGGTTGAGTGGATCTTTCTATGGACCACACCACTTCACTTCCTTTGCGACTCTAATTGAGGCTCTCCTTGCTATGGGAACTCAAATGGATGCTTGGGTGCACTCGAATTGATCCTCAGAGGAAGTGTGCAAGAGGAATTGGAGTAATTTTGAGTGAGGAAGAAGTTGAAAGTTCAAGTGAGCTCCCCTATTTTTCAATGGAGAAAACCTAGAAGATCACTTTTCAAATCCTCCTTAGAAAGCTTAGGAAGGCCCTCTGATCTTTCCTAACACTCTCTAGGCTTCAATTGAATGAGGGAATGGTGATTTTAAATTGAATTAGGGGGAGTATATCTCCCCCTATGGCAATCATACAGTCGACACCTCCCTTGCCATTTTGATCCAATTGATCACATTGGAGGGGTTGTTTAGGCTATTATCTCTTTGTACATGGTCAGTTTGAGGCCTTGAGTGGATTACCAACCTCCCATGTGCATCAAATTGAGTGGAAGGAGCATTTAGAATGAGCTAATTTGACCTATGGGGTCGGGTTTGGCCTTTGGTCCATTTGGGCTGACCTAAACCCATTGGGTTGGGTGTACCACTCTTCATGGGTCCCCTTGAGGTATTAGGATGGTATCAAGTGGATATGAAGAGGGCATGACCAAATTACCCATGGATTAGGCCAAAATATATTCTATGGCCTAGGGGTAGAATGGTCATTTTATTGATTTTTTAATTTAGATATGTTGGGTATGTTGAGAAACTAGGTTTGGCCAACTTTCATGAGATTTGGAATTCATTTGATAAGGTTTGGCTCATGTTGACCCATTTAGGTAAAAATGGGTCAACTTGGGTCAAGTTGACCAATTGGTCAAATTGGGTCAAACCAAAGGTTGGGTCAAGTTCATATGACCATTTGAAATATTTTGGTGGCTTTGGTTTGGTTCAATTTGGATTAGTTTTGAATTTGGCTCATATGACTTCATTTAGGTCAAATGGGTCAAGTTGACCTATTTGACCAATTTGACCTATTTGGGCTAGGTCATGGGTAAATTTAGGTTTGGTTAGTCATATGGCATGGATTAGTATCTTTGTTTCCAATCAATCTTGGTTATGTTCAAATTTGGCTCAACATGACCCCTTTAGGTCAAGTTGGGTCTAAAGTCAATTGGGCTAGGTTGGGTCTAGTTGGCCAATTGAGGCTTTAGTCAAGTTCAACAAGTGATTTGGAATGAACTTGATCCATTGGTTTGAATCAATTTGGCTTAGATCAAGTTTTGATACATTTTGATTTTTTAGGTCAAATTGGATCGACTTGGGTCAAGTGGCCAGTTGGGCTAGGTTAGGTTCAAATATTAGCTTGGTCAAGTTCAAACATAGGTAATGAGTGAACTTAGATCAATGGTTTCAATCAATTTGGCCTATAATGGAATTTGGCTATGTTAGGTTTCATTTTTGGCTAAGTGTTGACTTGGTCAACCCTTAGGTTTGACTAAGTTTGATCCAATTTGATTGATTGATCATCCCATGATGATTGTTGATCATGATGAGAGGCATAGGTGTTGATTCAATCTAAATTGGTTAGGATAGAATTTCACTCTTAAGGGTACTTTAGGTCACTTTGGGTCAAATGAGCCTAAGTGGGTCAAAGCTTGATTTGAGCTTGATTGAACTTGTATATGGACTTATGATTGAAATAAAAATTCATTGCAAGTGGTTTGATGTTAAATGGGTTTTGATTTATTTAACAATTTCATATTCAAAGGGAAGAATATGAAAGGATTTTGGCTTTGATTTTTGAATTGGATTTTGATTTAGTGATTGAAGTTTGGATTTATATTTGAATTCATGATTGTAAGGTTGATTGAATCATAAAAGAAAATCAAGAGCTTGGCTTGATTTGAAATTGATTTGGCTAAGTTCAAGATTTTGACTTGAAAGGCTTAGGTTGGATTTTGAGTGGATTTGAGTTTGATTTTTGGAATTGGTTTTGATTGTTTGAATTTATATTTCATTTATATATGTGAATATAAATGAGAATATAAATTGATCATGAGAAAATTTCAAGGATTTGAAGTGGTTTAATCATGATTTGGGCTAAGTCCATTAAAAGGGATTTAAAGGACTTAGGAAAATTTTGGAGTTTGGAGCTTGAATTTTTCAGTTTGGTTGATTGATTTATATTTATATTTCATTTATATATGTGAATATAAATGAGACTATAAATGAGTTATAAGAAAATCCCATGAATTTGAATTGATTTTATCATGATTTAGGCTAAGTCCATTAATGGAAAATTAATGACTTAAGAAGAATTTTAAAATTTGTAATTTTATTTTTGGATTTGATTTGATTGATTTGTATTTATATAACATTTATATGTGAATATAAATGAGTTATGAGAAAATCTTATGAATTTGAATTGATTTGATCATGATTTAGGCTAAGTCCATGAAGGGAAACTTAAAGGACTTAGGAAAATTTCATGAATAAAGTTTCAATTTGAGGTTAGATTGATTGGTTTAAATTTATACTTCATTTATATATGTGAATATAAATGAGAATATATAAATTATGTGAAAATATCAAAGATTTGAATTGATTTAAATCAAGATTTTGGTTAAGTCCTCAAGGGAAGGTTAAGGAGTTAGAGAGATTTGGACTTAGGAAGACTTGAACTTAGAATTTAGATGGATTTTGATCATGGGTTTCAATCATTAATTTCAATCATATGGAGTTGATTTTGGAGAAAATCAATTAAGATTGATTTGGAGTTTGACTTGAAGGAAGGAAAGTGAGGAGTGGTTCAAGCTAAGGGTATGAAATTTTGCTAACACCCCTAAGGCATGACCTGTTCCTATGGCTAACTCTTCTAAGTCTCTAGGGTTAGGTTGAGTGTCCACCTAATCACTAGATGTATCTTATGACTAAGAAACTCCTAAAGCCTAAGAGAAGTCTTATGTCTTAAGATGGAGAGGTTGAGAGCTCATTCTAAAAATGAGGTCAACATATGTGCTTCCTTCAAAGGCATCACAGGGCACCCCAGGGCAAAGCTTTCTGGCCACTGCTCATCCTAATCCCCCATAACACTAATCCTAATTCCTATTATAAAATTATTTTTATATATGAAAAAATAAATCTAACTACACCTGCAAAATAGAGATTAGCTAAACATACATACAATACCAAGTAATTATATATATAATTTGGACTTAAGACCTTACACATGGGTAACCAAGCCTACCAGTCCTAACTTGGATTATGCTTAGGGGTTTAAACAACTTGCAAAGAGAGCATTTACATTCATTTTAAAGCATCCTTTTAAGCATAATCCCCTGCATAAAACATGATTAGTTTAGGAATAGCCTAACATCCAGTCTGCGAAGCATACACCCTAACATGCAGTCTAAAATATTACATCATAAGATAAAACATACACCACATCATACATCATCCTAACATAGAGCCATAAGTCATGACCTAATTATAATGTGTTAGGGTCTTATGTGGTGTCTTACTAAGCATTAGAGTTATATTTTTCTAAGTGTAAAAAATATTTAAGTTAACATGATGGTGGGTTTCATTTGAAGTTATTTAATTGATTTGTAAATTTTAATTTATATTTTTCTTTATTTCGTATGATTTACACTTAACAACTAAGTGTTATAAAGAGAAGGAAGAGGATTGGCTTCTTTCATCCCTACCTTAAGCCACTTTCTAAAGCATATTAATTTGGTTTAGTTCTCTTTAGTGAAAGGTATAAATAATTCTTAGTTAATCCTAAGTTTAGGTTAACTTTAAATACCTTGTCTAATGTGAAAGGCTTCTTAAGGTTAATCTAATTGAATTATCACATGTCATATTTTGAATCATTCCTTTCCATTACATATATCATGCATATGATTTAATACTTAGCATAGCTATACATACATTATGTTTTTGCACACTTAAATGATAATGAATGTGTATGTTTGGAATTTATTTTCTTCATTGAATTATATGAATATATAAATTAAGACTCTATCCAAATTTTAATACCATAATACATAAGGATGGAATCACATAGGTACACGTGGTTGTTAACCAGGGAAGTGAGGTAATCAAATGACCTCCTTGGGGCTAACTAAAGCCTAATATTCTCAGGATGTCCATACTATATACTTATTAACATTCCAAGCCTATGTAGATCTATACATGAATAAGGAAAAAAGAGCATTGATTTATGTATATCATATGCCAAGACTTAGGTCGATATGAATGCATGTATTTTTAGTAACAAAGGGGATCTTCATATTTTAATTAAGTACACATACACATGTGTAAAAGATGCGAGCAACTATGCGCCATTGTTAACTAGAGAAGTGAGGTAATCAAATGACCTCCTTGGGGCTAACTAAAGCCTTGTATTCCTGGGATGTTCGGACTAAACACTTGCTATCTTAAGCACATATGAACATATAAATTAAGACTCTATCCAAATCCTAATACCAAAATACATAAGGATGGAATCATATAAGTATGTGTCATTATTAACTAGGGAAGTGAGTAATCAAATGACCTCCTTAGTGCTAACTAAAGCCTCATATTTCTGAGATGTCCACTATAACTTATTAACATTCCAAGCCTATGTAGATCTATACATGAATAAGGAAAAGAGAGCACTAATTTATGTATATCATATGCTAATAACTTAGGTGGATATGAATGCATGTATTTTTAGTAACAAAAGGGGATCTTCATCTTTTAATTAAGCACACAGACATATGTGTAAAAGATGTGAGCAAGTACATGCCATTATTAAATAGGGAAGTGAGGTAATCAAATGACCTCTTAGGGCTAACTAAGGCCTCATATTCTTGGGGTGTCCAGACTAAATCACTTGCTAACTTAAACACATATGAATGTATACACAACTATAAAGATAAAATAACCATGCAAATATTGTAATTTTTTTAATTAAATTATTTAGGCATATGAATTAAAGATTTCTCTAAATTCTAATATCAAAATATATGAGAATGAAACCAAATGAGTACATGTCATTATTAAACCAAGGAAGTGAGGTAATTAAATGACCATCTTAGGGCAACTAAAAGCTTGGTATTCCTGGGATGTCCAGACTATATACCCATTGTTGTTCAAACTCATACAAATCTACATATTAATTATAAGAAAGATAGCTTTATTTAATATGCTTAAGATATAAAACACATGAAAAGCCTACACATATTCATAACTATCAACAATCTAAGTATTATAATTAATTTATAAGCTTTGGAAAATAGTTTTGAATTTATTAGTGATAATAGCCACACATATATTTAATTAAGACAACACATGCAAGCTTACATAAAAGAAATTCATTTGATTTTTTTAAATTTGAAAGCATGAATGTATGAAATCAAATGACAAACAACATTTAATATGCCTGGAAAGGAATAATTGAATATAAACACATGATTTATTCAATTAAACTAATTTCTAAGGACAGTCACATTAAATAAATTCATTTAAAGAAAATCAAAGTTCCTTATCAATTTAGTTTTGAATCTTTGATTTGATTTACAGAGGAGGAGGAGTACTCATTTGTTATCTAATCTCATTCCCATATTAGTAATTTAATTTGATTTAAGAGAAGGTAATTAGGTGAATTTCATGAATTAATTAGGTTGGATTGCTAATTAAATCAACTAATTACCCTTACATATGTCACCTTAATGTCATTAACTAAGTAATTATGAGCCAATATGATATGCACATAGATGAAAAGTGAATTTGCAATGATCCTAGCAAATAGAAGAGGCCTAATGCAATTGCCTCATAATTAATAGTTAATTAAACTAAGAAACTTAATTAGGTACTCTTATGACTTCCCCACACATGTGGATTAACCATAATTTCTCTAAGCATCTTTAGTTTGAACACCTAAAGATCTGCCCCTAATTTAATTAATTAAGGTATGATGTGATTAGGATTTAAATTTGATTAATTAAGCCTATTAATTAATTACTTCTTTAATTAGTCTCATTTCTTAATTAGTTTTTCTTTAAAGGAGGATGGACTTAGGAAAAAGATTAGGAGAAAGGTCCTAATACCATTTCCCTTTTCCATTCACTATTCAACAATGATTAGTATGCTCAATCAAATAACTTTTGTTATCTAAGAGGTCAATTAATTAATTAAACTAATTATGAGAGTGATTCGGGATTAAATAATCAATTAACCTAATTAACCAAGCAATAAATCACAAGAAAATTATGGGAGGCAGAAGTCATCCTATTAAATTAACCCACAAAATTTGAGATTAATTACTCAAGTAATTTTGGAGTAATTAAGCTAATTAAGTTTATGATCAAACTTTAATTAAGCCTTAGTTACTATTTAAAATCAATTAGAGTTAATTTTAAATAAATCTCCACTAAAATACCTTCAAAATAAGTATTTATTTATATATTTTTATTTCTTTTCAATTTGTTATAAATATTGGAAGTTCCATTCATTAAATACATTATTTAGGCCTTAATTAAGCTAATCCCACGGTGGACCGTTGACGGCATGCTTTCCACGTGGCACCATGGGATTGGATACTTGAATAAATCTAGCGAATAATCACGACCATCCGTTCCAATCATGCATAATGGATGGTGCGTGATCCATCATCTCACGAGATCGTCCTCCTTCTGCTACTCAATTCGAGCTCACCCGAGCTCGAATCGATCAGGGATCCAACAGCTAAGATCATGTGAGATATAACTTTCCCTTAAAAATCCATAAAAAATTTTGACAGCATCTCAATTTTTGTAAATTACCTTGCCCGAGCTCAAGACCGGTTGTGAAATCGATTGAGGAAGCTTTGTCTAGTGGAGATGAGGTCTTACTGATCGACACACCCAAAGATTTCTTCCCGTTCACTCAGAGGGTCACAAATCGACGGTTTGTAGGTCGACGTTGATTGAACTTAGACTTCCAGTGGTCAGAGGGCTCCGGAGATGATTCATTCTTGCTCAACAGAGCATGGGGAAGGTGTGTGTGATGTTAATTTTGATTTAGTTGAGTATATGTAAAGTTGGATCAAATAGATGGATGCCCTATTTTGGCTTTGGGAAATCAAAAATGGGGAAGCTCGGGAAGCTTTAAGAGGGCTCTAGGGCTTTCAAAATAGTCTTAAGAAGCTAGCTGAGAGTGTGCATATGTGATTTAGATAAAAATGATGGGGGTATATTCCCCCCTCCCTTAGATCAGAAGGATAGGATTCAATCTCAATTTTCAGTCGGCCAACTACCACCAGGGCACTGGAGTGTTCGGTGTCGCCTCCACGTGGCTCGACTTGGTTGGTGGGATGCTTGGTTAGCTGCCTTCTTCTTTGGGTCCATTAGTTTTGGCCATGGTGGGGAGGTGAGTTAACTCACCTCCCCTTGGTCCATGGCTGACCTAGCCCACATGGGTTGGGCTAGGCGAGTAGGTCAAGCTCCAAATGAGGTGTAAAGAGCCTGCCAAGGAGAGAGGATGGGAGTTGACTTGCTATTTTTGGGAAAAATCCTATGTGGGGAGGAGAATCTAATGGGGATTTACCTTGGGTTGAACCCAATTTAGTCTGGGCTAGTTTTGGGCTGATCTTAGGTGGGTTTAAGATGGGTTGGGTGAGGTTGCATTAGGTTTTGGCTTGGTTTAAGTGGGTTAGGCTCAATTTGGCCCTTATAGGTCAAATTGAGCTAGGTTGGGTTAGGTTGAATTGGTCAAATTTGGTCAAACCAAGGCTTCGGTCAAGTTCAAATGATGATTTGAATAATTTTGGTTCAATTGGTTTGAATCAATTTGGCTTAGGTTTGATTTTGGCTCATTTGGATTCATCTAGCTCAAATGGGTCAAGTTGACCAATTTAACCAAATTGGCCAAATTGGCTTGAGTTATGGGTTGATTCATGTTCAATTGGTTAATTAAAAATAATTATAGGCTTTGGTTTTAATTTGGGCTAAATGGGTCAATTAGGTTCAATTAGCTAGATTCAATTATGACTTTGGTCAAGCTCAAGAATAAATTTGAAATGAACTTGAGCCATTTATTGCAATCAATTTAGGTTAGATCATGATTTGACCCAATTTGGTCTTTTAGGTCAATTTGGATCAACTTGGGTCAAAGGGCCAATTGGGTTAGATTAGGTTTGATTTGGAGTGATTTGATTTGGCTTGATGATTATAGATTTGATCTATATTTGTGATGATAATTGATGATATAATTGACTCATGAGAAAATGAATTGATTTTGGTTTGAATTGAATGGAAATTTAGCTAAGTCCATGGAATTAGTTCATATGGCTTAAGCTTGGGTTTGGTTTGATTTGATATTTGGATTTGGTATGATTGTAGATTTGATTATAAATTTGATTTAGGGGTTGAATTGATCATTTATAAAAATCAATTGAGTTTGGATTAAATTGGATTTGATCAAGGCTAAGTCCATAGAATAAAATCATAAGGCTTAGGTAGGGTTGGTTTAGTTTGGATTTTTGTTTGGAAGTGATTATAGATTTCAATCACTTGATTTGGATTTGGATTTGGAATAATTTAATTTGAGATTTGGTTTAGGTCAAAGGGGTAGGCATAGATTGGGTTTAGGCCATAGGGTAGGTTTGTCTCCCTAAGTCCTAAGGCATAGTTTATTCCTGTGATTAACCTTTCTAATTCTCTAGGCTTAGGTTAAGTGTTCACCTAATTACTAGAAGTATCTTATGATTAAGGAAGCCTTAATATCTAAAAGACTCCTAAATCTAAGAAGAGAAGATTGAATCCTCACTCCAAAAGTGGTGTCAACACTTATCCTATGGTGCCACATGGAAAGCACTGTTGCGTTAGCTCTCGCATGGCGTCGACAGTATATGGGCTTAATTAGGTGATTAAAATGTCATTAAATAACCAGAACTTTGAAAATTTATAACTGATTGTAGAAAAATCTAAAAAATATGAATAAATCCATTTTGGAAAGGGTAAACAGAGAAGACTTTAATAAAAAAGAAAATTCCTAAGGTTTGATTAATGAATATTGCTTGATTAGGGTTTGAAGTATAGGATAATTATCATAATTAAGACTTAATTACTTGGCCAATTGATCTCAAATTGGATAAGTTGATTTCATGGGATGTCCTCTACCTCCCAACATTTTTTTAGGATTTATTAGTCATGTAATTGAAAGAATTTAAAATTCAAATCCTAATTACCCTCTTTACCCACTTTTATAATTATAAAAAGTGTTAAATAGAAAAAAATTAAATCATTAACAATGATTAATCACTATTAATAGTGGGAATGAGGAGGAAAAATAATTAAGGCCTCTTCTTGAGTTGTTTTCCCTAAGTGCATTTCCATAGGAGGGTTAATTAATGCATAGATTAAGTAAAAGTTCATCAAGTAAATTAATGGTAAAATCAAATCAAATTAAAGTGTTGTTTGGTCAAGAAGATAATTCAAATTCAATTCATGGGCTCCTCTTTATGTGTTCAATAATATAAAGAACCTTATGAAACATATGGTTAACCCATGGGTGTGGGAAATCCTATAAGTACTTTACTTGGATCCTTCCTTAATCTAATTAATTCTTAATCTTAAGCCCAATTGCATTAGGTCCCTTTAAGAGCATTGCAAATTTTAATTTCTTATTGGCATATCATTGGAGGCTCATGATGATTGTGTAGTTAATTAAATTAAATAGGCTTAGGAAAGGGAAATAAAATTAATTGCTTAATGATTCAAACTTAATTAATCCATAAAATTGACTTAATTATTTTTCCTTAAACAGAATAAGTCCACTAACATGGGATGGGGCAAAATAGAAAATATTATTTTCCTATTTAAGTTTTAATAATTCACATCCAAAATTGAACTGTATAACAACTTTGTTTAACCTTAAATGATTTTATTTGACTTGATTATCCTCAAGAATTAATGTGGTTGAATGTATTATGTGGCAATATTTAATTATTCCTTTTCAATCATTATAAATTTGTGTGCCATTTGTATCATGTATCCATGTTTTCAAATAAAAAAGGGAATCAAGTGAATATGGTTATATATATGTGTAAATTGCATGTTGAATCAATCATCACTAATAAATTTTAATTTATTTTTTAAAAATTATAAGTAAATGATGGAAATTTAGAGTGGTGTTAGCTATGAATATTATATGTGATTTACATTTGCTTATGGCTTAAACATGCTAAAGGATTATTCTTTTTTTCATGATTCATATGTATGGTTACTTGTGCTTGAATGTTGGTAAGTATATAATCTGAACATCCTGCAACATGAGGCTTTAAGTAGCCCCAAGCTGATCATAGATTACCTCACTTTCCTGGTTTAACAATAACACGTACTTACTTAATTTCATTCATATGTATGCATGCATCAGAATTTGAATAGAGCTTTAATTTATATGGGTAAATAGTTTGCTAATATACAAGCTTTTGCATGATTTTCATTCTTATGTTTGTGTGTACATTTATATGTATTTGGGATAGCAAGTAAGTAGTTTGGATATCCTAGGAATGCAAGGCTTTAAGTAGCCCCAAAGAGGTCTTAGATTACCTCACTTCCCAAGTTTAATAACAGTACATACTTGCTTAAATCCCTAACACATATATATGTATTCTTAGCTAAGGAATGGAATCTTCTTTTTCTACCAAAATATACGCATTAATAATCATTCAAGTGTGCCAAAAATACACATAAATACATTGTATGTATATGTATGTTAAGTTCAATATCATATGCATGCTATTAATGATGAAGAGAAATAATGTAATACTATCCATGTAATAACAATTCAACTTCATTAATATTAAGATGCCTTTCATGTTTGAATAGGATTCTTTAATATTAACCCAAATCTAGAATCAATAAAATATTTAAATAAATCATTCACTAAAAGAAACCAAAATCAAAATAACATGCCTTTAAAAAATAACTTAGGGTAGGGATGAATGTGGTCAAACCTATTTCTTCTCTTTACAATAATTAGATGCTAAGTAAGTATTAAGTGAAACAAAAAAATATATATAAATTAAAATTCACCAATCTTTTTAATAACTTGAAGTGAAACTTCCCCTAACGTCCAACTTAAAAAACTCCAAACCTTAGACAACCATAATTCTGAAGCCTAGCTAAGATATACCACACTAAGCCTAAGCATACACATTAGAACATTAAGTCACCACTTCTAGCTCTAAGCTAGGATGGTGTATGTAGTGATATTGTGTTTTGTTCTGTGATGTAATATTTTAGACTGAATATTTGGATTACTTATGTGGGCCTGGATATTAGGCCACTATTAGTCTAATGATATTTTCTACAAGGGGATTATGTTCAAAGGGTCATTGAAATAATAAGTAAATATAAGTGCTTTTGCTACCAGGTTGTTTATACCTCTTTGTATAACCCATATTAGGATAAGTAGACTTGGTAACCCATGGGCAGGGTGATAAGTCCAAATTCATTGAATATAACTACTTGGTTGGTTTGGTTGTTTGGCTAACATCTATTTTACAGGTGTAGTTAGATTTTATTTTTATAAACATATAATTTTGCAATAGAGATTAGAACTAGTGCTATGAGCAGTGATAAGCCAAAGACTTGGGAGGCCCTATAAAGCCTAGAGCAAAATCAAATCAAGAAGAAGGAAGAAAAGAAAAGAATGAAGACCCCAATTGCATTTATTTTAATTATAATTATAATATTCTATTGTAATCTGAGTTGTATAAGAGTAGAGCCCGGCTACCCAACTTATTTATGAGGTGTACGGCAGTACCCAGTCACACCGATCTTTTATTTTTTCATAAAATTTATGATTGTTTGGTTATCATATTTAGCTTGTGCAATAGAAATGGCATATTTTTCATAGGTTTCTTAAAGTTTGATGATTAAATGTGTGGCCTGGATGTAGAAGACTCTTTAGGATAAAATTAATTTTTCTATCCCCATTAAACAACTCATAACTAAATTTTAAATATAATTCATAACCTCACTTTAAAGCCTAGGTTATAATCAAGATAATTTAAAGATTTAATAACCCCTCAGCTGAATAATGTATGTGACAACAATCATGCATAACATCTTGCTTCACTCTTGAATAGGGAGGGTCTCCATTCTTGCACGATAGAGGAATGGTTGACCTTTGAGGGCATCCTTTGTAGTCGAAAACACCTCCTCCCGCTAATTTAGCCCATAATCTTATTTCATCATGAAAGTAGGCATAATTTTTCCAAGCCTTTGTCCAAATTAAGTATCAAAATGGTGTAAAATATTATAAATTTTAAATTAATCTAAGTCATGATTTCTTTTCAATCATGATTTAGTCTCTTAGGGAGTGAGTTTAGGACTCTAGTCTCCTTCCTAATTAAATAAAAGTTTAGCTATCTTGCACTTACATAGACTGGCCTAAATGATTTTGAAGCATAGGAGGTGTTAGCTGGTGGCTACTCTAAGCGATTGTAGGTCCAGAAGAGTTGGGATTGGTTTATCCTCTCTTGTGAAGATAAATCACTATGTCCCATTTTTTTATTAGACTTCTATCATGATTTTAGCTTGTGTTGAAGCACCCTAGATGTAAGTTCTGAGGCTATTTATTTTCTTTGGGTTATGAGTATAAGTCCTCACCTCCTAGGCATTTTCACTAATCTTGCATTTATGAACTATAAGCCGTAGCATTCTAATGAAATTTCAACTCAAGATAAAATAAACTCTCTATTTCAAATATATAAGGCCTCACTATAGGATAGATTAGAGTACTCATTAGGCTTTCTAGTATCATGAGTATTCCCTACTTATCTTCCATTATAATTCAAAAATAACTCTTCCCAAATGAACTTTCCCACTTAATTTTTCCAAAACTATCAAATCCTTTGATAGTCTAGCTTTGAAATCTATGGAGATATTTATTGACTACTTTAATCGAGAGTGTTCTTAAAAAATCCCTATTTCCTATGATGTAATTTACTATGGAAGCTTGCTTCTATAGAGAATTAAATAACCTAACATAAAATAAACTCTGTTTTACTTTTCCATATAAAATAGGGGAAAGATCTGTGGTATATATGAAGACCCATCTATCTTAGGAGTCCTTATTAGGTAATTAGGTTTATTATAGGGTGATGTTTCCATTTTTAGAGATGGTACATCATACCTCAATGTCATACCCGATCACTTTAATAAGTCCCCCCTAAGATCTGTGTGGTGCCCCAATGACACCAAATTAAAACACCACATATATTAATCTAAATATAGATTAATATAAGAAATTAGAAGCTAAGTTTAATTATTATGTGTATGAACTACAATATTGAAAGGTATATATAGTCTAGAAATTAGGGAACACGAGACTTTAAGTAGTCCTAAGGGTGTCTTTGATTACCTCAATTCCTTGGTCTAATAAAAGCACACACCTTAAGATCTGTTATGAATTACATATTAAGGATAAATTATTTGTACCTATACAATTAAAATATTCTAAAAATTTTATAATTTCATTCTTATGTCCATATGTGTATGCATACATATATGAATTAATAAGTATATAATTTAGATATCTCAGAAGTGTGAGCCTTTAACTAGTCCCAATGGGGTTTTTAATTACCTCACTTTCCTAATTTAATAACTACTCATACCTGTATAAATTCAATATATTAATGCACAAAATTCATGCATCACATCCCATATCTTAATTAATCTAAACTATTTATATATTGTATATATTAATTCATTCATGCATTAAGTGTGTAACAATCAAAAGACATATGCATATTAATTAAATCTAGTTATTTAATTAAGCATATCATTTAATTAAATGAATGCTAAAGAATAATGAAATAAACTCAATAAAATATTATTAATTTAACCTCAATTTGGTTTTATTAATCCTAAGATGCCTTCCATATATATATAAAGTATCTTATGTCAAATTCAAACATATAGCTTAATAAATAATGGACTTATAACATTTTATTAAGAGGATTAAAAATTATAAGAATTCTTCTCTTAGAATAAACCTAAGGTTAGAGATTAACGTGGGTCTTATCCTTCCTTCTTCCCTTTATAATCTTAAGCAAAAATGAAAATTAAAGTAAAATTAAAAGTCTAAGCTAAAATTCAATCCAAATTACTAATCACATAAAATGGTAATCACTCATAATAAAGAACTTGAACATTCATCATTAGATAAATCTAAACATTAAAGCTAGTCATGGCCAGTACTTAACCTAGCACACACATTAGATTGCTATGTTACCAATCCTAGTCCAAGGTTAGGCCGGTGTTTATTGTGATATTTTATTTTATGATATATATTAGTTTAAATAAGATGTTAAGATTCATTATGCATGGATTGGATGTTAGGACGATATTAGATTAATGATATTTTCTACAAATGATTATGATTAAGAGATTGTTGTAATAATAAAGATATAAATGTTTCTTTCTTGTAGGTGCTACTTAAGTCCCACAACATAATCCATTAGGATGGGCTTGGTTACCCAATGCTAAGTGCTAAGCCTAAATGCATGAAATATAACTACTTAGCTTGAATGTGTGTTAAACTGACTTTTGTTTTGTAGGTATTGTTAGATTTTTTATTTCATAAAAGTATAATTTTACATAGGATTAGGATTAGTGCTATGATGATGAGAATGACTAGAAGGCTTAAACTTGAGAGGTCGTACGATGTATGGAGTACTCAAATTTAAGAAGTAAAGATGAAGAATTGAAGACCTCAAAAGCTTTATTTTTATTTTATAATTTAATTTTACACCAGGTTGTATAAGGGTAGAGCTCGACTACTAACTTCTTTTATTTTTCAAGATAGCGATACCCGGTCGCACCATCCTTTTATTTTTTAAGCTATTGATAGTTGATTGTTGTATTTACATTGATTGTGCAATAGAAATATCTTTTTTTTTATAGGTTTCTTAAAGTTTGATTGTTCGATGTATGGCCTAGATGCAGTAGGCTCTTTAGGAAACTAAATCAACCTTAATGGTTGGATGTCTCCTTGTGTGCAATAAGAGAGGGACCCAATTTAAGGAGTTATGAAAAAAAATGTGATCATGATTCTCAATTTTAGGAGTTTCTAATTATTTTTATTATTTATTTTTAAAGCTTAAAATTATGTGAGATTATGAATTGATTATTTTTACATTTGAGTTATTTAATTAAGTTTGATAAAAAAATAATTTTATCCTAAGAGCCTATCGCATAAATCAAGCTTTCACATCACATCATAAAATTATAGAAAAAATCTAAGCATGCCTTTACACACCAAACAAATCAAATTATTTAAAGAGAAAGGTCAATGCAGCCAAGTTTCGCTACACGCCCTAGAAGAAAGAGAAAAAGGGTAGCTAAGCTTTGCCCTTATATATCCCTATCTAGAACTAAACATTTTAATTTATAGATGGTCTTCATTCAGTTTCTTCTTTAGATTATCTCCTTCTTCAAGGACCTTCTTAGGACAATGAGCTCTTACAATCCACTCTTACTAATTCTAATATATATATATATATATATATATATATATATATATATATATATATCTTAACCTAATTTTAATATCAAATTATATTTTAAAATTCTAAAATTTTTTAAAAGTAATTCTATAAATAAAAGTTAGCTTGAAAACACACATATACACAAGTAGTTATATTCTATATAGTGGGGCTTAGCACTAGTGGATAATACATTCATTTGCCCTAACAGGCTATGCTTAGAGACTTAAAAAAGTATCACAAGAGAATGATGTTATTTTTAAATTTATTACAATAGTCCTTCTATCAACCACAGCTCTCCTATAAAAAATAATATTAGTCTAATAAACAATACCCTAACATTCAGTCTATGAGAAAACAATCTTAACATTCAATCTAAAATAGTACATCATGAAACAAAAAATCTACACATCACAAATATATCACCGACCTAACCTAAATCTATAGTCGATGACCTAGTAGTCTAGTGTGTGTATGGGTGCTAGTGTGGTGAAACTACACTTGACTTTTAAAGTTTAAGTCTTTATTTGAATTCAAGGTTCAATTTAGTTTACTATTGGGAGATTTTACTTTAGTTTTTTAAGATAATTTTAAAATAAGTTTTAAGTTTTTATTTGATTTATGTTAAAGTTACTTAAAGTTCTGAGTGAAGAAGGTTATGGGCCCCACTTGAAATGAGATCTACTTCTCTCAATAGCTTAATCCTAATAAGATAAACATTTCACCATAGCATGAGGAAGTTTCTCCTAAGTTCTAAATAGAATGATTTTATAAAATATAATATTTTAAGATAATTAACTTAATTAGAGTTTGATTAATTATAATTTGAGATGATTACCTTAAATAGTTAACTTAATAAAATTTTTAGCTTAACATGATTAATTTAGTTAGATGATTAACTTGACTAAAGTTTCAATGATGTTTAATTAAGTTTGACATGATTAACTTAATCAACTAATTATCTTAATTAATGATAAATTAACTTAAGTGATTAGCTTGATTAAAGTTTAAATAATGATTTATTAATTAACTTAATTGATTGATTAATTTATTTAAACATTTGCTTAATTAAAGTTTAATTAATGATTAATCAAGCTTAATATGATTAACATAGTTAAATTAATAACCCAATTAAGATTTAATTAATGATTAGTTGAGTTTAATATGATTTATTTAATTACATGATTAGCTTAATTAAATTTCAATTAATAAGCAATAAAGTTTAATTTGATTAAATAAAAAAACTTAATTAATTTTAATTAAGAATTAGTTGAGTTTAATTTGATTAACTTAATTAAAAGGTTGAGTTAATTAATAATAAATTTATATTTAATATGTTTAAATTATTATTTCATATAAAATTTAATTAAAATTAATTATGCTTAATCATATATGATCATTTAATTAATCATTTTAATTATGTTCAGATGCATTAATGACTTATGTTTAAAGTTATTTTGTTTATTAGATAGTTCCAAATATGATTTATATATATATATATATATATATATATATATATATATATATATATATTTATATTTATTTATTTATTTAAGGGTTGATTATTAATTTTTAAGCTTTGTTTAAGTTTAAGTTTTGATTATTAGCCAGAAGATAGCATGGATTATTCAAGTAAGATCATTATAAATGAATAATACCCCTAAAATGTTTCTTGAATATTTTGCCATGATTAAACTTTTTTTTGATTGATTAATAACATTAATTAAAGTTTAATTAAGCTCTTCATTAGTCTGTAATCCTTTAATAAAGATTAAAGTCTTTCATTTCTTTTTTTAGAATTATTCTTTGAATATACATAAATCATTTGTAATTTTTAGTTAATCTTACATTAATTTAGGTTTAGATTTAAGGGTTTGGTGTTATAATTATGTTCAGTGAGTTTAATTATTTTATTCAAGTAATTTTCTAATATTATAGGTGATTTAAATCAATTGTTCTCATTTTTGTGATCTTTTTTATTTTAAGATTTATTATTTCATTAATTTATTTTGAGGTTGTTGAAAGTTGACAACTCTTAGTCCAATGGCCAAATAACATAAAAATTATATGGAAAGTAAACATTGATGTGATGAAACTTACCATAAAAATTTCAAAGTTATTATGCATTTAAGAGTACTTAATAAATTTGATTTTAATAAAAGTTAAATTACTCCTAAAATACATAGTGAAACTTAGAGGTTTTAATTTTATTGGATTTCTTTTGGATGCTAAATCTAGAGAGTGGTCAGTCATAATTTTTAGCAAAGTGATTAATTTCTTATGAATTTTTGAAATTCAAACTTTATTAAATTATTTAATTGAGTTTTAATTTTTTTTATTAAACTCTAAATTAGGTGATTTCATGATTTAACCAAACCCAGATAATGTAATAAATTTTATTAAGTTCCTCATTTATAATGAAGTGTTTTTGAACCATGTTGGAGCATTTTCATGATTTTCATAATTTTATATTAATTATTTTGTCCAAAATCCCTAATATGTTAAAAAAATCATAACTCTTACTCCAGAGATCTGATTACTTGAAACTTTTTTGGCATGTAGATCTTGGCAATAGATCTCTACCTTAAAATTTTCAACTAATTGGATTTATACTTTAGGAGTAATTAAAGAATTATAAATATTTAATAAAATTCAAATTAATTCTAAAATACTTAGTAAAATTAGGAGATTTTTAAATTATTAGATTCCTCTTTGAAATGTAAATTTAGAGAGGGGCTATTTGTATATTTTGGCATAATGATTAAGTTTATAAAAAATTTTAAAGTTCAACTTAATTAGGTTAATTTATTATGATTTAATTAAGGCTTAAGTTAAGAATTTTAAGATTTTGAGGCATTCAAAGAGCTTGAATAATTTTCTTATGTTCATTTTTGATTATTAAAGTGTTTTAAATCATTTGAATTTATTTTTTGTAAATTTTATAATTTTTAACTAATTATTTACTCAAAATTATTTAAGATTCTTAAAAAATTAATATTTTTTAATCTAATGCTCTAATTGGCTTGAAATCTTTATGAGAGGTAAGTATTAACACTTGGTTCATGACATAAAAATTTCAATCCAATCAAATATATGGCTTGAAATCCTTATAAGAAATTTAGTTTTTACTAAAACTCAAATTACTCCCAATATACACGATAAAATTTGGTGCTTCTGGGTTCATTAAATTTCTCTTAAATTTCAAATCCATAAAAATGTTATTCATAATTTTTGGTTGAACATTTTATTTTTCATATATTTTTAAAAAATTAGCTATTTTTATGAATCTTTTTAAATTTTTGAAATGCTTAATTTCTTACTTAACCTAATCACTACTGACTGGACCGTGCTTTAGTTGTATGAACATACTATTAAACCACATAGATCTAGTGTGGATTACGGTAGGTAAGATAGCTTTAACTGGTAGCTCAGATTAAACCCTATTTATCAAATGATTTAAATCAAAATTTTGAGGGATCTAATCATGGTCGTCCATCATATTTAAGTAGGATGGATGACTTCTTCTCTGATTCTAGTAAAAGGGGCAAAACCATTTACCCTTAAGCTTGAATGTCTAGCAATCTATGATGAATTTTTGGTCCTTTATGCATCAGTAACATAGGGACATCGAGTGCACTTGAATCTTATGGTTTTCTTAATATCTCACGATTTCACCTCATCAAATACCAAGGCTTAGGTTTTCACTAAGGATTTAAGGAATTATCTTACTGAAGCTCATGTATAGTGGAGTTTTTTATGTCAAAATCAATCCTTACTTTTAGATAAAGCTCTTTTGTGATTCTCCTCCATTGCCTCCTCTTGGATCGTCCCAACCACTAAAGAGCATTGTGGATTACAAGAATCTAATCGATTTTAGGGATTTAATCGGTGGAAAAGGATGGGAAAAGCACAATTTTGCTCAGTGAAGCTCTAGGAATGTGTGTAATGCAATAATCCTAGAGTTTGGAGACTCTCATCTTCTTCTCTTAATCATGGCCAAAAATCATCATTAATGGTAATAGGCGAGGTGTGGCAGTTAGTTGGATTGGCCTTAGAACTATTGTGAGCATGCTTGCTTTAATTCAAATGTAAGGGATGAAGAGATTATAGGGTTAAATTAAAAGTTCTCTTTGGTGGCTTAAGTGGCATGGATTGCATTTAAAGTTAGATTTCTTTTATATTTCTTGTGTTGACTCTCTTCCTTGCAATTAAGCTGAGAAAATTGTATTATATTATTTGACACTTTGTGTTTTATGGTTTGGAGGAGGTTTAGTTTAAGTTAGGTTGAGTTTGAGTGCATTTGAACTCAATTTGACCTAAATTGGTAAACTTGAGTTTGGTGGCCAAATCATCATCTTTTGGCTTTGATTGGACTTAATCATGTTTAATGAGTTATGTAGGGTGATTAGGATTGATTGATTTCAATTGGTTTTTCTTAGTTTTAGATTTAACCTAAAGTAGCCTAATCAAATCAATTTGGATTCACGAGGGTCCATTAACCAATTAGGTCAAATTCTACTTAAAGAAAGGTTGGATTAGATTCATTAATCTATTTAAAGTGATTTAGAGTGTTTGATTTACTTTAAATTCAACTTAAATTGATTTTAGCTTAATAAGGTATATTTAGTCTTATTTAGTCCAATTAGCCAAATTAAATCTCAATTGAATTTAGATTTGAATTGGTTGGATTAGTATAATGATTTTATTACTTTAGAAAAGCTCAAATTGGCTTAATTTTGATTGAATTTAATTTGGGCTTAATGGAACTTACATGGGTCAATTTACGTCAATGACCTAATTAGCCAAATTGAACCAAAATTAAATTAAAATTTTTATTTAATTAAGCTTCTAGATTGATTCAATTTGATTTGGTTTTGGTTTTATTTGATTTGATTTGAATTTTAATTAAATAAGACCTAAATGGGCCAATTAGCTTTACTCAAATTAACTTGATTAGGAGCCAATTAAGTTTTGATTTTAGTTCAAATATAATTCATTTTGAATTTTATTCAATTTTGTTAAATTCAGGGGTGTTTGATTTAACTTAAGTTATTTGGGCTATGTTAGGCCTTAGTATGGCCCACTAGCCTGATCCAAGTTTAATTCTTGGGTTTTGGATTTATTTTAATTTTAATTTAGATTTAAGTTCTAAATTTATTTTTGTTCGATTATGATTTTCATTTTAATTATGTTTATTTTGGTTTTTGATTTTAAGTTTGGTACTCACTTAACCACTAAGGAAGTATACTAAGTTTTTAGGTGAGGAATTAAAGTCCTTAGTTTAGGTTCAAAATCCTGAACACTAAAAAGAGAATGGGTGTTAGTCTCATTCAAAAATGAGGCCAATAGAAAATTATTGAAATTTATGAGGAAAATATAAAGGAGGATGAAGATAAAGATGATGAGAAGTGAAGGCAATGAAAAGGGAAGTGAATGATATATAAGTAGGGAGATGATTTAAAAATGTAATTATATGCTAATCTATAATAATTGAAATATTTGTTTAAATAAACTTTGTTTTTATTAAGTAATTGTATCATCCTTAACATGCACATTTTCATATTCATATTTATAATCTATGTATATAAGTAATTGTGTTATATATCTACCACTTATGTGTTGTGTAGAAGGTCAACTTTGAGCATGTAAATGAGTTGGCTAAGTTTGAGTCACCTTAGCTTTACTTTGATTATTTAATTGAATTCAAACATGAGCTTAATTCCAAGAGCTCAAATTGGCTCATATGCCAACTTATTTATTATAAAGAAATGAAAATGATTTTGAATCAAACATTTCTTTTAATAAAATGATTAAAAATGAGAAATTACATGAGTAATAATAAATATTGATATTTATTACAATATATTATTAAATATATTGCATACAAATATTCATTAATTGGGCCAATCCATAAGATAATAAGTTGAGTTGGGGATAGTTCAAGTTTGATATATTAACTCATTGAATTTAGCTCACAATATTTTATTGTGTCAAACCAAAGCTATCTTATGAGTTAACTTTATTTAGAGTTCTAATAAAACACCACAAGTAACTAGGAGTGTGCATATTTCAGTTTAAACTAAAATCCAAATCAAATCAACCGTATTTTTTAATTTGGATCGTTTCAAATTTTTAATATGGATTCCGATTTTAAATTTACCTATTTTCAGTTTTTGGATTACATATCGGTTCATGATTTTTTTAATCCAAAAAAATTGTTTAAATCAACTATTAAATTGGGTATTCGGGTTCACCATTCTCGGGTTGAGGCGTCATGCCCGTGCCCCGTGTGTGCTCATTGCTTTGTGGTTTGTCGAACTCGACGAGTTGAGGTTGAGTCCACAAATCCCTAATTTTCATTCTCCACCCGCTCAAAGCTGCGCTTGTCCTATTCTCTTCTTTTCATTCTTGTTCTTGTCTCGCGAAGCTCTCTAATCCCGATGCCCTAAGCCGCCACTCGGCAGGTCTGCCCAACCGCCCTAATTCGGTATTCCCTATTCTCTCATTCCCTGAATCTCTTCTCTTCTCGCCTCTCAACTTCTCGGTGGATTGGTTGTGTTGGCTAGATTGTTTTGGTGGCTGGTTAGCCTGATGGTTTTGCTTGTTGGGTTGGTTTGTTTTGTTGGTTTCCTGATTCTGTGATTTCGGTGGCTGCTTCTTGACTTCGGTTGGCTTTATTTCTTTGGCTTCTATGCCCTTTGGGGTGGTGGTTTCTCGTTGGATTGGTTGTGTTGGATGGATTGCTTGGGTCGGTTAGCCTCATGGATTTGTTTGTTTGGTTTGTTTGTTTTGTTGTTTTGATTCTGGAAATTTGGTGGTTGCTTCTGGAGTTCGATTGACTATTTTTATTAGTTTCTATGCCATTTGGGTGGTATTTTCTCGATGGATTAGTTGTATTGGCTGGATTATTTTGGTGGCCGCTTGACCGGTTAGCCTGATGGCTTTGCTTATTGGGTTTGTTTGTTTTGTTGGTTTCCTGATTTTGTGATTTCGGTGGCTGCTTCTTGACTTCGGTTGCCTTTATTTCTTTAGCTTCTATGCCCTTTGGGGTGGTGGTTTCTCGGTGGATTGGTTATGTTGGCTGGATTTCTTGGGATGGTTATCCTGATGGCTTTGCTTGTTGGGTTTGTCTATTTTGTTGTTTTCTTGATTCTAGGAATTTGGTGGCTGCTTCTGGAGTTCGGTTGGCTATTTTTATTAGGCTCTTCTATGCCATTTGGGTGGTAGTTTAATAGTGGATTGGTTATGTTGGTTGGATTGTTTTGGTGACCCCCAGGTCGGTTAGCCTGATGGCTTTGCTTGTTAGGTTTTCTATTTTATTGGTTTCCTAATTATGTGATTTTGGTGGCTACTTCTTGACTTCGGTTGGATATATTTCTTTGGCTTCTATGCCCTTTGGGGTGAGTTGGTTATATTTCATACTCGACTTTGGTTGGTTATATTTCTTTTGGCTGAGGGTGATTTGTTTCATGCAGTAATACTAGTATTCATTAAAAATGATTATATCAAATGCTTAATGCTATTTTGTTGGAGGATTGTTTCATCTTTACTTTTTGTGTGGGATAATAGTCAGCAAGATTTAATTACTTGTGGACATGAATGAATAAATTTATTGGTTTCAAATATTTTGAGAAGAAAGTTTTTTGAGGTATTGAGATGGAGAAAAGCTCTAAGGTTTCCATTGAACTAATTTCATTCATGTGATGAGTTGATTAATTTAGGATAAATGCTTGATGCATGAGCCTTTACTAGTGATACAAGCATTTTTTTTATTTATATATTTGATTTGCTAAAGCTAAGTAGGCTATATGCCTATATTCATGTTATCAATGGTTTTCATTGAACAAAAATAATTCAATATTATTTTTTTATAGCCTCATTTAACTTATTCGTTCTTGATCTCATCATAGTTTGATTAGATGTCTCATTGTGGAGAGAGCTCAAACATGATTGGTTCTTCTAAAAATCAAATACCTATCAACCAAGATAATGCCCATTATGTTGCATGTGCTTCAAGCAACAAGTCATCAATTTAAAAAAAAAAGATAAGAACGACAGTCCGACCAAGATCTGATGTTTGGGATCATTTTACTAAATTTAATAGTTTTGATGGAGAAAAAATGAGTAAATGTAACTACTGTGGGAAGACTTACCATAGTGATACAAAGCTTAATGGTACTACAACTTTACGGACACATCTTTCTATATGTCATAAGAATTTTCATAACATGAAAAAAAGCCAAACTCTGCTAGTATTGTAACATAGTAGCAAAGGTGAACAAAATACTGGAGGTCTCAAAGCTTGGAGGTTTGATCAAGAAGCTATTAGGAAAGCTTTAGCAAACATGGTAATAATGGATGAGTTACCATTTAAACATGTTGAAGGATATGGGTTCAAATATTTTATGTCTCAGTGTTGCCCAATATTTTGAATACCTTTTCGATGGACACTCACCCATAAATACTTTCAATTTTACTTAGATGAGAAGAATGCTTTGAAAAAAAAATATTACGAGATTCAACTAGAAGGGGTAGTTTTCTTGACAACTCACACATGGACATCAATTCAGAGAATTAATTATATGTGTCTTATCGTGCACTATATTGATGAAGATTGAAAGTTGAATAAGAGAGTCATTAATTTTTGTTCTATATATAGTCATAGAGGTGAGATTATTGGGCAAGAGGTAGAGAAATGTTTGATTGATTGGGGTATTAATGCAATATTTACAATCAAAGTTGATAATGCTAGCTCTAATAATGATATTATCAATCATTTGTAGAAAAAATTTTCTAAACGAAAGGGAAGTATTCTCGACTATAAGTTCTTACATATGAGATGTGTTGCACATATTATAAATATTATTGTTCAAGATGGAAATTAAGGAGGTTGGAAATCTACATTGTGTTAGGATAGTAGTGAGGTATATTAAACAATCACCATCAAGACTTAAAAAGCTCAAAGAATGCATTGAAATTGAACAAATACAAAGCAAAAACTTGTTGTGTTTGGATGTACCGACAAGGTGAAATTCTACATACTTGATGTTAAACTCGACAATTCAGTTTCAAAAAACTTTTGAGAGATATGAAGAGGTTGATCCTCAATTTAGAGTGGAGTTAGAGAAGGAAGAGGATGCAAATCATGGTGGAGTTCTATGTGATGATGATTGGGAGAATGCAAAAAACTTGTTACTTTCTTAGAAAGATTCTATGAGCTAACTCTATGCATTACAAGTTCTTTATATGTCACACCAAATACATTTTTTCATGAGATTGT
Source organism: Cymbidium sinense (assembly GCA_021442155.1). Classification (NCBI taxonomy): domain Eukaryota; kingdom Viridiplantae; phylum Streptophyta; class Magnoliopsida; order Asparagales; family Orchidaceae; genus Cymbidium; species Cymbidium sinense. Next base: position 25,698,763 of record CM038217.1, on the reverse strand, counting down.
AGAGGTCCAATGTGTGCTTCAAATTTGGGAATCTCAAAATGATCCTTAAGATAGCACCATGGCTAAAAAAATGAAAATAAAGTTTGATAAATATTGGGGATGTGTTGAAAAAATGAATATGAATATTTATCTTACAGATGTAATTGATCCATAATTCAAACTTAAATATATTGAATTTATTGTAATGGATATGTATCCTGGCTTGGAGGGGTATAATTTGGCACGAGTAATATGGTCTAGCTGCTATGATATGTTTTATGATTATAAGATGAAGTTGGTTGATAGAAATATGGATGAAATTTCTTCTGAGGTAAAACAAAATATTGTTGAATGTCATAATGATCCAAGGGATGGTGGGAGAAAATACATGCTGGTTGAGAAGTTCAAGAGGCATAACTATGAGAGAGATAATCTTGATAGTAAAATAGACTTAGAGAAATACTTGGCTGAAGACTCTGAAGTTATGCAAGATGACTTTAAAATTCTAACATGGTGGAAGATTAATACTCTGAGGTTTCTTATCTTATCTCAGATGACTTGAGATATTTTGGTTGTTTCAATATCAACTGTAGCCTCTAAGTCTACTTTTAGCACTGACGGTCGTGCTCTAGATGCTTTTAAGAGCTCCTTTTCTCCAAAGATAGTGCAAGCTCTTATATGTTCCCAAGATTGGATGAGAGCAAAGTGGACAAGTGAACCAGTCAATGTTGAGGAGAATATTCATGATATTGATAAATTTGATGAAGATATCATAATATCTTTTATGGTTAATTACATTACTTTATTCTTTGATATATATATTATTACCATAACTAGTTATGCATTAATACTTTTTTAGATCTATCAAAAGTTACATATGATCCAATATTTTGGAAAAGTATTAGAGGGTTACAGATAAATGAAGCATATATGATATATGTTTTAATGTTGCCACTATTGATGGCCTTTTGGGAATGTAACATTTTTAGCTAGTACTTGTTGACTAAACAGTATCAATGCTGTCTTAACAGGCCTTAGTATTTTCTTTAACTATGAGTGTTGTCATATACTATCCTTTAGTTCTTGTTGTTCTGTTTATTTATGTTTTTTGTTGCTTGGCATCTGGATTCTATGCTTTCCTTTCTTTTGTTTCCTTGTGGTTGGCTAGTTAGTTCTGTGATGTTATCCATGGGTGTGGCTAGCTGGTTGGTTCCCTCAGTTCTGTGGCTGGCTGGTTTATTCTGTGATGTTATCCATGGGTGTGGGCAGTGTGGTTGACTGGTTGGTACCGTCGTTCCCTCAGTTCTATGGCTAGCTGGTTGGTTCTGTGATGTTATCTGTGGGTGTGGGCAATGTGGCTGACTGGTTGGTTCCCTCAATTTTGGGGTTGGTTAGTTGGGTCTCTTGCTTCTGTGGTTGGCTGGTTGGTCTTGTGATGTTATCCATGGGTGTGGGGAGTGTGGTTGGATGGTTGGTTGCCCCGATTCTGTGGCTGGCTGGCTGGTTCCCTCGATTCTGTGGCCAGCTGGTTGGTTCCCTCAGTTCAATGGCTGACTGGTTGGTTCCTTCTTTGACTGCTGCTTCTACTTCCTTTGGTTGGTGGTTCTTTGGATTATGATGGCTTTAAAGTTATATTTCATTTACTATAGTTGGTAGCAGTATATGTGATTGTAACCCTTCTATCTGGAGTTTGGATGCTCACATAATCTGCTACACTTAGTGATTTTCTTTTTTCTAACTGAGCTGGAGCCTCGTTGGTGATTATTTAGTCTCTCTTTTGTTTCCTTTTTGTAATCATTTAGTTCATTTTAGTTTCCTTTTACAAGTTTATTTTTGCAGGTCTTGTAGCTAGTATGTTCTTAGTTGTGGTGTCATCATATCAGGTATGTTAATGTACGATGAAGCCGGTAATTTTTTTTAATTGGTAAAGGTGGTTTGCTGTTATTTAGTCCTATTTGGACTTGCTCTCTTCAGTGTTCCTGACTGCTGAGCCTTTTTTCATGCTAGCTCATTTCTTTTTGTTTCTTTGTGGGCCTATGGCTGCTCTTGGACCTGGTTGGCTGTTGTGATTGTTTTTCATGCTAGCTCCTTGTCGGCTGGCTGGCTATGGCTAGTTGGTTGCTGCCTGCTGGTGTTTTGTGGTTGTTCTTGGACCTGGTTGTTGTTGCCTATGTTACTTTTGGTTGGTGCATGTGTTTCCTTTGTTTGGTGGTTCTTTGGGCTATGATGGCTTTGATGTTATAACTCCTTTAGTTGAGGGTTAATTGAGAATTTATGATATCCTTGTTGTTAACATGATGTGCCTGGAGCTTGGATGGTTGGTTGCTGGTGTTGCTGCCTATGTTTTCTTTGGTAGGTGCCTGTGTTTCCTTTCTTTGATAGTTATTTGGGCTATGATGGCTTTGGTGTTAAATTTCCTTTACTATAGCTAGTAGCATTATATGTAATTGTAGCTCTTATATCTAGAGTTTGGATGCTTACATATTCTGTTGCTCTTAGTAATTTTTTTGACTAAGCATGAGCCTTTATTTTTATAAATTTACCTTTGTTTTTAGTCTCTCTTTTATCTCCTATTTCTAATCAGTTAGTTTTTTAAGTTTTTTTTTGCAGGTTTATTCTTGAAGGTCTTTGACTCTTGGAGTCTTGCAATCTGGATTATTTCCTCAAGCTTGATTCACTAATGTTGCTGCTTCATGTTTTTTTTTTTTTTTCTTTGATTGTACATTTGTAATTGTTCTAAATTGAGGAATTGGAGAACTGTATATTTTTTGAATTAGAATTGTCAATAGTTCATAATTGTCACATTGTCACATTGTCTATTAATGCAAACCTTTGAAATTCTATAGAGTTACTATTGATTTTTAAATTTATTTTAGTTGATGCTAGCTTTTAATATATATGCAATCAATTTTAATTTAAAAATATTTTGTTGTTTTAAATATGCCTCAATATAGAAATAGATTGCTCTTTTAAATCATTATTTTTAGTAGCTTAATTTGAAGGTATTTAAAATTATTATGATCAATATTATTGTTACAATTTTAAAATGATTTTTTTGAGAATCTCTTATTATTATTATTATTATTATATATTTTTGGATTTTTTTAAACCAAACCGAAAATCTGAACATTTTTCAAATTGGATTGGTTTGGATTATATTAAATATTATATGGATCGAATTTTTGGATTATGGATTCCAAACCGAACGGATTAACAAATTAGAGAACCGAGCCGTCCAATCCGACCGAATGCACACCCTGCAAGTAACTCTGGATATTTGTTAGCAATTATAGATGCCATAAACATTGGAAATTGCCAACAAAAATAAAAAAGCCATGTCATTGGTAATTACCTTAAGGCTAATCCCCATCAATGTCAATTTTTTTGGTAAATTTCATTACACCAGATTGTATTTTGGTTTCATATTTATCGATGGATTATTTTCATTAGAAATCTTTTGTGAAGTTCTTTTCTATACAAACAACATTTTGTTTAGTAAAAAATATTTAAAATGGGCCATCTTTCTCTCGTAAAACTTTGATGATGCTTGGAATCATAGTGTCATAAGAATCATATAATTTTGCTTTTACTTCAATTTTTATTGATGTTTTTCTAGGGTTTAGGAAATGACTTTTTTTAATTAAAACAAAAAGTTGATTGAAGCTATCTTTATATGATTATCCTTTACATTATATATATATATATATATATATATATAAGGATTACATGGTGTTGTGATGAGATCACGGGCATCTTCTAACAAAGAATTATATATGAAAACTACTAGTCCAAACATAAAAATTGCTCATCAAAATATAAAAATGTTGACAATTATGAGTACATTATTCAATGTACAATTCATATATATCTTGTTTAACACAAATCCTAAACATAATAGTCAGCTTTAAACTACTAATGGCAAATTGACATCTCTTCTCTTGAGCATTCTTGGATGATAAAAAATTTAGTGCAACCAAAAATGAATTTGCTATGATATACTTTAGAATCATGGAAAATTTTCTAATTCAATGATAATAGCTTGTACCTCTTGGAGGTAAATCAACTCCTAATTAATCAACTTGAATTGAGCTTGGCTAACCCAAGCTAATAAAGCCAACTCAAGCGAAATAATTAGAGACTTATAATGTTGTGGGAGATCCTGAAAAAATGTGTACCTTAAAGACAATCTTAAATAATGCTGGCTTCCATTGATTAAAAACTAGGGAGAACAAATCCCCTATTGCCAAATATTACGATAACATCCATGATAGGCTGCAGAGATCTTCTCTAGTGCCATAATAATGAGTGCCAAGAATTGGCCTAAACAAATTGTTGCTCTGGTTGACTGGCAAATGCCCCAAATCTGTGCATGTGTCATAAGGTGGGGATAGCACTGAAGTCTAATTTATGACAATTATTATTTTTTTGGAGAGATAAATATCAAAATACGAGTCATTAGAAATAAGTAGATTATTACATTGGAGAATGAGCCCGTCAGCCAAAACACTATTCCCATCACATTTTCTAGCTTCTACGTACAGTTTAGGTTAGCAGCTGTAGGAAAAACAATTCATTAAAAAATTCAACTATTTTTAAAAAATAATCTGGCATGGTCTCCTTACATCAGTGTGAAAAAGTCTGATCGATCTTATTTACGTAATCATCTGATTTTTTTTTTTTTTTTGGTCAAGTTCACCATTTCTATTGCTCTTCATCGTAATTCTGACAAACTTTAAATTTAATTGAATTAAAGCTATAAAAAATCAATAATATAAAACTGCAAAACCTACTGTTATTATAAATTGTATATTAAATTTCGCTCTGTCTGCAAATTCTAACTTAACTCACTCGATTAACAAGACTGTAGAACAAAAGATTCTACCCGTAATACTTTTTGGGAGAATAGATTCATAGTAGTTATTACTCTCAGTTCAATCTAAAAGGTAGCCTATAACTCACCAAATTCATAGGGGAATTAAGAAGCCAGTTTTTGAAGATCATAGTTTATGATTCGCTAATGAGTTTATTTTATAATTTTATATTTATTATTTTTTTATTTTTATATTAATATTTTATCATGACTCTGACATATTTAAATATTAAAATGATCATATTTAGTAAATATAGGTCATCAATTTTTTGTTTGACAAAGCAACGAGAAGCGACGCTGGTCTATGAAACATTGTCAAGGGTGGTTGCGATTGGCCACGTAGCATGCATGGCATGAATGTTAATATATCATTTGAATGTTTCATACATAGATACAGTCATACATGCATAAGAAGAAGGATCATGCATGCATTATAATGCATGCGGCGACAGACATCCCTGAAGGTATCCACATGCATCGGCCGGTTCACACATGGCCATGCATGATTTTTCAATATTTTGCCAGGAAATATTATTAATTATTGCTGAGAATTGACCTTTCAAGATATGATTGCTTAGTTAATAATCTGAAGCATTTTTCGCAGTCCAATTTTTTTTTTTTCTATATTAAATGGGTTCACAGGCCCCGATCAACTATATTTAGGTTATTAAAGCCACCGCCTTCATCAATTTTTTTTTTAAAAAAAATTTCTTTCATAAAACCTACTATTATCGATATATATTTTTTATTTAATTGCATCATCAATATCATAATTGACACTGATATTCTAGCTATCAACACCTGATCATCTGCTCTAGATATGTTTAAGTGCTAGCCTTCATTATAGAAAAATTGCATATTTCTAACAGAAAAATTCATCAAAAATCAACTCAAATCCATCGGAAATGCAGGTTTCCGATGGATTCACTTCCGTCAATAAAATCTTAGTTGAAAATGCATTCTGGGGATCAATTTATCCATCTAAAAAGAGTTTCCGGTGGTTGGAAATCTGCTGGAAAGTTTTTTCCAATGATTTGAATGGAATAATCCGCGGAAAAGGCGAATTTTTTTTATGTCAAAAAAATTCAATCCATTGGAAAGGTTGGCGACGATTCATAATGACCTGCTGATGATGAAAAATTCATTGAAAATCTGTCGAAAATCTGTAAAAATTTGAAAAAAAATTGAAAGAATTTCGCATATATTCTGATTTTTATATATGCAGAAAAATTACATAATAACTTCAAACAAAAAACTACAATTACAAACAAAATAGCAACCTCTTGTAATTTATCATATATTAAAGGATGACTTAAATTACATTAAAAAAATAGGCATAAAATTTGCTCTAATAATAATCTCAATTTATTAAGTTATAATTAACTAACAAAATTATTATTAAATGCCAATTTATTTGATTATATTTTGCTGAAAATTCTAAAAAATATTACTAATTAAAAATTAGATCAGCGATAAGAAAAGGTGAACTGTAGTTAATTAAAACTTAATTAACATTTCTTGTTAGAGAAATGATTAGCCTCATCAATTTTGCAATTTAGCTAGCTATATTGCCTTCTTGAAAATAGAGGAATATTATACTATAATTAAAATATAATTAGTGTGCTACTAAATATTCTTTATCTTGGATAATCTAATGTAAAACTATAATTAGATATAATCTATAAGAAAAATATTTCGATAAGTTGAACACAATTATAACTCTAAGAAGCTTCCTAATACCTTTTGTTGCAACCCACTTTATAAAGTGTTTCACTTTTGCCAATATAGACTATTAATGCAAGTTAATTAAAGATAAATCTCAATGTTGGTAACAGTAATATTTTATTTAAATAATATGAAATGCATCTCTACTTGTTTATTTATGAAGCTTCTTAAATATATATTAATATAAGGTTTAATGCATTAATAAATAATTGTGTTGTCATATTGTCAAAAAAAAAAAACTCAAAGTGCATATAAAGGTCTGATAAAATTAATAATTTTAATTTATTTGCATGTGTGACATATTTCGCCATAAAGCAAACAATGATTGTATTTATTTTATAATAGTTGATAAAATTACTATAGAAATAAATTTTGAATATAGAAATTATCATAACTGATATACCACTTTAATATAACAGTAGTTATAATTTCTATTGTATATAAATTTTACTGTGTTTTACTGTAATTACCAACGACAAATAAAAACCTAGCTGGCTTTCACTCAATCATAATAAGCACAAGATTTTTCATTTAATGATATGCTTGCAGGTTGGTTATAAATGAAGAAGTATTTTTGGATATTTATAGAATAGACTATCATAAGAGAGGACTATAAAAGAGTTAAATAAAAATATAATGTAATATGATGCAACTACCTTGAAGAAAAATGCTCTAATCCTATACACATATGCAAAATACATCATAGAATTGCAATATTGGGCTTATGAAGATACTTTAAAATTATGTAAAAAATATGCAGAGTACATACAGAGAAACAACAAAGTTGTTAAGCAAGAAGAAAGATAACATTTTCATAAATAGAGTGTTTTCCAAGTGTTAATGAATGAAAATGTAAGTTATATACCAAGTATTGTATTTTAAGTGTTAATTTATGTTAATTATAATATTGTAAAATAACTTTCAAATGTACTTCAATTTATTATTATTATTATTATTTTTTTTGATAAGATGTTGTTAACCCTAGACTTATGCTACAACTAGTGAAGAGGACTTTTAGAAGTTCAATATACATATGTTTTTTGGCCTCTCTTATTTAAGAGTTATAATGAAGAAGATGATCATCACTCATTTTATAGCCAAGTATGTTAGTCATTATAAGAAAAAATGAGTGAGCGAGAGAGAGAGGAGAGAGTGAGTGAGATGAACAACTACTTACTAGTCTATGCCCTCCTTATAAGTTTAAATAACCTTTTTTGGTGAATAGAAAGCTAAATAACAAGTAACTAATTTTGTTAGAGAACAATCATTTTTGGTTGAAGAAGAAATTAAATGCTCCAAGTAATTTTTTTTTTCTAGAGTTCTATATAGATAGAGATTACAAAGAATAAAAATTGTAGATTATGCATATAGATGAGTGAGGGTAAGGAGAAAAATGAGGCCCTTACTATTAGTTAATTAATTTACTTTAATGTTGAGAATAAGATGGAGAAGGAAGAAGATATCATGGATGCAAAAAATATTATACCACTGATGTGATGATGGAGCAAAAAAAAAAAACTCATCTCTTGTTATTATGCTTAGAGATGAAGTAGACTTAATTAATTATTAAAGAATAAGAACAAGAAATATAAAAAGTTCAATTAAAGATTTTATAGATCCATCAAGTAAGAAGTATAAGTTTTTGCTCAATTAATAAATAGTGATTTATTTACTTTAAAGTTTAATTATCATGATTAAAAGATAACTTGAAAAAGAAGGATATATATGTAACAAGTAGAAGTACAATATGACATATAAGTAAATACACTCATGATATGGCTACATGATGAAATAACTATTCTATTTGTCCATGGATGGCACAAATTGCCCGAAGTTCTTGACATCTTTGGTTAATGTAAATACCATATATTAATGAACTGAAATAAATTTTATTATATGATATATAAGATATCATTTCTTGCAAAGAGCTTGATGTTATATGATTATAACTCCTCTTGGATTATAGTATAGACTTATTGTAATCAATGATGAATTTATTTTTTTAGTTCTCTAGACTGCTTGACTTGTTAATTATTTAATCATAAACATGAACTTTTCTCATTTAATTATTTTTCAAACTACATAAGGCCTAACATAAATGAGATTCACAAATTTATCATAAAATAAATTATTTCAAATTTTAATAATAATATATTTTAGTTTTATACAAATTTTAAAAGAAAAATCTAAACCATAAGATGAACAATTGTAGATATAACTCCAAAAGAAAAATAACTATGAGATACATGAGTTTTATATAAATTTAAAGAAAATCTAAATTGTAAATTGAAGATTTTTTCAAAAACTTTAAATCCATATTTAACATGATTGAATGGATGAAATCATAAATAAATAGCTCTAGAAGCTAAAGAAAGTGGTTTACTTTTGATTTTATGAAAAAAAAAGTAGAAAAAATGATATATTTTCATGGAGATCTGGTGTGCCTAAGTGTGCTTCGACTGATGCCTAAGAGAGATAAAGCCAAACTCGAATTAAAAAAAATGGAGTTTGGGGTTTGGGGTCGATTCATCAACCCTAAATAAGAATAGTTTTTGACATATTTCTCACCAAAAAAATTTTAGTGAAATTTTCATAGAAAAATCTGTTAGTTTAAGCAGGGGTTGGTGTGTCACTTTTTTTGTAGAAATTTTTGCGAAAAAAATTTCTAACTGAAAATTGATAAGAAATTCCATCTGATTTTCCACATATTGGTTTGCCAAAAATTATGTTAGTACTAATTATTTTTCTTGTAGTGTTTTGGTGATAAGATCCTCATTAATATCTCCAATGTCATTAGGGCATGATGGTTCATCATTTATGTTAGAGATGACATGATTAGTTCTCTACCATTTATCAATATGAGAACAACAAATTTTGATCTATCATGTATTTTAAAGATGATATGACTTATCTAACCACTTAATATATGGTAGTAGATTTTTTTTTCATTTAAATTCTCATAAAAATCTCTATATATAATAAATTATAGTTCCACATAGGACATTACATAGGCTTTAGATTTAGGTTGGTTGACTTAATTGATCATCTCAAAAAATGATTTATCTCAATGATCATTACATGATTATTGGTTAATAAGTCACTAGACATCAAAAGAAATTCTACCCGTGCACTAGACATCAAAATAATCACAAATTTGATTACATAATAAATCTTAATGCCTTCTATTTCTTGTAGACAATTGTACCCATGCACTTTCATGTACACACACATGTATAATAGGCATGTGTTCCAATGTAATCACCATGTGTGTAGTGACTCAGCTACCTAAATTGACTAGCTGATCTTTTCAATAAGGATTTATTTTTGGGCTATCATATAAAAGATCCCTAATTGTATGTATAATTAACTAATAAGAAACTCTAATTGATCCAATAAACTATTATATTGTATAAATGAGCACACTTTGTAGTTTCATTTGATATTCATTTTTCATCCATTTTTATGTTAGTTTTGTATGCTTTGTAAAATTTTGTGTACATTGTTGGGTTTTACATCAATGAATTAAAATGGAAACTAGCTCGTTAACAAAATTTTCTTCCTTATGCTTTTTTTTATCTCTTTTTATATTTTGGAAGCCTTATCCATCCCATTAAAATCTTTATTGATTCTTTTAGGTTCCATGACTACTTGAAGATGAGAGAGTAAAAAAAGAAAAGTAGAAAGATGGCTAAGAGACTTTGTGAGTCAATCTATCTTTATTGTTTTTTTTTTCATTTTATTCATGGTGAGGTAGAAGAATAATTCCCATCATTAGAAGCAATTATTATTTAGTTCTTGTGTTTTCATGCTTTTTTATAAATTTATAGATGAAACATATTTTTGATTGACTTATGCTGATTTTCATAGCTAAAATTTTGATATGATGCTTTTTTTTGATTTCTTATACATTTTTCAAGTATAAGTGAGAAAATGATATGCTCCAAGTATTTCAAAAATGTTTAATTTATGTATCCATTCATTTAGCATGTGTAATGTTGTGTATTATGATGATGGGATGGATATTAATCATGTCCCAAGATAATCTACATGTGTTTTGTATGGCCTAACATGCATGATATGCACCATGCTTGAATCCATATATGGGATAATGACATACATGTATTGCCACTTGCTTAATGATGATTAACATGTATTCCTTAGCTATCTATGCAAAGATAATTAAAATGATATATATTTCTGCATGATGCATAATCATCATACAAGTTATTATATGATGAGAATGCATATTATGAGTTCATAGCAACTCATACATGCTTCTACTTATATCCATGAATATGACATTTATTATTACACAATGTACCATATGAATGATATGTGCCATATGAAAGAGAGATTGAAAAATGAGCTCCTTTATTTAACAAATTTAAGATGATCCTTATGAAATGATAAATGGATGCAATTGTACAAATTTTGATAGAGCAAGAGGTGTAATGAAGTAGGTACTAAACAAGTCAATTATATGCATTATAACTACTAGTTCTTATTAATGACATGCTACCTTATGTCTTTTACAAAACATATTATTAGTATAATCACATCCATATGTCATATTGTTGATTATAAGATTTATCAAAAGTTTTACAATATTATGTCATTATAAATATATCATAAATCAAATACTAATTATTATCTTAATTAATTACATTATATCCAATGCATCATATATCAATAATGAAAAACATGTGTTTAGCCTAACAAGTTAAAGGGGTTGCATGTTAAATTTATTTACTTAAATGTATTATACAAAGTGTATCATAAATCAGGTCTAATGATCATATACATTTCATTTTAGGAGAATTAGAAAAAATTTTATATTACCTCATTAATATGGTTGATCAATTTTATAGATCATTTATGCTCATTATGGATAAGAAAAATGCACACAATTATTAATTTAAATCAATTGAATATATATTAGACAGAGAGGAAACTAAGCTAACTCCTTGATATATTAGCTATACACTTATGAGGTAGATAGTTAGGATCAAATATTGCTTTCTTTGCCTATCTCTAAGTTTCTATAAAATCAACAATCCATGCTTTGATAGTATCAAAATGATATTAAAAAATAATTATAAATGTATTTTATATTTTAAAAGGATGCATGCTTAATAATGTATTTTTAATATTAAAATAATAATATCAAAGACATATTATTAATATGATGTAATATTAATAAATTATTAAAATAATAATGATATTAATCAAATTATTTAGTGTGTTTAATTATGCAAAAGTTTTAGAAAATCGAAGTATATTTTTTAATGATTAAGGATATTATCATAAAACTTTTAAAATTATGAAGAGGACATTAAACACAATCAATTTATTACTCAAATGGATCACTACCATTCAATAAATTAATGTAAGCCATGATAAAGTATGATCTTGTCTCATATTGGGCCTTGCCCTATCATTTTGATGATGGTTCTTAAAATAATTTTTCTAATCTAAGGTGGATATTATTTTTAGAACTAGTATTTTTATAATTAAAATTTTACTCTTCTTGGGATCCTAAGATATTGAGATTAAAAAGATTTCTTGATGGAGATAAACTGCTATGAAAAGGCTATGTTTTGATTTTCTTAAAGGAGTGGATGAAGAGAGAATACTTTTCTAAGAAAATTATAATAAAATATCCATCTTATTAGGCTTGAGCATTATGTAGCTTATGAGCTATTATAGGGAGTTGATTATATATTTTATGAACATTAATATCTAATTCAATAGTTAAACATCTCAAGGAGAAGGCTAAATTAGAAATAAAGGAGAGGGCAAATATTTGTAGATTATAATAATAATATTTTAGAGGCTTGATATTCTTGTGTTTTGATATGAACTAAGATATATATATATATATATATATATATATATATATAAGACTAATCAAGGTCCCTTAACTAGGGCTAAGATAAGAGAGATAAAGGATACTCATGTTGCCTCATCACTATAAGAAAAAGAGTATTAAGAGGACTTTGAGCTTGAAATATGCATGAAGAGCATTGGAAAGAAATAGTTTTATTTAGTCATTATCATTTTGTGTAGTATTTTGTTATATCCATGTAATTGTTTATAAGTATTTGTGTTGTCATGAATGTTGCACATGATGAATGTAATATAATGTAAAAATGAAGGGTATTAGTGTCCAATGTAATTATAATTTATTAATATATAAATAATCAATTATAATTAAGAAAATTTCATAAATTACCAATAGCTTTAGCATGAGGGAGTAGTTATTCCATGTGGTCACGAACCCTACTCTTACCTATTCCCTCATAAATTCAAATTTTAAGTGTGTGTGGATATACTTAAACTCTTATTCTACTATTCATGGAAAATTTTGGTCATTCTAAGAAAATAGTAGAGTGAATTCCACTTATAGTTTGAGCTTTGGTGGCCAAAGAAGAATGGTTGGGTGATCTTACTTCTAACACTACTTTAGTGAGTAGTGTCATTTTTAATTAATTTAATTTCTTGCAATTTTGTATTGTATTTTTTTCTTTTGATTGTTTTATATCATAAAAGTAAATCAAAAACCTATATTTTTTTCTCACAAATTCATCTCATCATCAGCTAGCAAGGGGTCAGCAAGGTTTTAGGCTTTTTAGGACCTAGTTTCAGTTTTCTTATAATTGGCCAACCAAAACTTCACAAAACATTCTCAAATTCTCAATATAAGTATTTAAATTAATTCCCTGAAAGTTTGAAATGCTGATGGAGGTGTATTTTACACATATTTCTTAAGTTTATTGAACTCTAAGTTCAAATTTAGTGGATTCTATCTAGATTTTTTTTGTGAGACTAGTCCTATGAGAAATTCTAAAAAAATATGTAAACCCATCCAAAATTTATAAAACTTTTAGATCATAAATAAACTCTTCACTCTATAATTTTTCTTTTGTTTCAAGTAATTTTGATATGTGGACTAAAAGTTTTAATTGTTAGAATTTATGGTTCTACAATTGGGTTTGCTTATTATCAAGTACTTAGCTATCCTTTAAATCCCTTCAAATATTATTTCCAATTGAAATCTAAACTCCACCTCTTATAGACTTAGTTTTCTAATCCTCTTAGAAGAGCCCTCCATCCACATATTTAATCACTTCAGTGATATAACACCACCACCACATCACTTGTACTTGATGTTTGAGAGATATTAAATTTATATATTTGAAATGTTAATATATGAGTTAAGTCTCATTATTTAGTGGCTCTATGTAATTGTTGATTTATGAACCCATATAATAATAATTTTGTTAATAAAATTTAATAATATTTAAACTTAAAGTAATCATGGCCATTTGATAATATTGAAAATTTTCCCATTATCACATCTTATCATGGTGTTGGTATGCATCATGGTATATTGAGTGTGATAATGCTTATAATCCTTCCATCAATTAGTGCATGACCACCTTTCCTGTAGCATATAAATAAAAGGTATACTAATCTTTCATATTTTAACATTACAATAGTAGTTAGTCAAGAAATAGATTGCTCAGCTACTTGGCCAATTTTATTACCATTTGATCACCTCTATTCTGGTGATTTTGGAGTATTCATTGATAAAGTATAACCATAATAATTTATTATTTGATATTGCTACAAAAACAAAATGGAGCAATGAAAGTGATTATTAGGAGGAACATTCAAAGCTTATAGCTATGATTCAATAACCTTATTCGTAGTGTAATCCGATAACCATTATAATTACTCAAGTAATATCTTAAATAAAGTTGCTAATAGGAAACCATAAGCTCTATAAGAGAAATGATGAGTTGGAAATTAAAAGCGTAAAGATAAGTTCTATTTGGGTGTACTAATCAATTAACACTTTATGGATTTATGGAAACTTATACTAAGCTAGCACTTATTTCTTGACCAAGATGATCTCAAACTTTATGGACTTGAGAAAATATTCTTCTGGAATGTCTCGGCTATTGTAGTGGGTCTATTTATGTCATATGCCCGTCCTTCTCCTTGTGATTACAAGTTACCTTCCTTGCTTCATATATAGAATAAAATTCAACCATAATTTTCAACTTATTTAGAACGTAAGCTATTATGAAGCTTGCTAAATTATTTAGTAGTTTTCCTTTGTGGAAAACCTTTTAGGTGAAAGATTGCTCATGTAATCAATCAAAACTATTTAAAAGAACAAATTTCTTATTCAGAGTTAAAGGAAAATTTTTTATGACAAGATTAATACTTCTCTCATATACCCTAGACACTTCTTACTCAAATATAATAGAGTAGAATTGAGGGCATCTTCACAAGGATTAGCATGTGGTCTCTACATTGATTTACACAATAAATGTCTAATTACTTCAATTTGAATTTAATTTTTTGCACTTAAAAATCATCTCATTTATTAAATATATATTTTTTCAAGATTTAATATTTGATAAAAACTTTCAAATGACATTTTTTGTCACAACCTGACCAGTGTAAACTATCATATATTTGTGGGCTCCAAAAATTCATCTCACCACCACTCGACAAATGAAGAGAGTATGATCTAATGTGTTGGTGTAATTTTCAGAAGAAGATCGAATAGTAGATAAGACACTACCCAAAGATTTCATCCTCATTTGGTGAGGACTTTAGATATAGTTCCAGGTTTCCTATAGGCGCAAGCCCCTATTATTAATTATCCCTCCCAAATTCTGAGAGAGAACTTTCGATTAAGGCTAGTCATTAGATAACTTAATGTGTACCGTATAGTAGCAGCATGTGGAGTTTAAAATTTAAGATTATGAAATTCAACATTTTAACTTAAAGTGGATGGTTAAGGGAATGATGGCGTGCTTGATCTAGATCCCATGGTTTTGTTATTCACGGGTGAAGTCTCTAGTCTACTTAGTCAGAGAAGGTAGTCAACCTAACTTGGCTGAAGGAACATTATCAGCAACACATGGGTTACATCATCCAAAAAATTCTTGTAGACTTGGGGTGGTGTTTGTCTAAAGAGACAGGCTTACATCTATATTAGCTGGCAGAGGGCTTCTTTCCCTATCAAGTATATCCTATGATTCAAAACTCAAAGGCCAGAGCCATTGGAGAGCATATGGGCTATAGTCGTGATCGTAATATAATTATTCCATTTGGCGGTAACTACCCAATCAGAGGACTCTGGTCGTAACTGCATCATATGTGGAGCCTACTTGTTATACCTTTTAAGTCAATGAGTTTGGTATGCTCCTCCTTAATACACTTTTTCAATGTTGAAAGGGCTCTCCCAATTAGGCTCAAATTTGCCACCAATATTTTTATTAGGAATAGTTGGTCTTCTCAACATCAAGACCAATTCTCCTTTTTGGAATGTTCGAGGCTGCACCATCTGATCAAAATCCCTGGACTTCTTTGTTCGGTAAACTTCTAAATTTTGTTGAGCTTGGAGCTTGACCTTATCAAGCATCAAGCTCTTCCATCCGTAGACGACATTCTTATCTTGGGTGAGATTGTGTTGAATGGTTACTTTGAGTGAAGGTAATTCAACTTCAAGTGGCAAGACTATTTCATCTTCAAATATTAGCGTATAAGGAGTAGATTTTGTGAGAGTATAGTGTAGATGTCACATCATTGTCTTTCTTGAAGGTAGTTTCACTTTGAGGCTTTGGACTCCGAATTTGCTTACCTTTTTGTCTAACCTTTTGATGGTGGATTCTTAGACCTGTGGTCTAAGTGTCACACCTCGATGCCCACCGTGCGGGACTTGAATTAGTAGACATCTTATCGGGGATATAGAAGAAGGTCTCTTGGAGGAGTAACTCTAGCCTCTCTGACGACATAACTTTGATATTTTATTTTCATCAGTCATTTCTCCTTAGCAACCTTTGAGGACCTGATGCACTCTTGCATATACAATTTTGAGTTTCTTCACTAGAGAAGCTGGAACCTGATGTTGTCGGGTCCAGAAGAACTATTTGATTTGACCAGTAAAGCTATCACTTTTTACCCATATTAGGCTGTCAAACCTATTATGGATTGGAACACTCACTTCTGGTTCTATATCTAATTATATAATTTCTTAATTGAATAATGATTGTTGAGCATGCAGTTCAGTATTTCTTATTCTACGTTATCTCTATGTTAGCTTGCTTCCAAATGAAGAAGCTTCTACGTCGCCACTTCTTCTGGAGACTTTGACCTCCATATTTATTTTTCTTTCTACCGGGACCTTTCAGTAGCGGATTTTCGAACATGCGATTTAAGTGTCATGCCCCGATGTTCACCGTGTAGGAATTACTTAGGATGGTCTTGAGTATTACCCATTGAGTAGCCTCTTTAGTAAGGATTTCTCATTTTCTCTGATGATTAGGCCTTGATACTTTTTCTTTATAAGACCCTTCTCCTTGACAACTTTCAGCCCCATGTACACTTTGGAGGATAGAGTCTCGGGATTCCTCCTTTGTGGGATTGGAGCTTAATACCGCTACCCCCAGAATGATTGCTTAATATTACTAGTAAAGCTATTTATTTTCTCCCACTTGAGATTTCTTAACTTGTTGTGAGTAGGAACACTCGCTTCTGGCATTAAGTTAGTCGCATGGTTGGTGATTCTAGCAGTAACTACTGAGCTCGCAATTCAACATTTTTTCTCTTTCTTTACCTTCTACTCAACTTTCCTCTAGAAGAGGAAGCTTCAACATCATGCATTCCTAGTGTGAAAGCTTCGATTGGCAGAATTATGTTATTCTAGAGAACTAAAGTAATAGTTCTCCAAGTAACTTTAAACTTTTATTTCATTATATTCCATTGTTATTATAGCTTAGAATCGACTAGCCAAAGATGTAAAGAGAAACCGTCTCAGCAGAGTCGCCAAAAATTTTTGGGCTCCAAAACATCACCACCAACCTCTTGACAAATGAAGAGAGTATGATTGAATGTGTTAGTGTAATTTTCAGAGAAGATGAATAGTAGATAAGACACTACCCAAAGATTTCATCCTCATTTGGTGAGGACTTTTGATCTAGTTCCAGGTTTCCTATAGGCGCAAGCCCCTATAGTTAATTACCCCTCCAAATTCTAAGAGAGAACTTTCGATTAAGGATAGTCATCATATAGCTTAATGCGTAGTGTATAGTAGCAGCATGTGGAGTTTAAAATTTAATATTATGAAATTCATCATTTTAACTTAAAGCAGATGGTTGGGGGAATGATGGCGTGCCCGATCTAGATCCCATGATTTCGTCATCACGGGCTATCGCGGTCCTTAGTCTACTTAGTCACAGAATGTAGTCAACCAACCTGACCGAAGGATCCTTATCAGAAACACATGAGTTACATCGTCCAAGAAATCTTTGTAGACCTAGGGTGGTGTTTGTCTGAGGAGACAGACTTAAATCTACCTTAGCTAATAGAGGGCTTTTTATCCTATCAAGTATATTATATGATTCACAACTCAAAGAGAAAAGCCATTGGGGAGCATACGGGCTACAGTCGTGATCATAATATAATGGTTTCATTTGGAGGTAATCACCCAATCAGAGGACTCCAGTCGTAACTACATCATATGTAAACTTCTGGCCCACCACCGAGGACATATACATCCTTACGACGCGTGAGAATGATTAAGAGTGAATATAATATAACACTTGATTTGACTTTGGCTCCTTTGTGAGCTAGAATTTTCTTAATTTGTCACCTTGAATAAACAGTTATGGAAGGTGAATTGGGTTAGATTTTATTTTAAATTTTTAGAGATTAAATTTTATTTAAGCATTTAACACTTAATGACATGTTATATTTTGCATTTAGATTGATTTAATTTGAGTTAATTTGATTTGAAATTAGAATCACATTTTGATGGAAGTATCCCCTCCGGTTGAAATCACCATTCAACACAGCCATCATCGGGGTTAATGTATTGTTTTAGATCCTGTCGACTCTATTAGTCTAATCATAAAGGATCAGATCTACTGTTATAAAATAGAATTGGCTTCTTAGATATTTCAATAAGTCAAAATTCCTATAACACTTGGATTTTTAGGTTTTGTTAACCCGAACTTGGTCCTAAAACCAAACTAAGAAGCAACTCACGCATCATCCTCATACACTAAGTTTAAGCATTCAGTGCAGTGTCGGGGCCCATGCAGGTATTCAATAGTTCATATAATTTTATTTTTAAATCATGAGATTGATTTTATATCTTCATTTAATTTCAATTTAGCCTACAATTTTTTCAGACATTAAAATTCACACTATAAATCTCTATGTCTAAGCACATGTAGATATTTATAACTTAGATAATTTCATCTAATTAATGAAATCATTGGTTTTTAAAATCATGATTAGAATAAAATTCCTTAATTTTTGATTGAATGGAAGCTTTATAATTTGTGTAGACTTTAATTTTGTATCGCCTTCTGTTTGCTTGTATAAAGAGTTGTAGATCCGGTGTCGTAGGGTTCATTCATTTAAAAGCTTGCATAAGTTTCAAACCATTTGAATATAACATAAACTTGCTTCAAGAGATGTGTAATAGATTCACACTCATTAAGATATTTACACATATCATTCAACATTTAAGTTGAGCTATTGAAAATATCATGCTATTATATTTACAAGCTTGCGTAAATTGAAATACTTGAATATTGTATAAAATTGCTTGGAAATGAATATAAATAGTTCACTTTACTCAAGTATTTAGATGTATCTTGAAGCTATAGATTCAAACAATAGTTTGATTTATAGTTTTGCATGAAAATTCAACTCCTCAAAAATACTTCAATGAATCAATGGAGTGTAACATTCAAGTTGATTCCTCCTCTTTTTGAAGGTTCTTCGTTTAGGTTATTTCTTGTTTTCATAACTCGTTGATTAATAAGGCTATTTATTTTCATACCTTATCATATAATGGATTTTTCCATTCTTATGAAACATCCTTAGATATTTCAAGTAAACGAATAAATCAACCCATGCTATGAATATAGGTACCTTCTCTTTTTAGAATTCAACCTTCAACTCCATAGAATTCCCTCAAGTGAATGTTCGTTTTAATTAGGTATTACTTGAAAACTTCAAGTGCTTGAATTAGAGTTAGTTATGTTATGATATACATAAGCTTATTCGAAACCTCCCACATTCATAGCTTCTTTAACAAGTTTTATCGTCTTCATAACATATCGTTAATGGCCTCTTTTATTTCATAATTCACCAATTATTTGATTAAAACTATCATGAGTTATGGTGGAGTCCCCATAAAAGTTGATTCATGCTTATAAATAGAATGAATTCCCTTCTTCTAATTCATTATTTTTCATTTGCCTTAACTTTCCTATGAGGTTCTACAAGTTCAAGCTCTTAAAGTGTATCTTAATTATATTTCAGGTAAGATTTTCATTTATCATTTGTAGTTAATTTTCCTTTGAATTTTAATTTAAGCTTGTTTACATAAGTCATAGTGGTTTAAAAGATTTTCATTTAGATTTATTTAAGTCCCAAAAATTTAACAAAATTCTAGATTTTGGCATGATCATCCCCGCTACATCGAACTGTTTTGGCCTACCCGTCAACAATGTGATGATAGTTGTTATTTTGAAGCACCTCGGCCGAATTTCAATCTCGTTATGCTAACGAGGCCTTCAATCACCTGCATAAAAGCAAATATATATGCAAATATTCTTCTCCTCATTTTTTCTAAGTCTCATATTTAGTCAAAATTTTGGCAGCACTTTGACATAGGGGGAGCAACATCTAACAGTTTTGGAGGTCTTCCCGTCACGCCCTAATGAGCCTAACGGTTGATATTTTGAAACACCTCGGCCAAATTCTATCTCGTCACGCCCTGATGAGCATGATGAGGCCCTCAAACCTGGATAAAGAAACAAATGCATACACTATATGCACATTCACACATTTCCTTACATGTATACAACCAATCACAGTGATAAACTTTAGCATCTAAATTCAATTATGTAGGAAGTTTGCTGTAGTAGTAAACCTAGAAGAAGGGAATGGGAAAATGCAAGAGAGAGGAACCCGCTAATGACGAAGTTCTTTCTCGGCTGTGGCAAAGGGAATAAGGGTTATGGGAAGGTTAGGATGAATGGCAAGAAGGCACGGACGGAATAGAAGGTCTAGGATTAGGTGGGTTCAGACTGGTCTTGATCGGATAAGATGCTTCCATTACAATGCCACATTTTCTAGTGGCTAGCCAACATTATGAGCTAATCGGATGTAACCAACCTCACCCCACTTTATGCCCTAAGAGTTCAAATTAAATGGGATGGCAGTTTCTCAGTCTAAATCTATCAAATGAAAATTTTGATCAAATCACACATCGCAATATACTAGGCCCTCTAATTCCCTAAGGGGCTTATCTAAAATATTCGCAATATAACTAGGAAGACGTTTCAAATACCACACATGAGTCACTAGACATGTTAGTTTGACGTATCCCATCTGGTACATTCGTATCCGAGAATCAACAAATTCCACTCCTCATTCTTCACAAAATTTCAAGTCTTCTTTTTCAATCCCAATCCCTTTGACAATCTCGTAGTCCTTGCCATAGTCGGAGCCATAGCCCATGGCAGTGACACCATGGTCAAGATGGACGCCACATGATCCAAAGAAATTTCCTGATTCATAGAGCTGTAAAGCTCTACCACTGCCCTCAATGGAAATGCCAACTGGCTGGTTAGCAACAGCTTTCTTCAAGGCAGTATCATTATTCACTGACACATCTATGTAGTCCTCTATGGTAACAAAATTAGCATTTTTCCTGTAAGTATCACATCTGCCATCCTTGCTCTTATATGGGTAATCATCCTCAGTGTCGATCCCGCCGTTCTTGATGGTGAACTCGAAGGCATAATTCATGAGTCCACCGTTGCATCCCTCGTTAGTGAGATCGGCAAAACGATTGAGGTTAAGCCGGAAAGTATGCTTGCCGACGTCGGCTACGGTGTTGTGCTTATCGATGTAAAAGAGATTGTCTTTGAATAGTTGGAAGTGTGATTCCTTCTCATCGAAGGCGTTGACTATTTTCTTGTGCTTGATAAGCCAACCTTCGTAGAGTGGGCGGATCTCCTCTTCGCTCAGTTCAGCTACCACCGACGATAAGAATGGCAACAAGAAGGAGAAAGATGGTCGTCGACTTCATATTGGAGGAGAAAAATGCGTCCCTGCTGTATTTATGAAAACCCTCCCTATGTTTGGAACTGAGCGAAAGAAAGAAGAGCCGACGAGAAAAGGGGGGATGTGAGGGAGAAAGGTCTCCTTGCTGTTGGATGATAGATCAACCGAGAGGGGAGGCTTGAGATTTTTAGGCTTTATTTGGGTAAGCTTTTATTTTTTAAAAAGTTTATTTTAAAGTAATTTTAAACGCATTTTAAAACGCCATACTTAAATAGCTTTTTATAAATAGAAAACGACGTTTTGTAAAAGGGAAAATTCAAGCTTAAAATTTATAAACTCTTTAAAAAAGAGGGAAAAATCAAACAAACGAGAGCAGAGAAGAGTTCGAACGGGAGAAAAGCTGTTCCTCCTTCAGTTTCCTGCGGTTTTGAAAGGGAGATCGTGCGAGGGAGGGAACGGTTGCTCCGCTCCTTGCGGTTGAGGGAAACGGGAGACAACGAGAGAGTGGGAGCAGTTTCATTCCTTTGGATCAAGTGAGCATCAGTTTTGGGAAGAACAAGCCGAGGGAGTGGGATAGAGGTCGAGTTAGGTTTATTAGTTGTAAATAGGTTTTTTAATCAATCTTCTAAAAGTGTTTAATCCATCTTAATATGAATTTTACATTGACCTCAATATAGGGTTAATATATAAGTTGATTCAAAGTTATTCCAAAGTTCCGAACACAACGGCGCAGTCCGTTTTACGATCGAAGGCCATTTGGTTCAAGTCGGCGTCGAATCGGGTAGATTTTAGCTTAAAAATGCGCGTTGCCTCTTCCAATTGCTTGGCACTCACATAGACTTGTCCGAATTGATCGCGGACAGACTCATTTAATAGATTTCAATATTTTGAAGCTAGCGGAGCAATCAATTTTATGAACGGAGGTCGTTTGGATATCGTCGTAGCTTCCCGACTCTGATATGTGTGTTAGCACATTGATAGCTTGATCACTTGATCGGTTGATCGATAGATTGTACAATATTTATATTTTGATCAATTTCGATGTCCTGAACGTGATGGCAAAGTCCGTTCGTCGTTCGGAGATTGTTTCAACTAATTTTTGCACCGTTGAGTGTATTCCACCCTCGATTTACGCACTATTACTTCCGATCATTCGACATTGATGTAAACTAGTTTGACTTGAGTGTGGATAGTCTCATTTGATAGATTTTGGCGTTTCAAAGCCAACAACGCAACCGATTTCATGAACATAGGTCGTTTGGACATCGTCGTAGTTTTCCTTCCCTGATATGCATATCGACACATTAACAGCTCGATCACTTGATCAGTTAATCGTTAGATTATGCAATATTTATATTATGACCAATTTCGACGTTTTGAACGCAATGGAGAAGTCCGTTCGTAGATCGGAGGTCGTCTTGACTGATTCCGACAATGTCTAGTATATTTTAGCTTCGATTTGTACTATGAAGCATCCAACGTCGATCGAATTCATCGATTAAGTTGATTCGACTCATGTGGTATATATGAAGGTAAAAAATATTCATATTAATGTGGGTCACATCATGTCTAGATCATAACAATGATTAAATACCCAAGATCTATTTTAAAAGATTTTTTTTTTCAATTTCACAAACACAGAGCCACTATTATTATCGAAATATCATAAAATGATTACATTATCTAGACTATCAATAACTAAGGCACTTGCCAAATTATATATGACTCATATATTTTCTATATTGGTTCTAAGGATACTAATTACTAGTAAAGAATCATGATTGAAAAAAAATCAAGTTTTGACACTTGTTTCTTTCTATTTGCACATGCGCTTTCTTTATGTAGATGAGTCAAAAAGTAAGGCTATCAATCAACATATATATATATATATATATTCTGAGAAAATAAGATTTTTCTTCCTTTGGTTGTTCCTACAAACACTGTTGCTTTTGTGCCCTCACCATTCCTGTTGCCAATGTAGTAGTCTCGTCATATAGGCATTCAAACTTTAGTTTTAATAGATTCAAGATGATCATTTCCGTAACACCCAAGTCAAAACATTTATGGCGTCCTCACTGCTTTAGGAGGTATTACATTTGCATGTCCTCTATATCATATGATTCTAGGTTACAGTTTGACAAGAAGATCAATGATCAATCTTATTTAGCAAATGGAGTGATCATTCTTCCAAGAACTACAGATTCAATAATTTTTGATGAAAGTTTCTTTTTGAAGAATATTGTGCCCCCCACCCAACAAATCACCTCCATCTAGTTCTTAGTATATTCCTACACCAGCTCATCTATCACCACCAAATGCTTTTGTTCACCGTCTTACCTTTGGTGAATCTAGAGTTTAGAAAGCACAATAATTCATTAATGCAAAAATTAAATTGGGAGATGATATTCTACTGGAAACTGTAGACCATTTCAAACAACTATCATTAAAAAAATATGATCATGATAAGAAGAAACACTATGAGTGCCCATGCTCTGCTGAAGGAGTTAATTATTTTTTAGATAGTTGGGAAACTAACTATGATAATATTTTTTTTTGTGTCAATTAAAATGTCTTTACTCATTTTTACACTTTGTTGTTTAATGGTTCTATTTTTCTTTTCTTTTCTTTTTCAGTCTGTTCTTTTGAAATTAAGATTTTCTCCTTTTATATTTTCACCTTAAAAATAAAAATATGTTTTATTTGATTTTAAAGAAAAACTTTCTTGAACTCTAACTTATGTTATAAATTAATTCAGGCTAGGTTGTGTTGTTTTAAAAACACTACTTCAAAATTAGAAAAGGCTTAGCTTTCAGAGATAAGTGAAGTTATATACATGTTGTATAGTTACTTGACCTTTTTTTCCGTCGACAATTAAGAAGATCAGGAGATCACGAGGTAAACTTTAAATAAATGCAACATGCATATCTGGCGGCAAATTGTTTTTTTTTTTTTTTGGTGAGCTTCCGTGATTCTCTCGGGTCATTTCCTTCTCTGCATATAGGTTTAGGTCACTATCACAGACAACTCACATATATCTACTCTTCATCACATATTCTTTATCGATGCATGCATGGAATGTGTGCATACATACTGACAACACAAACATCCTGCCCATGCATCATCATACATGACATGGCATGCCACATACACACATCAAAACATAAAATAAGCATAGCAGACACAACTGCAGGAAGAAAAAAAAAATAGTTTAGTAAGCTAGGGTTTTCAGACGCTCTCTTTCAACCTTTCTTCTCCCTTCCTTTCAACGGTTTCAGGTAAGCTACAGCTGCGAGAATGGCGTAGAGAAGGCAATCAACGTGAAAATATCTTAATTTTTCATTTTTATCCATTGAAGAAGGGGAAAACAAAAGGCCTTGTTATGGGTAGTGCTTGTTCTGAGGAATCTGACAATCCTAATCTTTCGGAGAAGGATGAAGATGACGAAGAAGGAGATGAGAACCCTAAGACCGAAGGAAGCTCAAGCAACAGCACCGTCGAAGAAGGTGAGAGGAAGGTTAGTTCAGGGACTGTGAGGCAGTATAACAGATCCCAAATTCCAAGGCTTCGGTGGACTCCAGATCTCCATATGTGCTTTGTTCGCGCCGTGGAAAGACTCGGTGGTCAAGATCGTTAGTTTTCCTTATTTATTCTCTTAAACTTTCTCCTAAATTTTTCGTTACAGCCTTTTCCATTAAATATGATCATTTTTTCTGTATTTCTTTCTGATTTTGTTATTACCTTCGTGCGCTGCAGGTGCAACGCCTAAGCTAGTTCTTCAACTTATGAACGTTAGGGGCCTCAGCATCGCCCATGTCAAAAGCCATTTGCAAGTGGTTATTAGTCCTGTTTTTATTGTTATTTAATTTGTAATCATTTTTTGCGTTTGATTTTTATGTGCTTTTTTCTTATTTCTACACATCAGATGTATCGAAGCAAGAAAGTTGATGATTCTGGCCAAGGTAATATTGAATTTTTTCAAAACATGGATTAGTTTCCGACAGTTATACTGCAATTAAACGTTGAGTTCCAATATAAATAGATAAAACGACAATTCATAAAATTTGCTCTCTTAAAATTTTGTAGTTACAACTAATCCAATTAGAACACTGATTGATCGCGAAGATCAGCGGAATTTATATAGCCACAGTCATCTATCAATCTTAAATGATTTTGAGCAAAGATATTCAAACTTGAGGTATGCAAATCCCATCAT
Source organism: Cymbidium sinense (assembly GCA_021442155.1). NCBI lineage: Eukaryota > Viridiplantae > Streptophyta > Magnoliopsida > Asparagales > Orchidaceae > Cymbidium > Cymbidium sinense. Next base: position 25,672,868 of record CM038217.1, on the reverse strand, counting down.
TTTTTTACTTAATTGCATGCTTAATCAATTAGTTCAATGATAATTAATTCCATGACAAATTCTCTCACCTCTATAGATATACCTCTTCATGGATTGGCCATGGGTTTTGGAACTCCATGAGACCGGTAGGATCTTACAGTCCTGCAGCTGATACTTCCTTCCACATGCATCAGAGATCTATGAGCAGTTGGGATTTCCATGCACGCAACTCTTCCATTAATGTTCGAGCTAACACAAACGATACTGAAGCAAAACTAAGCCACCTAGAATTCAACTCCATGCACCATAAAGAAATTGAAAGACCACAGAATTTGACAATGAGAGAATGGAAGGAGGAAGACAATGAACCAGATCTGAGTTTATCTTTAAATATTGCACCGAGGAAGGACAAGAGGAAGAGAACATGGGAGGAAGACGAGGAAGTGGACAACAGACTTTCTCTCTCTTTGTCTTCCACTCTATCAAGACAGGAAGAAGGATTCAGTCGGAAAAGCTCAAGGGTTGCTGGGAGTCAGCAATCAAAGGTGACAAGTACTCTAGATCTGACTATATGAGTAGTAGTGTAGTGAGATCTTGTGGTACTTGTCCATTAATGCTTAGGGAGGTAACGAGCATTTGTTCCTACATAGCTTCGATTTCTGTGCTTAGTTATTTTTCAGTCATCTTTTAGTTGTGCAGCCTAATATGACAGTAATTACCTTATTATTTATATAATGCCTTCTCGGTTTCAACACTGGGTGAGTAAATATTTAATTTTTATATCATAGATTTGGTCTTTTCCTATGTGACAACAGATTAGTTGAATGATGCCTTTCTTAACGTTGAAAATAGAGCGCTGTGACTTGACATGACAGCTGCCAAACTGGTCTTTCGATTAATTAATGCCTGCTTGCTCCGAACTTCTACGCTCCTAAAAATAGATTTTAAACAACAATGCTGCTACTCTGGTGAACGTTATTTTCCTTTATATTTTTTTGATCCTTTGGTTGAATGATTAATAGTATATTTTTATTAGACGATTTTTATTTTCATTCATTATCTTCATCTATTTGTTTTCGATAAGATCATAGGCTGCATGTAATGCTACCCAACTCCCCAACATAATCCATCCCGATAAAAGAAGGCATCGCGGCAGTTTCTGTAACGATAAAATTGATTAATCTCACCTTATAATTGTTAAGCACTGGACTTAGGTTTAAATGCTTGATTAATTAGCAATTTTCATCTTGTTTGGCACAGCTAAAAAAAATTCTTAATGATTGCCAACAAAAGACAAGTAGGAAAACCGAGAACTGAACAAGATACTTATTAGAGAGTTAACATAATTATTATTTTCATATGAAAAATTATTACTATTATTTGTACTAATTTAAGCCATTATTTTATCAGTTTATTTCTTGAGACCATAGTCAAAATGATAGGGAAGATGTAAGAAAAGAATAATCAAAGAAAGGCCACATTAAAGTTTTTTATGCTTTATAGAAAAGTAGCTGATATTTTTTTTATGATCTTTTGATTTTTTTTCCTTTTCCTTTTTTTACTTTGAAGTCTAAGATTTTTTTTTTTTTTGTTGAATTACTTGGAAAAAAAAAAAGAGGAATTTGATCATACTTTTGAAAGTACATAGGAAGTCAGTCACCTTTTTAAAGATGGTTTCAGCTTTAGGAGTAATCTTCATCATCAATTAAAAAATTATCCATTTGTATTTAAAAAATTGGGGCATTATCATTATTATATTACTGCTATATCTCATAAATAAAGTAAAATATTGTTAGAACCTCCCTCTATATCTTTTTTCTTTAAAGTATATAAGAAGATGTGATGAAACGTATTTATTTTATGAGCGTTGAAAGAATTTATTATTCGCATTATAAAGATGAGGAGTGTAATAAATAAGAAGTGGTGAGCCCAAATAATTTTTTTTCTTAAAGCATAAAGAGAATGGTAAACTTAAGTTAAGTTTGCAGATGAAAATGAGTTATTTTTATTAAAAGCAACATTTTTCACTTGTGAGACGCTTTCCTTTATGTGATTAGCTTTATATGTTCTTAGCATCCACATTTCCAGAGGATAGAGAACCATGAACTTGCTGATTTTCTGGATTGATCCTTCCTCATTCACATGTTTAGAAAATGACTGAACACTAAAATCAACTGTGCATTTTTTTTTTTGGGAGACTAATCAAGTGTACTACAGGATTCTTATAGTCTCCCATTACTGCGGCAAACTTGTTGAAATTTATTCATATATTATCAGTAGTTTTTTTTTTTAATGAATGCAATTAATCGATGTTTTAAAAATTATAATGCATTTCTTTATGGGATATAAATCATCCCATCATTCAAATAAAATAAGCTTCCAAAATTCAGCTAAATATTAGAAACAAATTATTATTATATAAACTTCATAAACCATGGCTTCAAAAATTTGATATTCTTCAAGCTAGTAATTGTTTGAACAAGCCCCATTAAGTTACAAGCATGGAAGAGCTTTTTCAAAAATCGCCTACCAAATGTACAGGATATGTTGTTGGGCTTAGATTAATAACAACTTAGTTGGTGGTAAAATGGTTTCGATTTCTAATTTAGTTTACTTTATTTATTTATTTGTTTATCGGTTCAGCTTGGGATGGCATGATTTTGTGTACGTAAGTGCATATTTTTCCATATGCATGCATGCAAAATTTTTAAAAGCTTAAGAAATAATATCTTGGTCGGAATTTGTTTTGTTATTGTTTCAATTTGGATTTATTTATTTTAATTTGCACTTAAAACAAAAATATTTTTTGATGATATATTTATTTCTGCTTTCCAAAAAAATAATGTGAATTTGTTTGCTTACACACACACATACATACTTACATATGTGTGTGTTTATATAAATTCATAATTAGTCTAAGTACTGATTTTAACCTAAGTAAATTTCATTAACCTGCAATTACTTTAAGTCATCAATACTACCATTAATTAATTAGTTGTATGGTTAATGAATACTTCAATTAGTTAAAAGGTTGTTTAACTAATATTTTAGCCATATTAGCCTTAAAAATGATAAAGAAGTGATAAAAATTATAATTATAATTTATTACTTGTAATTTAATTATCTAATTAATTATTAATTACTATTGAGTATTTAGTTGTGTAAACCATGCCAAATTATTATAACTAAATACAAATAAAACTATAATAATCTCAGTGAAAACATTAATGACCATAAGTAAATGATTAATAATTGATTACTTTTTTACTTATGACTTTTATCTTTTGTTTTAATTATTTTTTTTTGGTAATTTTGAGTTCATTAATCATCCTAATCATGCTAACACAATTAAGAGAAGCATTTATTATCTTTTGATTTTTTGGGGTTTCTCTAGGCATTGCTTTACTGATATCCACAAACTCTCACTTTTTTATTTTTCACTCATCAATATCTTGTGCATGAAATTTCCCCTTGGTGCTTGCTAACTTGTCCTCAATTCTCCTTCGGTACTCACACCAACTTGTGTGTCTTATATCTTTGACTCTTTTTCCTTTTCACATACCAAATAGCAAATTTGATAAAGCAATCATTGATTGTGGTATCCCCCTTTTTTCATATCAATAAACTTCTATTATGTCATATCTTATCATCTTATGTCCTTGTTCGGCATTGCCTCTTCTACATTTTCTCCCTTACCCTTTAGTGTTGATGTTTCTATTGTTCTCATAGAGGATGTCATGCCTTCTTTGCTAGTGCCTTGGTTTTCACCCATATTATGCAGGTGTCATTGTTGATATCATATTATTCCTCCCTCACGTGAGAACCCTCCTTCAATTGATCCCCTACTAACATGACATTGCCATTCATTAGTCTTATTAAGGATTTGTCCTTACATTTGTTTGGCTTTATGCTTGCATATCTCAGGTGCTAGGCTTAGCTTGGCTTCAAGCAGATCATTTGCCCAAGTGTCCCAAGATCCAAAGTTTACTAACATAAATGCTCCTTTAATCGTCCCCACTCGTGATGAATTGATCTTTAGAAAAGAATGTTTGCCTTCTTCTAAGGTGATTTTACTCTTTTCATTCCTCAATCTATCTTCAATCAATATATTTCACCTTTTAAATTTTATTTGGTAGAAAAGTTCACGTATGTCCACCCTACACTAACATTTATGAGAAGTTTCTTGGCAAATCATAGTTTAAATACATACATACATACATATATATATATATATATATCCATCTCATATGATAATTTAAGAGGCATGTCATTATCAACATCTCACTTCTAGAATATTAGAGTGCATTTTTTTTTTTTTTGATAAAACCCATTGTCATTATGTATTATCTCGCATGGATATGTAAATGATAACTAAAATTTGACACATCCAATGATCTCCTATCATTCTAATTTAGATAATATTCTCGCATCTCAAAGAATATCTTTTGAAAAACTAGTTCTATTTACTTTTGGTTCATTTTTATATAGCTTATTTCATATGAATGTCCCTATGACATCTAAGTCCCATCTTTCTTTGAAATGCATATTAGTGGAAGTTGATATAACTGAGATTTTGATGGAAAAAAAGTTATTTAGAACCTTGAAAAATGGTTATTAGTAGAAGATTATCTTTAAGAGGGTTTTGTTCTACTACCATCATTATCATCTCGGTAAACAAGACATATCTTAGACACAAGATATCTTCTCATCATAAAGTAGCTACAGTTTCTGAAAAAAATGATTCCCTTCAATGCTCATATCTAGGGTGCATATAACAGACTCTCTTTTGACTAGAAACCTCCTTCCTACTTTGCTTAAGAGAGAATATGTCTATGATTAGCAAAGTGTCTCTTAGCACATAAGTTTCAAATCCATTTAGATCTTTTCGACTATCATCTTCTTCCTCATATGTTAGAGTAAAATCCATCTACTAACAAATAATGACAGTTCCTTCATCACATAGTATCTTTAATATAAAGAAACTAATTGGAATACCTTCTTGGTTCATGTTTCACATTTGAGAAAGGAACTAGATTTTATTTTTGTCCTTGATTAATTTAATAAAATTGTTATATTATATATAAGGATGATGAGACTTGTAAAAAAGAGGATTTAACTATATATAAATCTTATAAACTTGAGATACACATGATCTAAGGTTATGAAAAATTTCAAATATAGTGTTTTAGAATGGTGGATTGATGATAGTTAAGTAATAATTATGTCTTCCTTTAATTTGATTCTAGGGCATTTTTTTAATCTTTTTTATGTTCCCTTTGTTGGCATCTTGTTGATTTTTATTTTTTGATGAAAAATTTGATCCTATGGCACTCACCTAATATCTTATTCCATAACCTCCATTTAATGTTATTTTCTTCACTTTTAAGAAAAAATTAAGGTCGTTGTTTAATTCTTGGGTGGCTATTGCTTTTGCTTCAAGTTAGGAAAATTGTTACTCTTATTTAATGTTCAATTGGATAATTTATTTGTCATGATAGATTAGCAGAAGGAGGGGAATCCTTCCACAAATCCTTTGTTCATCCCTTTTGACATATTGGTTCTTCATAATAGTTAATTTTAATTCAAAGCTCTACTTACCCATTGTGATAGACTTTTCATCATCCCATTTTAAATTTTTATTAATGAGAAAATTTATAATGGTAGGATAATGATTGACATCTTTTAAATTTTCTCTCATATCTTTAAATAATAAATAACATTTAGTCAGTTTGTTATGTGCATGAAAATTTATATAATCAAGAACTACACATTAATGTTATTTTCTTCTTAGTCTTACTTCAGCATTGGTTTTTTTATCCATCTTTTGAAATAGACTCCTCATTTTGATGCGTCTTTTGAACCTCCTATTTTATCCATTTGGATGGTTCTTCCCTAACCATTTATCTATTATATAAATTCTCCTACTTATTTTCTTTAGACTTTATATTTGGTAAACCTCTTAAAGTGGACATAGCTATGACTAAGTATTCTAGGCTTATTATTGCTTAGGCTCTTGTTAAATTTAACATTATCAATTTGTTTGATAAAGAAGTTTAGATCAATACTTTGTTATATGGATATTAGCATATGATTGAATTTGTGGGTATTCAACCTTAGTATTTAAACTATAAGATTTTTGAGCATAAATTCTCAACACATTTTAAAAATCATTTCTAACTTAAAAATAAAAGATCTACCTCTTCTCTTATTCGAGTTAATTCTTCAAGATTCTTTCTTGACTCTCCATTACGATAGTTATGAAAAGGATTCTAATTGTGTGAAAAAAACTTTATGAATCATTTAATCTTGATATAGCTAGGCTTAATCAGCTATTTATATTGAAATATGTCCAATATACCTCGCTTATTCATTAGTGTATCATTTCTGAGATTAATGTTATTAGATCCCAATAGTTTGATCTCCAACATTATGTCTATTAGAAAGAGCTCTAAGTAGATTCTTGTTCAAGTAGTAATTTTACTTTTAGGGCTATTCTTTCCTCTCCTACATTCTCTATACTATGTATTCATCATGTTCCTATTATCAAATATAAGCTCTTCAAAGGTGATTCAACTAAACAAAATTGAGGAATTTTATTCTTTAATCATTCAATATAAAGGAGCATTCTTGGATGAGCTTATTTCTTAAAGACTTAAAAAAATAAGTACATCACCCAATCTCATGCCTAGACTTATCATATATATGACTAAGAGTGAGAGGAAACTAAACCTACTTCTCCACCTCATTAGATGATTAGGTTCCACTAATCACATCTCTCTTTGAATTTTCTTTTATTAATGAATGTTGTAACTTGCCTTTCATATTTTGAGTTTAATAGTTGCCCCATTTTTTGTTTTTTTTTTGTGAATTATGTGTAGTTTGATCCATGTGTGCTATGTATTCAATTGGAAATAATCCTAGCAACACTATTAAATGTTTAACCCATTGTGTATTTTTATTTTAGCTAATATAAGTTATATACTTAAAAACATACTTTTATGAGCAAAAAAAAAACTTAAATTAAAACCTTAATTAATACTTAATTATTTTAAACATTGTAGTAATTACCAATTACTCTTATCGATTAATAATTACATATCACATGTTTAATTATCACAATTTAATACTTAGAAAATTTTAAAAACATTACTTAAATGTTAGAGATCAAAAATATATATACTCCTCTTCCATAAGAAAAATTAAAAATATAGCTTTTAGATTGGTAAATGGGATATTTGTAACCCTTAAACTAAATAATGAGCACACCTATGCAATTAAGATTGTGTGAAGATAATCACTTGATACGAGGAATGCTTTTTACCAAACATACAAAAGAGTCGAGACTGTCCATGTATATAAGCAATTCAAATTGAAGGGCCCTAGAAGTCTATGATTGCCATGGACAAGCGACTCTCTTCATTTGGACAAGACATTTTGAATAGTAAATCATAAGAGTAATTTCATTTCATCTTCAGTAGGTCAATTTTTTATGGATTTCAAAGTTTTGGCTATTATTTAGATGGGAGTATTCTTATGAAAACACAAGATGGTGGTCAAAGAGTAAATTTTCTCTAAATCTTAATAAGTTTACGTTATTTCATAGAAATTTAGGTCATAATCAATAATTTATTCTTGTAACTACTTTTTTTTTGTAAATCTTTAATTAGCCTTAATATATTGTTAATGGTAAATTACATTCAATAAACTACTAATTAAACAATAAATATTATACATCAAATTTCCAAAGCAAACCAATAATGAAATCCAAGTGATCTTAATTATCACACTAATTAATAGCAAATACGATTAACAAATTATTACTTAACACATGATTTGTCAAGATACTTCAAATATTTATTCAAGCATGCTTTGAAAACGTGGAAAAAGTACTCTATAGGTGTTTTGATAATTTGAAAAAAAAAAATACACCCATTCTATTTTAAAAAGTAAGAAGTAAGATTGTCAAAAGTGTTTTCTTTGCTTAAATGAATTTTTGAAATACAAATAAAAATAAGAAACAGAAAGAATTCAAACGTGGCTTATGGAAACATATCATATTGTATTTTATTAATTCAAACGTGACTTATATAATTTTCATAGACATAGTCTCTATTCTAAAATAAATTTATTAAACTTTAGAAAATAATGGCTTCAAGATATTTTAATTGTATATTTACAAAATATGACTAATATTTAATGTTTAATTAAACTACTTTAAATAACAAAAAAAAAAAAATCATAATACAATTTTCTAATTGTACCCAACTATCCAAGCTTCACTAGCTAGTCAGATTTCCTAAGATGAGAACAAAATTCTTCCACAGCTTAGACATTAGATTTGTGAAGGGGAAGATCACCGCCCAAAACTGTTGTGAAGAGTCTACCCATCAAACCTTTATACATGCTAATGTGAACAGGCATTTATTCAATCTCCTTAATCTATATTTCTTCAATAGAGACTTTTACTATAGAAAAAAGAGATTTGGATTAAGAAAATCTGTAGTAAATCTAGTAGAAACAACCATTTTTGCTTTGGAAAAGCTTGTTGCAAATCTTCTAGTCATAAAAATTAGTGATAGGCAATCTAGTCATAAAATTGGTGTGTCTCAAATAGATGGGTTATAGGTGATTTTTAATGTCCTAATCTCATCATAAAGTCAATCTAGAACAACTACACGAAGGATACCATTTTTCTTATTATTTTTGCACCTGAAAATATGAAACAAAATTAACAACTATCACAATTCATAATATATGCAAAACACAAGCACAATAAATAAGTCATATAATTAACAAATGATAACCTAGCATCTAGGGCAAAATAACAATTACATATATCTAATAAATATGACTATCCACAAGCCACAATATACACGATAATCATTTCATCTAGCATCTATAATTGATTTTGATGGTAGGTCATAAAATAGGTCGCAAATGCATAGTACTCCTTAAGCGTTTGTTCAACCGAGTTTTTTCTATTTTATTTAACAAAAGTACTTTGAATTTTTGTGAGAAATGTGTTTATGAATATCACTATGTTATATATATACTATCTTTATAATTTCATGAGTGCGGAGAATCAATTATTGAGCACCGATCTATCAATTTATGAGTATGAGGATTTAAACATGTAACACAATTGCAACATATAAGCTATTGCCTAACAATCTCAAGATATTTATTGGCTATTAGGGAGGCAAATAAGTTGAGTCGGCCTTTGGCCTCATTAGGCTAAGTAAGACTTCCTCATTTAATTGAGCTAGGACTCAAACTAGAGTTGGCTAACAAGTTAGCTCATTTTATTGGGGAGTGAGAGAAGATGGAAGCATTTTCTTATTGAGTTGTAAAATATAATTGTGAAAAATATATTGTGACAAAGAGAACAAAGATTTTGCAAAATCTCATTACTTTGAATTTAAATCACCTTAATTATAGTATTTGGAAACATATTATTATTATTATTATTATTATTATTATTATTATTATTATTATTATTATTATTATTATTATTATTATTATTATTATTATTTATTTATTTATTTATTTTTAAATGAATCATTACTTGCATCATCCTTTTCTATGCTAGCTTGGCCTAGTTATCAAATTTATTTAGTGTTACACATAGTGTTAAAAATGGATGAAAAAAAGAGGTATAATAAAGGGCACCATATGGAGTTTTTTTTTTTTTTTTTGTTTTTTTTTTATTTTTTGTTTTTAATAGAAGTGAGGGCCATGTTTTTCAAATTCAATACAACAAAAATATAATAGAGTGATTAAAAACTATAGGGGACTTCTAAAAAACATTAAGCACATTACATAGCAAACATAGGAAATCAATATTGGAAATAAGAGTAATGTAAACACACACTTAGTGTTGACCACAACAACCATAAGTAAAAATGTTCCCAAAATGAGATATCCAAGCTCTAAGGATATCAAACTCAGAATAAAACTTCTATAAATTTTGAGTAAGTCATTGGTACCTTCATAGCTACAAGGAAAGAATTAAATGTAGTATCTAGCCAAAGATCAATTGCAATATCAAGGTAAAATATGAAATGATAAAATTTTGTTGTTGTGTTAACCTTTGTGTGGAGTAGATTTGTTATAGTCCTCTTAAAGAACTAATAAACACCCAAAAGTAATGTAAAACTTACAACTATCATTTAGGCAACATCTTATAATATTCTAATGAGAGGGTAAGAAATCCTTATAGTCAATAATATAGTACCAATGATTGACAACAAAAGAGAATCAAATATTATTAATGATTAACACTAAAAACATAAACATAAGCAATAGATAATGATTGAATAGATAAAAAAGCTAACTCTTGAGAAACTATTAGGAGGCCTCCATCATTTTCATTTATAATTAATAACACATATGATGGTATTGCATATGGTTTGGATAGGCACCCTATTATGCTAAAGATAAAATTATTTCTTTCAACCTAGATGTGATAAATCCTACTTTGAACAACAAGAAAGAAAGTTCATTCCTTATATTTATCACAAAATTGAAAAGCAAAAAAGAAAATTTTGAGATATGTTGCATCTAAATAAAAATAAATCTCCAAGAATATGAGATCTAAGAAAGTACATTGAAATAGGGCACTCAAAGAAGATATAATTGAGAAACTCCTCATAATAAAGGCCAAATGTCTATAAATATCGAGAACCTAGAATATTATGTACTATCTAAATGTACATTATGTAAAAGATCGATTTCTATTTAGGAGATCTAAGAGAGTGGCCTTAGAGATACAACTATTAAAGATTTAAAGTTTAGAAAAAGGAACGGTCTTATCCCCAATATAACTATATCAAAATTAGAAAGATATTTCATATTGAAATATATGATATTTATTAATAAAAAAAAGGGTCTAGGAGATTTGCTAGATGAATCTTACTTTCTTAGAAAACCCAATAATATTTATAGTTTAAAATAAACATAAAAAAACAAAAAAATCTAGTGATGAGGGGAAGGCACAAAGGTCTCATTTCCCCCAATAGTGATGCTAGTAGAAGCAATAGTTAGTAAAGAAGTAGAGGAGGTTTTTGGTAGTTATTCTACCTCAAATTATTAGTGTGTGTGTGTGCTAGTAGAAGCAATAGTTAGTAAAGAAGTAGAGGAGGTTTTTGGTAGTTATTCTACCTCTAAAGAAATGTTTCTAATAGGTGGGGAAGGTTTGGCTTTTGAATTCAAAAGACAAAAATGAGATGAGAAAAAAATTACAGCCTTGACAACATGACAATTTCCATTCATAAAATATTTTTTGCTAAAATATCCGTCAATTTAAATCAATATTAATGACATTAAGAAATGAAAAGTGCACATTAACTTACAAGTTAGCTCCTACAAAAGTTAATCTAGATTTATTAGCCATGAGAGCATTAACGATAAGGGGCAAATTGAACTAATCTTGCTAGCACTTTTAGAAATTTCTTTTTCATTTCAATAGCAAAAGAGGAAGGTTTGGGAGTTTTGCCCTTATCAAAACCTCTTCGAATTCAAAATTTTTGTGGTCTAAAATCAATGGTTCCACTTTTACAAGATGAATGGTCAACCAAAGAAGAACTAGGGTCCTTCATAGAAAACATAATTGAAATTTTTGGTGTAGGAGATTTGGAATAGGAAATATCCTTCTATCAAACAGATGAGTTTGAAGTTGCTTTTGAGTTTCCATAGAGAAGAGGCTTCTTGAAGAAGACTATCATAAAGAGGTCACTTGCCAACCATATAGTCAATTAGAGAAAGAGTAATCATTGGTGCCATCAGAGGTCTCCTCTTCATAAAATGAGAAAATGTCTTTCAAAGATGTAAGAAGGATAAGGCAAAATTATGGTTATGCAGTCCTTAAATGACTAAGAGATTCCTTCCAATTGAAGATGCTAGGTTAGTTAAGGAAGAGGGGTATGGTCTTGGTTAAAGGAAGGGTAGGAAGTAAGGTCAAGAATAGCCACCATACAAGAAAAGGAGGGGGAAGAAGGTAAGAAGAAGGACGAAGATAGCTTAGTTGGTTTGAGTGAGGGACTACCAAAATAGTGAGATGCAAAGGTTAGGGAACAATAGATGAGGAAGCAGATCGAGTGACCAGTGGGGGAGGGGGAGAGGAAAAAATCATAATGGAGTTATTTCATTAATTTTCTCATCATACAAGACATTTAGCCACTTATAGAAAACATAGTTGGCTATTACCCTTCTTTATATATCTCTATTAATGATGAATTTTAGTAGGTATCTCACTAAATAAAAATGAAAACTTATTATGCACAAATAGTGACAAAAGACACTTATTATTAAAAATACATACACACATTAGATACATCATTAATTAAAAACATGTGTGTGTGTGTCTAAATTCATTTTATTGTACTTTAATAATTTTAATGAATAAAATTTATTATGAATTCTAAATTTATAAATTTAAATATAATTTTTTTTATAAATTTAATTATTTATAATAAATATATCTTATTACCTTCTCTTTTTCTCCCAAATCTCATTTCCTAAATTTTCAAAATCCTCTATGATAACTGAAAAATATAATAAATAATATTTAAATTTTATTTTATATAATAATAATTCAATTATTAGGACACTCATGTCTATGTTAATTATTATTATTTAATTAGACACACTTTGATTGTGTCCAACATGTGCCGGATGCATGTTCGACCGGTGTTCAAGATTGACACATGTTAGACACAACATATCTCTTTTCTTTGAAGTGTCCATGCATCATAGATGAAGATAAATCTAAGGCTGCAACAACATAATAAGAAAAAGAGTAGGAAATTTAGGAAGTGAAATGGAAGAGCTAATTTTTTTTTCCAAAGTCTTGATTAAAATCATTAAATTATGGCATTTTTTATCAAATTTTTAAATGAGCGATTTGTCAAATTTTTAAATGAGCGATTTGTCAAATTTTTAAATGAGCATTTGTGCATCAATATGTCAACTCCAGGCTAAGTGAATCCCAAACCAATTGAATCATCAAGCTCAACTTTCATTAGCCACTTCATGAGTTGAATTTGAGCCATATATACTCAATATTTATGTTAATGACAACCATTCTACAAAAATCATTTTATATGTATCACATGAAGAGTAAATGTAAAAAAAAAATTAAATAGAATTTTATATCAAGAATATATTAATATATTAGTGTGTATATGCACACACACAATACAGAAGAATACAATATTATCGGCGAAAAAATCAGCCATGATTTCTATAGATTCATTAAATATTTTGTATGCATTTAGTTTTTTATAGGTTTATTTAGTTATGTATGTTATAGTTATTCTTGTTTAGTATTATATATATATGTTTGTTAATTAAATTCAATGATTATTAAGCTGTTTTTAGTTGTTATTATAAGTTTTAGATGGAATGCGATTAAAAAATTAATTTGTAAAGTGATTTAAATGATTATCGAGAATAATATGCATATAAAGAACATTGATTTAAAATATTTTGTAAATTTATTATGTTTAAGTACAATGTCGACTGAAAAAATATTTAATTAATATAAAAATATACTTAATAATTAATTTATTAAACTAACTACTGATGATTTAGATATACAAATTAAATATTTTATAAAATTATTAAATAATTATGAAAATCTAAATAAATTAGAAATTTACTAAATAGTAACGTTATACGTGTAGGCAGCAATGATGTATCTAATCTTCCCGTGACATTTTAAAAGGTGAAATGTGTGCATTGAATTAATTGCAGTGTAAGGATGTCAAAAATCAATGATTTGTTTCTTAGAATAAGTAAAATATATGAAGAAAGGGTAATCTATGTTGGTTGCTTGTTATTAAAATGTATTATGTGCAGCTTAATAATTATTATTGTACTAATTATTTTGAACTATATATTACAATAAAAATACTTGTATTAAAATAAATATTAGTAAATTTCAATAACATTTCGATCAATTTGTTGTACTATTAAAAAGAGATTAATTTGATAAATAATCTCATGTTTATCAATTTGTAGGATCAAAACATTTGCATCGAAAGAGATTAAAATGCATAAAAAATAGATCATTGAACTAATTAGTGCATGCCCCTCAAGAATGAGCATAACCAAACGTCCTTAGGAGAGGATAATTTAGTTGATAATCTAAAAATAATAAAGAAAAAAAACTATGAGTTAGACTTCTAAGATATAATTTATGATGCCTAATTGTCTCATAATTTTTATTCAGGCTATATAGAAGATTAAATAACTATAATGACTAATAATTTTCATTGGTGTTTGAACTATGTGAAGGCGAGAATAAAAGCTTTGTAACAAGTAGTATAAGAAGATAATGAAGACATAGAAGCAAAGGAAAAGAGAGGGTGAGAGAAAGAGATGAGAGAAACAATTTATTATTATACTTTAATATATAATATTGATACATTTATTCTATGATTAATTTTTAACATGAAATATATTATTGGCTTAAATTTATATTATTGTATTATAATTTAGCTATTTATATGATATATTTCTCTATAATGTATAGTGATGTGGAAATAAAATATTTAAACTGTGATATAGACTAGTAAACTATTAAGGGAGATGTAGCCAAATTTTTTAAAAATTCTTATAAAATTGGATAGATTTTTGCTAAAATTTTGATGTGATGTGATGTGAAGTGCCAAAAAAACTATCTGAAACCATTCACCAGAGCTATTATAGGCGGAATTGAACTACCACAATTTCAAGCGGTTGGTGGATAAAATCTATTAAAAATGTAAATTTTTGATAAATTTTTCTAAAAAAAGAGCACTTATATATATATATATATATATATATATATATATATATATATATATGATATTGAAAAATTATGAAGTTGATAAAAGCAATTTGATCTAAGTCAAAACCAAGAGATCAAGCTTTAAAATATAATTGAAAACTTTGAGATATCGCTTAAATCCTAAATAGTTCTAAATATGGAGTATTTATGATCAAATCGAAGGCCTTGATGAGCCCGATCTAACAAGCCCAAGATCCCTTGATTCTGACTTCATTTGAGCATTTAAATATTTAAAATACATCAGATGATCAAGGGAATCATTTCGAGCAGCCCGATTTGAGTGGTTTGGATTTTATACGTATTTATAGAAACGTCATTCCTCTAATCTATAAATAAATTCTTCTTCACATGAGGGAGCACAAACTAAAGAGAGCGGCTTAAAGATCCTCAAGCATAATCGTGCCACCACTCAACGGTCCACCACCGCCATGCCGCAACCACGCCTCCGCTATCGCCATCATCGCCGGCTCTTGGTTGCCAACTGGCAGCCGCGGCAAGACTGCCGACCACTGCCGCCGGCTGCCGCCATATTACCAATTATCGATCATCCGCTATCAACCACTGCTGCCGGATCACGACCACTCATTTGACCGCTGGACTATGGGCTGGCCCGGGCCATTACCACCATTGATCATCGTTGTGATACCAGCTGCCGCCACCTTTTGCTACGCTATCGATCCGCCTTTCTCCGCTGATCATCACCACGACCGCTGTCACCATTGCAAACTACCACCAACAATTATATTAACCATCGTTACATACATTGTTAGATTTTGGGATTCCCATCGCCTCTTTCTCATATACAATTCTATAATTCTGTTATCGAAAAAACTTAAATTTTGTACTCCGAAATAGATATATAGTGGAAAATTTTTACAATGCTAGGCCCCGTGATTTTTTCCCCATCTTTCTAGTATTTTTCCACGTAAAAATCCTGAAGTTTATTATTTACTCTTTAAATATCTGTGTGTCATTTACAATGCTAAGTAATTTATATATATATATATATATATATATATATATATATATATACTCACTTGATTGTATTTTAACATAGTGAATATTACAATCATGTGTTTATGTATATTGACAATTAAATAAAACTTTTTATAAGGATCGAAAACTTTCTTGATCATATAAAACTTGAGATTTATTATTATAAGCCAGCATATAATATGTAATACAAGAAGTTAAGCAATGGTATTGTTTTATTAATTAAATAAAGTTGTACACTGAGTCAAAGATGGAAGCATAAAAAAATATAAAATAAAATATTTAATAATCATTGAGTTGATTGATTTCTTAGAAATTTAATAAAAAAATCTTTAAAAATTTTACAACTTCATTTGTATCAGTCATCTCCTTCAAAAATTATGTTGCAATATTGTTTGTGCTATGAAAATCTCCTGGAGCATATGTCATAATCTTTTCTACACGTTAGTCACCTCCAAAAGTTGAACTGCAATTTCAATTGGGTGGCATTCACCTTCTTCAAGGGTTAAGGTGAAATTCTCCATACATCATAATCATCTCCTCTATACATAAGTAATACTATCTCTTAATACAAAACATCTTAAGTAAAATAACTAAAGATGGAATTTTAATATTGAGATATCTTTGATCGATACGCCCCTAAAATTAACTGATCGCACAATCTCAAGGCATTTTCAAATGCTTCGATCTAATCACCGATTTCAGAAGCTTACAAATAAACCGACCGCCTCGATGAGACAACATAACATCAAGCATAGATCAACTCGAATCAATCGCATCAAGCTATCGAGTATGAAAATGGATCCCGATCCGCCAAATGGTCACCAAAATCGACATATTTATGGTCGATCGAAGGCTCGTCAAGACGAATCCAACGAATAGATCACCCAATTCGACATCATTAAGGCACCTGATCATCAAAATACACCGCTCGATCGGGGATCGACCGCCGCCCCGACGGAGTGGTTATGGGAGTGGTTGGAAGTTTTCCACGAATTTACAAGGCCTGCCACTCCCAAAAATCTATAAATAGAGCTTCATTCTCACCTTAGGGGACCAATCGATTTGAAGACCGAGAGCTCGAGAACCACCACCTCGACCGACGCATCTATCACCAAGCTACCACCAAGAAGTGCTCAAGATCGAGCTCACCCTTAGAGAGACGCTCGTGGAACTAGAAAAGACCGCCGCCTCCTTTCTCCTCAAGATCAAGAGGTTGCTCCCGTAAGATCGCTCACCGCTTTTGGGAAACTTCTCCTTGGGTTGGAGTTGACCGATATTGTCTTTTTCTACACTCTAATATTGATTCCTCAGAAACACCTTCTTCTCCAACTAACGAGAAGCAAGGACCTCAGATCTTTGAACACATAGAAAGTTCTACAGATCGGCAAGGCCCCGGTTTTTTCCTTAACGGGTTTTCCAATGATAACCCCGTGTTCATATCCCCGCCAGGTGTTGATAATTTTGGGCTACTAAGATCTCGTGATCTACCGGAATAAAGACGCAACAAGCTAAGGCCGCCTGTGGGAATCTCGCTCCCCATTGCTATATCTCCAATATGGTTGGTAAACGGGTTTGCGCCCAACGCCTCCTCATTCTCGTGATCAAGGACGCCAAGTCTCCAACACTTCTACATAACACTGTCTCGTGAGGGTCCGCCAGCCCCTCTTTGGAAGATCGCTCAAAGGATGGAGGATTCCTGAAATTCTTCGACTCGCGAGAGGACCCAAGAAAACGCTCCAACACGCCTGGAAGAGCCACAGTTCCACGGCCTCAAAGATAATCCGATTTTCTTCCCGAGAATGATTACCCGGAATGCCGATCAACAAGTAGAGAACCCTTGGCACCACATCCATGAACTTCGATACCGCCTACTCACCCCACAAATGGTTCACCAGACGGTGAAACTCCACGCCACCTTATACGCTGATGAACTACGACGACCGGTGCGTGAAGAGTTCCGAAACAACAATGATCCATTCTCCCGCCGCCTCTTCCAAAACTCATCCCCGCTCGCTGAGATCATCTCGCAATACCCGATTCTGACGAGATTCAAGCTTCCCAGCATGGACCCTTACGATGGCACAACCGATCCGTACGAGCATATCGATCACTTTCGAACGATCATGCACATTCAGTAAATGACTCCTTTGTGTCGTATTCCCGCCGACTCTCAAAGGAGTGCTCGCATTGGTTCTATTCACTCGCTAAGGGTCCGTCCGATCATTTGGAGAGCTCGCCAAATTTTTTTGTAATGCCTCGTAACAAGAGAATCATCGTGATTCATCACATCTCTCCTGAATCCGCCGTAACGATGGAGAGTCCTCAAAGAATACTTCCGAGGTTCTCCTCCTCAAGCCCGGCATACCGTGAGTAGATCCGTAACTTTGAGGGCTGCTTTCTGAGGACTCGCCGTGATACTTCTATTCATCATTAATGCGAGACACCCATTCCTATGTCGACCGTCCACCTAATAGGCACAAATCTCCGCCGACGGTTATCGTTGCTCATCGCAAATTGAACCACCCAAGAAAGAAGAAGGTTCCCAAAGATGATGTTCAAACATCTCAAAAGAAGAGAAAAGAACCTCCCCCAAAACCTCCTCGCCAGAACCTCGATGACTCACCGTGAGAAAATATACGGCTCAACACGCCATGCAACATCCCACCGCTATTCAGAAGAGGATGGCCAAGCCCACCTTTAAAGCCCTGGAATTGGAAATCAAGAGAAATTTCGCCACTTTCACCGCAAATGAGGGCACACCAATCAAGAGTGCCACCAACCCAAGGAGGAGATTGAAAGACTAATACGCCGTGGGTATCTAGGCCGCTTTATACAAAACCAACCCGCCCAAAGAAATGCCGGGGCAACCAAATGAGGAACCGCTGGCCGGAGAGATAGAAACAATTGCAGAGGGCGGTTATCTAGCCAAATATTCATTGCCGCCTTCAAGAGCCGAGTCAAGAAGTCTCGCTGACCATTCTATCACCTTTGATGATTTAGATCTAGGGCTTCGATCCCACATCAAGATCCCCTTGTCATCGCAAGGGTCTGATCCATGCTTCAATATTAAAAGGATATTGATCGACAATGGGAGTTCGTTGATGTTCTTTTACCCACTTTCTCAAGATGGGTATAGAAAGAGAGAAGCTTCAACCCATCGGCCCAATCGTATGGATTTGATAATCTAACGGTATTAGTGGAAGGGACAATCGCCTTCCCGTAACTCTTGGAGAATTTCCGACACGCAACCCACTTGATAGTAGTCAAGTCCAGTCCGCATAATGCAATATTTGGGAGACCTCTCCAGCCTATATTCCGCAATACATCTGTCTCACCTCAAGATGAAATTCCACACCACCGCATCGCGGTAAGTGGAATCAACAGATAGACAAGCGCTATATCAAGCAAGCCCACATCGCCAAGAACCTCAACATCGAGAACTTCGACCCACGATGAGGATGCCTCAAAGGGCTTCTCCAGCTGAAGATGTAATTTGTCTTCTCGTAAGTTGATCCATCGCAAAGGTGAAGGTGGGATCGTTGTCGCTCACCGACGTAAATCAAAGATTTTCTCGTAAAATCAAGATATCTTTGCCCGAGCGATCCGATATTCTGGCATTGACAAGTCATTACGCACTCCCTCAAAGTTGACTCAACCTACAAGCCGGCGGATACGTAAGAAAAGAACCTTCGCTTCAACGATTGCAGTCATAGAACAAGAAATCACCAAACTGGAAGTCAAGTTCATTCGAGAAGTCTACTACCCCACCGGTTGGCTAACGAGTGTTAGTCAAGAAGGCCAACGCTCTCGAGAATGCATCACTACACCGAATTTTAGTCGTGCATGCCCAAAAGATAGCTTCCCCTTCCCTCGACCAACTAGTTGATGCGACATCGACATCGATCTTGAGCTTCATGGATGCTATTCGGCTACAATCAAATCGGGATGAACAAAATAGATGAGGAAGCAACATCCTTCCAAGCGAGATAAGGGACTATCTTTGCTTGTCATGCCATTGGACTAAAAATCTTTGGAGCAACATATCAGCGCCTTATGAATAAGATCTTCAAGGATCTTATAGGGCCAATATGGAGGTGTATGTTGATGATATCTTTGGTGAAGAGCTTGGAAATATCACGACATATTTACGATCTTGATGCTTTGACATTCTTGACACTACAAGATGCGGCTCAACCCAAGTAAGTGCATTTTTGGAGTTTCTCTGCAGGAAATTCAGGCTTCATGGTCTTTCAGTAGCGGGATAGAGGCCAACCAGAAGATAAAAGCACTCGAGGACATGTCACCTCAAAACGTCGAAGGAAGTCCAACGCTTGACCGAAGGATTGCAGCCTTTATCACGATTCTTGGCCCGCCAGATAAGTATCTACCATTCTTCAAAATCTTGGGTGCACGAGGAAATGGATTCCGGGACGATGAATGTCGACCGCTGAGCAACTGAAGTCATTTAGCTTCCCCTATTATCAAAGCCTATCCAAGAGAGAAGTCATACATCTTGTCGCTTTCTCATGCCGTAAGTCTGCGTCGATACGCTGGAGAATTCATCAACCACCCATTTATTATGTCTTCTCGATACAAGGACGCTATCCACTAGCCAGATAAGACAAATTCTAGTATTCTCGCATCTAAAATTATACCGCACTTTCGTGCCCACACCATCAACGCCTACACTCATCTTCCATTAAGAACTATTCTCAAAAGCCCCATGTATCCGGAAGGTTGATGAAGTGGTCTCCGAGCTTGAGAGTTTGACATCCATTTTCTTCCACGCCCCGATATAAAGTCACAAGTGCTCACGACTTCGTAGAATGTACCATCCCATCACCACCAACAGATCATTCATCACCCATGACAAATCAATGGACATTATATGTTGATGGAGCTTCGTGTACTTCTGCAAGTGAGCGTGAATTTTGCTTATCTCCCCAAGTAAAATAACTTTAGAGTACGCTCTAAAGTTCCCCACCAATAATGTCACAATGAGGCCCTCATAGTGTGACTAAGGCTCGCCATTGACAGAGGTCCGTAACTTAGCCATCTACATGCACTCACGCCAGGCCTCAGTTGAAGGAGACTTCGATACCCGCCATCCGCATTGCCGCACTGCCTTTTGGCAAAGTCACTTGCCGTAATCGAGACCCATCGATAACTCATATTCGGGAGCGTAACACGCGAGCGTGATGCCCTCTCCAAGTTAGCCACAACAACGACAGAGATCTTTTCAAGAGAAAATACATGAGGACATCCACTTTCCCAAGATTCCGCCGGGTGATACAATCTCGAGGACCCAAAAGAATCTTCATCAATTGACCGATCATGTCCTTTCTTCAAAGCGGCCTTGCCAACAGACCACCGATGCTATCCGCCTCACGAAAGCAATCAACTTCACCATAATCGGTGATCTAACTCTACAAGCTGTCCTTCTTAGGGCCCTACTTAAAGTGTCTACCACCTTCTGAGGCTAACTATGCAATGCGAGAGGTTCATTCAGAATTTGTGGTGAACATTTGGGAGGAAAAGCTCGCCTCAAAATCATGAGGCAAGGTTTTACCGCCTACAATGAAGAAGGACGATTGAGTTTGTAAAGAAGTGTAACAAGTGTCGCTACATTCCAATCTCACTCATACACCATCTCAGAACTCACCACAATAGCCCGCCCTTGCTCAATGGGGATCGATATAATGGGACCCTTTCCCATTGCCACCGCAACTAAAAATTCATAATCTTGGCTGATTAACTAAGTGGGTAACCGCCAAAATCACCAAACAAATGCCAAGCAATTTGTCAAAAAATATTATTTGTCGCTATTCCAAAGAAAATCATCACCGATAATGGACGCAGCTCACGTGAAAGACATTCACATCTTTCGCCAGAGTCGATATCCGCTATCAATCCAGATCCCATCCAGCAAATGGGCGTAATCAAGTCACCAATACAATACTAAAAGGGCTAAAGACACGATCAACCACGGGGCAATGGGTCAAGAACTATCCAATGTTCTTGGCTTACCGACTACATCAAGGACCCCTACCGGAGAAACGCATAACTGTTCGAACGAGGTCGTTATTCCACATCGGGTCCCGAGCCCTAACCCATAACTTTAATGCCGACAAAGAACGACGATAAGATTCGATTCCATCCGGATCTCCGCAAGAGACCCGCACATGTCAAGACAATGGCTTCTATCGAAAGGATTGCTCGAGGTTTCAACCGGCGGGGTAAAGCCGACCAATATTCGCTGGGGACCTCCCTCGAAGTCTCGACAGAAAAGGCCCACCGTAACAAACTCACCCGGGGAAGGCCCATGCGGGTGGTGTCAAAATCACCGCTCAAGCGATGATGGGAAGACTCTCCCACGCACTGAATGCTACAAACCTCCGGTACTACCGGACGACGCCTTTTTTATTCTAGTAATGCGAAAACATTATCATCGCATGTTGTAGAATTATTGTTATCAATTTATCGATACTGCTTTGTCATTTATTGTCCAACTCAGGTGTTTGGATTTATGTTTATCTATGTTAAAATTCTCATACTATTGTGACTTTTTCGCTTATGCTTGCATTTTAAAACACCACTCAAGAGAGATAACTATTGTTATCTCATTCGTGGTAAGATCGATCTGTGGAATCGACCGATCTTCCTTCATCGAGTAACGCCTCGATAAACAACCTTGATAAGTTGGCAATCCCTATAGACACCTACAACTTTCTTCATAACGTTAACATCATCGAGTAAACGCTCATACACAACCGATAGTCAAAATCCTCGATCTGAGATCTTATGTTAACATCGCCGAGTAACGCTCGATAAACAACTGATAAGTTGGCAATCTCTATATCGCCACAACTTTCTCCATACAACATCATCAAAAAACGCCCGATACAACCAGATAGATCGAGAGGTCCGCAGGACTTCCACCCTCTTCCATACGTTAACGCCATCGTAACACCCCAAACAACCGATAGTCAAAAATCCTGATTCAAGATCTTCCTATGTGTTAACATCGAGTAACGCCTCGATAAACAACTCTCTAACCGCTTCAACTTTCCATAACAGTTAACATCATCGGTAAACGCCCGATACACAACCTAGATAGATCGAGAGGTTCGAGAGAACCTCTATAAATATATTCCGTGTCATCAAGTAACGCTCGTAATGATCTTAGAGATTATCCTAAAGGGATTGATGATCTCTTCTACGTAATCTTTATCATCGAGTACGCACACACACTAAATATTCACAAACAATTTTGTATTATTAATTTTCTCGCAACATACAAGTACAATCAACCGTAAATAATATACAACACTAAACAAATGCAACATAAAGGAACTACAACTACGCCTTGATGGTCTCATCAGATGATGAAGAACTATCTGAGTCATCCTCGCTGCGAAGGGTCGGGAAGCTAGGGGAGAAAGGACCTCAACACCGCCTCTTGATACGCCAAGCGTGTCCCCTTCAAGAAACCCTGATGAAGCCTTCATCAACACACCGCCGCTTCCAAAGCCTTCACCTCTACATCATACACGGTCTCTCGCCTCAACGTGATCCTCAATGATGAGAAGTCCTCCACGCCATGATCCGCCTCCCGCTTCTACCCGAGATAAGTCCTCTTTCTCTCAAAGTGAAGGCCAGAACTCTGTTCTTTGCCTCAAGACTAAACCTTCTCGTAAAAGATCTTCGATCCTCATGAGCAACCAACCTCGTTCTAGCCTCCACTAATTCATCCCGAGTCCGCTTCCCTTCCGAAAAAGAAAGAGAAGTCGCTTGAGTCGCCAACTCGTCCCACACTCATCAAGTTGATTCTCCAACACCTGACATCTCTTTACTTTCTCCACATACCGCTTCTTATATTCACCATGGAGAACTTGACCTTCAATTAACTCCATTCAAAGACAATGTTCATTTTGAAGTCAAGTTCTTGCTTCTTCAAGATCTCAAATAAGAAAATTACAGGAAATGGGAAATAAAAGATGATGAACGCAAGGATATACGCTTCTTCTAAGATGTCAATGCACTCACGCAGAATGATTCAACACGCCCTCGTGAATGAAGATCCTTGGGGACTACCACTGGGGCCTTTTCTGCATCTGATATCACCATCACCTCTTCGCCCTTTTCCTCTTCTCTATCGGAGACGGGTCCTTCTCTGGAAGAAGCCGAGGACGCTGGGAGATCTACTGGAAACCTCTTTGGCTTTCAACGAATCGCATAAGACCGCGGATGAATAGAAAGCCCCAACAAAGATTCCTCCCGCACAAATCTGATATATCAATCTCAAATCAAGATCTTCAATATTCTGAATTTCCCCAGGATATCTTCATCACAAACTCAGGGAATGGGTAAATCTCTCGCCTTTCCCATTTCTAAGACCCCGCCATTCTTCACAAAAAAGAATCGCCCAACTCTTGGGAGAATCCTTCGTCCGAGGTCAAGTACCGACTCGCAGTGATACATGCATCGCAGTAAACTTGCACATCCGGTAATGAGGTCGGTCGCGCCGCTCAAAAGACTATAAGTCCCATCACGATCGCCATTGCCCGCTCGAACCTGGAAATGCAAACCTGATGTCGACAAATACATCTCGGGATGGGGAAACCGCAATCCCACCAAACTCATCTCGTAAGTGGTGAAATACCCATGCGGAGATTGGGCTCTATCGACTTTCTGACACTTAAGAACCAAATCATTCTAAAATAATATTTTTTCCAAGCACATCAATGTGTCTCCGTGATCGACGACTCCCACCTAACCTTCCCCTCCCATTTTAGGGTTCTGCCGCCTCCAAGGTGGGTCTCTTTCAAAAAGATTCTCACCCATCAAACTACCCGGGGAGGCTGCACTCGCAGGGAGATGAGAAAGATCCAAAAGAGTGCCCAAACTCCCACCGGGGAGGCTATGCACTCAAGAGGAGGAGAGGTTGATCCAAAAAGAGTGCCCAAACTCCACCTGTGGGGAGGGCTATGCACTCTGGGAGGAGTGAGAGATCCAAGAGTGCCCAAACTCCCACCGGGGAGGGCTATGCACAAGAGGAGGAGAGGTGATCCAAGAGTGCCCAAACTCCCACCGGGGACATGCACTCTAAGAGGAGGAAGGGATCCGGAGTGCCCAAACTCCCACCAGGGGGAGGGCTATGCACTCTAAGAGGAGAAGAGGAGATGAGAAAGGTGTGCCTTCTCCCTTAGCCCTAGGGGGGTTTTTATAGACCCCTTCTAGGGGCAAAAGCGTAAAAAACCGCTCAAACCGCTTCAAACCGGCAAACTCCATTATTTCACTGCGGAGGCTTCATTGGGCCGGCTCATATAAGCCACAGACGCTTCGCAAGCGCGGCTCATGGCTGAATCGCTGACCACGGTCGACTGCCAGCTGTTGAATCGCCGGCCATGGCCGTGAATCACGGCCATGGGGTTTGAATCATTCGCTCGTGCCGGACACTGCTTGGCCAGACCGCCATGGTCGTGAACCGGCCTCGCACTCCATGACCTGCTTTTCCAGCCTGGTCATCGACTCGATTCCGAGTTGTTCAAGATATGGCTATATGCAGGTATATAAGGCTGATAGCATGGCATGGCGCCATGCCATACCTCCAAGGAACGCTCGCTTCCCCGGATGATCCAATCTGAAATCTCGCCTTCGCAAGATACCTATATAGATATTTGCCTCGACGCCTTCCACAAGTTATAATATCTTGAAGATTTGTTCTCAAAATGCTTGACACTCTCAAATTTCATTGAACTTATTGATTTGACATATATTTTGATGATCAGAGATAATGTCACCCAAAAATAAAACCGATACTCCTCGTAAAATTAATCATCAAGCACGAATCTCAAGGCATTTTAAATGCTTCGATCTAATCACCGATTTCAAGAAGTTTACAAATAAACCGACCGCCTCGATGAGACTAACATAGAACATCAAGCATAGTCTCGACCGACCGAATCGACTGACCGCTATCGAGTATGAAAATGGATCCCGATCCGCCAAATGGTCACCAAACCGACATATTTATATCGATCGAAGCGTCAAAGACTAATCCAACGAATCCAAGATCACCCAATTCGACATCATTAAGGCACCTGATCATCAAAATACACCGCTCGATCGAGGGATCGACTGGCCGTCCATGGAGTGGTTATGGAGTTTTCCACGAATTTACAAGGCCCACTCCCAAAAAAAATCTATAACAGCTTCATTCTCACCTGAGGGGACCGAATGATTTGAAGACGAGAGCTCGAGAACCACCGAATTGACGCCGACGATCTATCACCACCGCCACCACTGAGTTCAAGATCGTGAGTCACCTTAGAGATCGCCTCTGGAACTAAAAAAGACCTGCCACGCTCTTTCTCCTCAAGATCAAGAGGTTGCTCTAAGATCGCCTCACCGCTTTTGGGAAACTCCCTGAGTTGAGTCAACGATATTGTCTTTTTTCTACACTAATATTGATTCTCAGAAACACCTTCTTCTCCAACTAACGAAAGCGACCAGATTCAACACATATGAAAGCCAGACGCAAGTGCCCCATTTTTTCCTTAACGTTTTCCAATGATAACCCCTGTGTTCATATCCCCGCTTGTGTTTAATTAATGACGAAGATCTCGTGATCTACCGAATAAAATTCTCTAAGACGCAACATAATGGTTAAAATTTATTAGAAATTTCAAGTTAAACTTGCCTGCACTCGAGTACTCTTGAGATGAGTGATCTTATAAAAAGTTAGATTGGAAGACAAAATCGTGATGTTATTAGACTAAAATGGACAATATCTTGATGATTAAGAGCACTAACTGTTACACTTTAGATTTCAACTGTTCTTCAAAACTTTTATACGATAACCTCAGTACACATGATTCACATCCACCTCTTAAGATATATGCCACAATTTCGTTTTTATCCACCCAACCATCTCCTTAGGGTATACGCCACAACTTCACATATGTTGTTTGGTCATCCTACATCATCACCATCAACAAATAGAATATAATATTCACATTATTTATTATTTTGACGTCTTTTCTAGTTATTTCTTTTAGGCCAGGATTTTCTGCTTTCTTCCCTATTTTATCCGAATTTTTACATAAAAAAATCAACCACCTCTTTCTATTTTGATTTTTTCCGAATACTTACTAAGCCAATAAAAATCATCTCTCTCTCTCTCTCTCTCCTCAATTTCTCGCACTCAACATGCATGAACTGCATATCAATATTTATTCAGTGAAACTGAACCAAAACTGTCTTTGCGGACATAAAATAACGAAGGACAGATATTCAATTATTTTTCATGAAAAACATGGGTCAATCATTTGCCCAATAATTTGCCACACAGTAAATATATCCATATATTCAACATAAATGCAAAATGTTGAATAATCGTTGTTGACCTTTGAGCTATTTGTTAAAAGATTAATGGCAGCCACAATGACTTCATGCATATATATGAAATGGCAATACTTTTTTCTTCATTCAATAAATTACAGACTGCAATTTTGAAGTTGTAACTTAGCGAGGAGACACGACCTCATGGCGTTGGCCCATAAAGAAGCTCGAGTTTAAGCAGGTTGAGCTCGATTTTTTTAATTAGCTCATACGTCAAATCCTGTGAGCGACAAGATCACATTCAGTCATACTGGTACAACCACTAAATGAGCTAAGTATGACCAAAAAAAACACAGAAAGGTCTTCGAGCCAGCTGAGAGTGGGCTCGGAAATTCCCAATCGGCCCGATTATTTGAAAAGATATATATATATATATGTATATATATATATATATATATATATATATATATATATATACATATATATATGTATATATATATATATATAGAGAGAGAGAGAGAGAGAGAGAGAGAGAGAGAGAGAGATTCTTATTTTTTAGAAAGATGAGAGAAATAAATATTCTTATGCATCTTATATTAGTAAGTTATATTTTTGACTGGTCAACCCTTTTTTATTTTTTTAATTCGCATTATCATATAGATGACTAACATGTGACGCATGTACTCTGTGCATGAGAGCGAGAGAGATAAAAGAGGGTTGAATTTTCAGTAGCCTAACGGATATACGATGGTTTATAACTATTTCAAGTTACTTATATAATTGGCCAATAGAAATATAAAAAATAAAAAAATTAACATCTTGCTATAGCTATGAAGCGTGAAAGCCCGCATTTGAATAAAATATGATATGATATGTCTACATGGAGAGAATCTCATGTATCGTGTTCAGATATAATTTTATATTCGGACATCAAATACTAAATGACTGTATCTGATTAGTATCCGAATTCATTTTTATCGACATAACATAACACAAACAATAAGACACTGTACTTCATAAACATATTTTTTTATTTTAAAGGAGCTTTTACATATATAGCACACATACTCTATATATTTAAATATATAACACTCAAATTTCATATTTATATAAATATCACTCAATCTTTAATATTACATCAAAATTAACATCATCATTAAGTTTTTAAAATAAAATATAGCTTTTTATACATAAGAAAAATGATATATTTATAAATATTAAAATTGTTAGATATGTGAATGCATAAATGTAAGTTAATTTCTTTCTAATTAAGTAATAAATAATATAAAATATATAATTTATATTTTCCAATACTAATGACATCACGATATGGAATATAAATTATTAATAAATTTCAATAAATAAATTTTCATAATTAAAAATGAGTTGACACACACCTAAAAAGGATGAAGAGATGTTTCTGGATCAGTATTTTGGGTACTTTAAAGGTTATGGCACATATTCAACTTTGAGCCGTGACATAATTTCTAGTTTGACTTCAGAAAGATGGCATCAGACAACTCTGAAGAAGGCTATAGGCACACAGCATTGGTTTAGCTTCTAGAAAAGACAACTCCAACTTTAATTTGCATTAAAAGGCTAGAGGCTTGAAAATGGCATGGCATGACTTCGATCAAAGCTCTTTGGCTACTCAATTTTATGATATAAAAGAAGAATGGATGAGGATGAGGATGAGATAAAAAAAAAAAAGGTGTGTTTAGGGAAAAGATGAAGGGCATTTTCTTTATGCTAGTTTGAGAAATAGTGTTCGTTAGTGTATAACTATGTTGCTCTTGTGTCACACTTTATTGGGTAAGAGTTAGTGTTTAATCTCTTTGTAGAAAGTCATTGACTTAATTTTTGAAGTGTTGGCCACAAGTTGAGATTTGTCAAGCTATGTATGACGATTTAAAAGTAACCATACTTCAAAGGCTTCAAGTTGAGCCCAAATAAATAAATAAAATAATAAAAAGAAAGGATAAAAAAAGAAGGAAAACTCCTTAGTTATATTATGAGAAGTGGATCCCCCTATCATACATATCACAAAATGAAAGTAGCACATATAAGTCCACACTACAAAATGTCTAATCTATTGAAATAGAATGCAATAAACATTAAAAGGGATTAGCAAAAATTAAATAAAAACTATCAAAGGTGGAAGAATAAATGTTTAGGAGATTTTTTGTTAGAAAATCTTTCAAGATCACCAATGGATTTTTTTTTTCGCTCACAAATCCATTGATACAAATGCATTTTTTGTGGTATGATTAAAAAAAACACAGAAATTATCAGAAAATGATTTAGTTGCTACTAATCTGAATGTATTGTATTGATTCCACAACCTACTATTCAGATCGATGGTTAACATTTATAGGAGTACAAGAATATCCTAGAGAAGCAAAAATATCAAATTGTTATAGTAGAATGAATAAGACAAATTCAATTTTACTGTGTAAGTGGAGTGATGTTTGTTAGAATCTATTTTGTAGTTAGAACCCCCCACCCCCTTCCTCTCAAATTAAATTTCCAAGGGTTGACAATAGTTGACTGATTACAAAGGTGATCAAAATTAGTTGTGGATAAAGATTTAGTAAAAGTATCAACTCATTGATTGTGAGTGTGTATATAGTGTAGAGTGATTTTATTTGATTTAAGATGATCATGGATGAAGTGGTAGTTGACTTTAATGTGCTTGGTTTAGCTAAAAAAAAAATAGAATTGTTGGTAAGAGCCATGAATAAAAGGTTGTTGTAGTGAATGAGATAGTTTGCTGCATGGGAATGTAGAATTCTTGTTGTAGCCATCAAAGCCATACCACGCCCATGGTGGTTGTGGCTAAAGCACTATATTTGGCTTTTGTTGATGAATTAGAGATGTTGGGTTTCTTTTTGAATGCCCATGATATAATATTGTTTCTTGAGTAAGAATAATAAATAGTTGTGGACTTATGGTCATTAGGGTCCTTGGCCCAATATGAGATGGAATAGGTGGTGTCCTTGTTGTATAGGAATGCCATAATTTGAGTGCTTTGAAGGTAACAGAGAAGGCATTTGAGAAGTTGAAAGTGGATTAAGAGAGATTAGTGCATTGCTTTATAGAGTTTGTTCATAGTGAAGATAATATATGGTATAGTGATGATTAGGTACTACAAGGCACCAAAAAGTTGGCAGAAGTAAGAAGGATTGTCGTATGTTGTAGTTATGGTGGAATTGTAAAGATTTTTGGAGCAATTTTTGTTATGGAGTGGACAACAGGTAGTCATTTCAGATTTCTGTAGGACTTGTTTAATGCAATTTTCTTGGTGATGAAAGAGGCTAGTAGAAGTGTGAAGGATTTTGATGCCAAGAAATTGAGTGATGTGTTCTAGTTTCTTGACATAAAATTTGGCTTGAAGGTATGTGACAAGGTGTTGTATTCATCAACATAGACTGGTTGGTATTTCTTGGTGTTTATCTTTGTTGTAGCTAAAGATAGATCAACCAACCATATTGAATTGGAAATTATATTGTAATAGAAATTAGAAAAGTAGAGAACCACTATTTGGATGCTTTCAACGGGCCGTAGATGGATTTGTGGAGATGATATACATGGTTGGGATTATAAGCATCAATGAATCATGGAGTTCTTTATGTGTAGTTGACTGTGGAGAAAGGCATTAAAGATGTGTAGTTGGAGAGTTTTCCATTGATGGTGAATGGCGATAGTTCTGAATACTCAAACGTTGAGAAGTTTGCAATAGGATTGATAGTTTCAAAGAAGTGGATGCCATGTTCATATTTAAAATTATGAGCAAACTAAGCATGCTTTATATCATGTAATAAAGCCATTAAAGTGTTTTTTAAAGTTTCATGTCCAATGACATGCAATGATGTTTCGAGTGGAAATGGATGGAACCAAAGTTTATAAGTGACTAGTTTGCATCTAAGTGAGCAAAAGATGCTTGTGGGAATTTTGTGGGACTGATGATGGAATTGTTGGTGGTTGTAATATTGTTAAGTTGTATGTTCTAATACAATGAAGAAAGCATAGAATAATTACCATAAAATGGTTCACTTTTTATTAATATGAATTAATTATATTAATTCCACAACTAGTGTGCAGACCAATGGTTAATATTTATAAGTGTACAGAAATATTCTAGATAAGTAGAATGATCAAATATTATAATAGAATGAATAAGAAAAATTTTGTTTTGTATTGTGTAAGTGTAAGAGTGGTGATTGTTAGAATTTATTTTGATATTAGCCCTTTAAAGTTAAAGTGTCCAAAGTTAGATAGTTAACTTGTTTAGAAGATGATGAAACTTAATTATGGATAAGAATTTCATAAAAATTTTAACTGTTGATCTTAAGTATGCATATAGTGGAGAGTAATTTCATTGGATTTGAGATGGCCATGATGAAGTGGTAATTGGTTTTAATGTACTTTCTTCAACCATGAAAAATTGTATTATTGGCAAGAGCCATTGCTGAATGGTTGCTGCAGTGAATGAAAGTAGGTAGCTGCATGGCAATGTTGCAAACTTGTAACAATCATTGAAGATAGATCATTAGGGTGACTATGGCTAAAGTCCTGTGACCTCACTTTTAGAGTGAGTTCTCAACTTCCTCATCATAGTTCCAAGACTCTTATAGACACTAAGACCTCCTTAGTCTTTAGACACTTTTAGTAATTAGGTGAACACTTAACTTATGCCTAGAGACTTCGAAGGGTTAGTCATAGGGGTCGGTTATGCTTTAGGGATTTAGGGAGACTTGCCCATCCCAGGGCCTAAACCCAACTTATGTGCACCTCCTCAAATCAAATATAAAATTCAATTCAAATACCAAATCCAATTCCAAATTTTAAACTAAATGATTGAAACCCATGATCAAATCCAAAATCAAAATCCTGCCTAAGCCTTATGATCTTAACTTGTGGACTTGACCCTTAACCAAATTCAAATTAATCCAAATTCAATTAATTTTCTTAAAGATCAATTCAATCCCTGAATCATTTATTAAGTTCAAGTCCAAACGCAATTCCAAATGATTAAAACCCAAGATCAAATTTAAACTCCCAAATCCTCCTTAAGCCTCATGATTGAATTCCATGGGCTTAGCCAAATCTCTTCCCAATTCAATCCAACTTGATTGATCTCTTCATAAATCAATCATGTTTCATTTATATTAACAAATATAAATAAAATACAAATTCAAATAACCAAAACCAAATTGAACTAAATCCAAATCCAATCAAATCCCAAGCTAACATATATGGACTTACCTCCACGAGCTTAGCCAAATCCCATTTAAATCAAGTCAAACTCAATTGTCTTTCTTACAAATCAATTATATATTCAATTAGCTTCCCAAATATAAATGAAACCCACACTTAAATGATCAATACTAAATCAAACTAAATCAAATTCCCTTCCAAGCCATATGGACCTACTTTCATGAGCTTAGCCAAATTTACCTTCAAACCACTCCAAATTCAATTTATTTTCTCATAAATCATTTATATCTTCATTTATATTCACAAATATAAATGAAATATAAAATAAATAGCCAAAACTAAATCCAAAATCAAATCAAAACCCAATTTAAACCCTTTAAGCCAATTCCTTAGACTTAACTAAAACTAACCTAAATCAAGCCAAAATCAATGAATTTTCTCTTGAACCAATCATTACTTCAATCATCTATCCAAATATAAATGAAACCTATAATCATCAAGCCAAATTGAAATCAATTGGAGTCAAACCCAACTTAGCCCTTTTGACTTGAAAATTCTAAATGAACCAAAACCCATCATAGCCCAAATAGATTGCAGTTGGATTTATATTTCAATTCTAAACTCATATATAAATTCAACTAAACCTTAATCAAACCAAAACCAAGCCAATTGACTCATTTAGGTCCACTTACTCAAAGTGGCCTAACGAACCCATATGAACTAAGTTATAATCCAACCCAAATTGGATTGAACCAACTCATCCAAACCTCATACCATGATCATTAAACACCCTAGATGAACAATTGCCTTAAATTGGGTCAAATTAAGTCAACTTGGTCATTTGACCAAGTCAACCCTTAGCCCATATGAAACCCAAATTAGCAAAAACTAATCCTACACCAAATCAATTGAAACCATTGATTCACACCAACTCATAATCAATGATTGAACATGTCTTGAACATCAATTGGGCCAAACCAAATCCAATATGCCGTTTGACCCAAGTTGACCCAAATTGACCTAAAAGGCTAAAATAGGTCAAATCATGATCCAACCCAAATTGATTGTGACCAATAACTAACTTTCATTCTAAATTGATTATTGAACTTGACCAAACCCATAATTGAACCCAATTTGGCCAATTGAGCCCAATTGACCAACTTAGTCCAAATTGACCTAAATGGTCAAAGTGGCCAAAATCCAAATTAAACCTAAATTGATTCAACTAAAGCCTACAATCATTTTTAATTAACCAATTGAACTTGAACCAATACCCAACTCAAACCAATCTGACCAATTTGGTCAAATTGGTAAACTTCACCCATTTGACCTATATTAATCCAAATGAGCTAAAATCAAATTTAGGCCAAATTGATTAAATCCACTTGAACAAAAGTACTTAAAATCATTATTTGAACCTAAGGTAAGCTTTGGTTTGACCTAATTTGACCAATTGGTCAACCTAACCTAATCTAGCCCAAATTGACCCAAATGACCCAATTGACCAAATTGGGTCGGTCACTGACGAATTAAGGCATACTTAAGGCTAATAATTTATTTTTAAGTTTGAAACTTCATAAATTCATAATAAATTATAAAAAAAAATCCAAAAATACAAATAAAGACTCATTTTAAAGATATTTCAAAGAGGAATATATTAAAATTATTCTTAATTAATTTTGAATAATAATTTAAGCTTAATGAAGATTTAATTAAAATTTTAATTAGCTTAATTACTCTATAATTAATTAATTAATTAATCTCAAAATTTTTGGGATTGTTTAGGGGGATGACTTTTGCATCTCCTAATTTTCTTGGAATTTATTGATTAATTAACTGGGGAATTTGATTGATTAAGCCCTAATTACCTTTTTACTTAATTAAGTGCTAATTAATCATGTGAATAATAATTTAATTAATTAGTCAGGTCATTTATCACTGTTTAATAGTGAGGAGACTTAGGGAATTGGATTGAGGCCTCTCTCCTAATCTTTTCACTAAATTTCCTTTATTTTTTCAAGAAATTAATTAAGGATTAATTGATTAATTAATTACTTAATTAGTTTAATTAAAATTTAAAACACATCAGGACTTAATTAATTAATTGAGGGGTAGTTCTTTAGGTGTTCAATAGCTTAAAGATATTTAAGGAAATTGTGGTTAGCTCACATGTGTGGGAAAATCATAAATGTTCTTAATTAAGTTCCTTAACTATTAATTGTGAGCCAATTGTATTAGGCCTTGTTTCATTTCGTAAGACCATTGCTAGTTTACTTTTTCAATTCATTTGCATTTCATATTGGCTCATAATTATTTAGTTATTTATTTTAAGTTAACATATGTAAGGGTTAATTAATTGATTTAATTCATATCTTAACTTAATTAATCCATAAAATCAACCAAATTACCTCTCATTAAATCAAATTACCTTACAAACATGGGGATGGAATTAAGATTAGAAAACTTCTTCTCACATTCCTTAAGTCAAATTAAACATGAAATTAAAAATGATATTAAAAAGCTATGGTTTGCTTTAAATAATTTTATTTGATAATGATTGTCTTTAGAAATTAATTTGATTGAATGAAATCATATGTTTATATTCATTTATTCCTCTCCAATCATATTAAATGTTGTATGTCATTTGATTCATGCATTCATTTTTTGCAAAATCAATTAAATCAAATGGTTTTCTTTATGTCAAGCTTGCATGTGTTGATCTAATTTAATATATATATATATATATATATATATATATATATATATATATATATATATATATATATATATATATATATATATATATATATATATATATATATATATATATATATATATGTATATTATGACTATCATATTAAATCCAAATGTATTTTTCAAAGCTTATAAATGAATGATTACATGTTCTATGAATGCTAGTTATAAATACATAGGGGATGTATGTGATTATAGCTTAAGTATATGAAGTGAAGCTTCCTTCCTTTTATTCATAAATTGATTTATGTAAGTATGAATATTAATCGGTATATAGCTTGGACATCTCGAGAATACGAGGCTTTAGTTAGCCCCAAGGAGGTCATTTGATTATCTCACTTCCCTGATTTAATAATAGCATGTACTCTATTTGATTTCACTTTTTTGTACTTCAATATTAGAATTTGAATAAAGTTTTAATTTATATACATAAATGATTCAATTAAATTAAATATCATTTTTGCATGGTTTTCATTCTACTAATTATGGATACATGTGTATGTATTTAAGAAAAATGGGTATATAGTCTTGGGAATATGGCTTTAGCTAGCCCCAAGGAGGTCATTTGATTACCTCAGTTTCCTGGTTTAACAAAGGCATGTACTTATCTTTCATACATGCATGTGTGTATTTAATTAGAGAATGGTAATCCCTTTTTTTATTATAAATACATGTATTTGTAATTGTTCAAGTGATTTGGAGCTCTCTTTATTATGTTAATGTATGCAAATTTACATATGGTTTGAATGCAAATAGTATATAGTCTGGACATCCCGAGAATACGAGACTTTAGCTAGCGCCAAGGAGGTCATTTGATTACTTCACTTTCCTGGTTAAGTATGACATGTACCTATTTAATTTCATCCCTATGTATTTTTATATAAGAATTTAGATAGCTTTAAATTAATATAATAAAATAGTTTAATCAAATAGAAAAGTATAAATTTTAAATATACATACTTACATCTATCATTCAAGTGTAATAAAACATATTGTATGTGTAGGTATACTTAGGACTTAATCACTTGCATGTTATGTGTGATGGAAAGGAATGATTTAACATGTGTCATGTGATAGTAATTCAATTAGATTAATCTTAAGATGCCTTTCATACTGAATAAAATTATTTAAAGTGAACCTAAACTTAGGATTAATTTAAAATGTGTAATAAGCCATTCATTAAAGAGAACTAAATAAAATTGACGTGCTTTAGAAATGACTTAAAGTAGTGTGGAGAAAAAATTCCCATACACATATAGAGTCGCCTTCAAATCTGTTGGTGAGAAGGAGAGGTGAAATTATATATATGGAAATTCATCTTGGTAAGATACCACGCAGATCCGCAGATGTACTTATTCAAGTGATCAAATACATCATCAAGGTATAGTGTACTATCTCGAAAGAAAAAAATCACTACCCTTTAATGGAACCAATCACCCAAATAAGGACTCCTAAGGATGATGGGTCTGTATATGTACCAAAGATTCTTCCCCTACTTTACATGAAAAAGTAAAATAAGGTTTATTTTAAACTAGGTTCGTTAAGTTCCCTGCAGGGGAAGCCCCAATAGTTAATTACATCCTAAGGGACGGGATCCCTTAGGAAAACTCTCGATTAAGATAAATGATCATTGTCTCTTAATATTTCAATAGGGAAGGACTATCAATCGATTGGTTTATATTTTTGAAGATCAAATGAGATTGAGCAAAAGTGAGAGTTATTATCGAAGATAAAATAAAAGTTAAGTAGGAGATGCCCACGATGCTAGGAAACCTAACGAGCATCTCAAACTATCCCAAAATTGGGCTTTACATTTTAGAAATTTATTTAGTTTGTTTGAGTTATATTTTTCATTAGAATTTTAAGACTTAAGATTCCTTAGCACAAGGTTAAGGAAATACCTAAGAGGTGAGGAATTATGCTTATGGATCACAAAGGAGAGAAGCAATTTCAGAACCTAAATCTAGGGAGCTTTGGTGAGGGCCGAAAGCATAACCTAAATCTAAGGCAAAAAGTGGGTAATTGGTTTGCCTCCATAAGAGAGGACAAACCACCCAACAACTTAGACTTACGACCACCTGGGGGTGGCCGCCAACTAACTCCCTATGATTTTAAATACATGTAGGCAAGTCTTTATGCTTATGCAAGATAGCTAAACTATTTTTATTCAGAAAGAGACTAAGTCCCTAAACTCATTCCTTAAAGAGACTAGATCATGTAAAGCGACATGCTTCAAATGACCTAAAATCTAATGCATTTCAAATTTAATTTTATTATTATTTTGGACAAATATTTTGAATCATGCTAATAGAATTTTTATGACTAATGTATGAGAAATCATATTATTGGCCAAAATCAGTGAGAAGGGAGGAGGTGAGTTTCCATCACTGCTCTCACAGGTCAAGCTGGGTTCTCTGGCAAAGGTGGAAGTCCTCCAATCAAGAATAAAATAAGATGTTGTTGTGCATGGTATTATAAAGAAAAGCTCATCCTAGCTAAGGGGTTTCTAATTCTTTTATCTTGATTTTAATCCTAGGCTTTAGGTGAGGTTATAAGTTGTTTAATTTTATTCTGAGTTGTTAAGTTGGCTAAAAGATTTATTTTTCTCAAAAGAGCCTAATCCACATCCAGGCCATACATAAGGCAAGGAAGAAACTAGTAAAAGCATGCCACTTAATGCAAAAGCTAAACAAATCACCAATCAATTTATAAAGCTAATCGTAAAAAGAATAAATGACCGCTTGTGGTCGGGCACCATCGCACAAACCCAAAAATATCAAATTGGGTAGCTGAGCTCTACCCTTATATAACCCGAATTACAAATGAATTGAATTTACATTTAAGCAAAGGAATTCATTGTTATGGGGGCTTTCAAACTTTATTATTCCTTCTTTTTTCTTCTTTCTTTCTTCTTCTCTTTTTCTTCTTTCTTTCTTCTTTGGTTCCTCCTTTTGGATGGTTGGAAAGTGGATGCTCCAAGGCTTCACATGATGCATAAGATAGGATCTTATGACCAATGTTCATCCTAATCCCCATGACAAATCATTCCAAAATCCTAATTATATAAGTTTTTACATGAAAAGGAAAAGTAGAAATCTAACTAACACCTGCAAAATAAAGGTTAGTTAAATCACACCACACAAATCCCAAGCATGTATATTGGACTTATCACCCCAGACATGGGTGACTAGTCCACCTATATGGATTATGTAAAGGGGTATAAGCACGCAAGCAAGAAGTTATATATTTTATTTATGACCTTAAGCATAATCCTCAAAAAGAATAGTTAGACTAAGCACGTCCTACCATTCATTCTATGAGTATACACCCTAACATCCAGTTTAAAACATATATTAAAAAATAAAATATAACATCAAACTATGCACCAACCTAACCTAAGACTAGAAGTGGTGACTTAGGCTAATGTGTATGCTTTGAAGGCTTGTGTGGTATGCTTAGCTTAGGACTTTGGGTTCAAATTTTCTAAGTGTGAAGAAAATATTCAACTTAGAGGAGGGTTTAATTTAAATTATTTAAGTGTTTTGGGTTTGTTTTATTTCATGTTTTAATTTGGTTTAAGTGAAACCTATAATTAATTACTAAGTAATGAAGAGAGGAAAAGAGATGAGAACTTCTCTTTCTTTCCCTAACCTTAAGTAATTTTCTAAAGTAGGTTCATGTTTTAGTTTCATTTAGGTGAATGTTTTGATTAAATCTTTTAATTAATCCTAAGTTTAGATAAACTCTAAACCAAACCTATTCAAAAAGGAAGGCATTTTAAAATTAAATAAAATGAATCAAAATTCACATAACACACATTACTTCATTTCTTTCCCAATATATATGCATATGGATGGATCCTAAGCATATCTATACATGCAAATGAGAGTAGTTAACACACTTTATGATGCATGCTAAGTAATCCATTTAAGAAAATTTAGAAGTTGAATATGCATGATTTTTCTTAAGAAGAAAAGGTTTTCCTTATCCAAAATTTCACATACATGCATGAAAGTAAGAAAGACATAAAATACATCATTGTTAACCAGAGGTGTAAGGTACAAGACCTACTTAGGGTTACTTAAAGTCTCGCAACCTCAGGGTTGTCCAAACTAATATACCACTTTCCTTAAGTACAAACATGTATATAAAAGAAATGAAATGGAAAAGAAAAATGCAAAAGTTGTTTAATAAATTTGTTTTGTTTATGCAATTTATGCATGCAAGTATAGGCAACCCTTCTTAGGTGAGAGCATAGGGATGAATAGGGTATATAATTAAGTAAGTGTTGGGTTCTTTTCAAATGAACCCTACATCTTACCAACTCCCATTCAAAACTATGCTAACATAAGAAAGAAAAGAAACCTATGCTAAACATGCTTTTATAATACTTCACATGCAAGCTTATAATTAAGATATGAAAAGCATTCTTTCAGATTTGATATTTCATTTATAAGTTTTGAAAATATTTTGGATTTAGTAGTGATAATAGCCACTCATATTTTACTTTAGCCAACACATGCACATTTGATATAAAGTAAACAATTTTCTTTTTTAAAATTTGAAACATGAAATTATGAATGCGTGAATCACATGACATACAACTTAACATGTTGGGAAAGATTCAATGCAATGAAAGCATGTTAACAAACTCACTTTACTTAAATTTTGAAGGCATTCTTCAGGAATAAGAAAATTTAGAATAAATCAAAGTGAATTTCAAAATGATTTTTGTTTAGTTTGAAGTTTGATTTAATTTTGAAAAGGTGATATGAGTTTGTTGTTCCTAACTCATACCCACATGTGTTTTGTATTTTTTTTAATTTTCAGATAATTAAGTCTATTTTTCTATGTTGATTAGGTTAAGGTATGAATTAAGTGGCTTAATTAACCCTTACCTACACCACCTTAAAAGAATTAACTAAATAATTATGAGCCAATGATATGACATAAAACCCACAAGGAATTTAAATTTGCAATGCACCTAATAATGAAAAGGCCTACTGTAATTTGGCTCACAATTAAAAGTTAATTAAGCTAAGGGGTTTAGCTTAAGTACTTTTAAAACACCCTTTCACACATGTGAATTGGGTTTTAATTTCCTTAATTAAACTTTGGCTATTAAACATCTAAGAATCTACCCAAGGTAGATTAATTATGTTTTGGAACTTTTTAGAATTTTTGAAAATTGATTATAGGGGTGATTAATGAGTTAACCCTTAATTAAAAGGGGATTAAGAAGAGATTAATGGGAATTGTCCATGATCTAAGGGGAGATTCGATCCCGATCTAGCATGGAATCATATCAACCCACACCATCTAAGCACAATAACCAACCTATCCAACAGTTGATTTCACATGCCATGAATATTTCTTTCACAAAGGACCAACACCTCCTAATCTAAGTGGTCAAAAAATTTCATTCCTCGTTGAAGGGGATCACTGGCACTCGAGATTGATGTGGTAGCTTTGTCTGGTGGAGACGAAGCCCTGTTAAAATTCCTAGGCCTTGAGATTGAGTGGATCAATGGAAGACCAACTCTCCTCCTTGAGCTTGACTTTGAATTGATCCTCTGATATGGGAACTCCAATGTGAGCTTGAGTGAGCTTGGATTGGTCCTTAGAAGGAGTGTGTAGAAAAAATTGGAAGGAGATCAAGTGTAGATGAAGTTAGCAACTCACTCCACCTCCTTATTTTTCCACAGTGCAAAATTGAGAAGGAAGAATTCTACTCCTCTCTAGAGACCTTGGGAATGCTCTCTGATGATTGCTAAGGGTTCCTAGGCTC
Organism: Cymbidium sinense; assembly: GCA_021442155.1. Lineage (NCBI taxonomy): Eukaryota > Viridiplantae > Streptophyta > Magnoliopsida > Asparagales > Orchidaceae > Cymbidium > Cymbidium sinense. Next base: position 25,631,961 of record CM038217.1, on the reverse strand, counting down.
CAATCGATAGTGAGTGTGTTGAAATTTCATTGAATTAGGGGGAGTATATCTCCCCCTATGGCAATCAGATGGCTAAACCATTCTTTGCCATTTTGATCTAATTGACCAGATTGGAGAGTTTATTTAGGCTATTTTGAGTGTACACATGGTTTGATCCCTGGTGGATTCTTCCCATGTCTTTGATTGAGCTTAGAGAATTTGAAACTCAATTTCAAGCTATGTGGTCGGTTTGGTCTATGGGCCAAATGGGCTGACTCAAACCCATTTGGTTGGGTGCACCACTCATCACTAAGTCCCCTTGAGCTTTTAGGAAAGCCTCAAGTGATTATGAAGAGGGTATGACCAAAATACCCATGGGTTAGGCCAAAATTTGTTCTATGGCCTAGGGGTAAAATGGTCATTTTACTATTTTTTTTAATTTTGGTATGTTGGGAAAATTGGTTTGGCCAAGTTTCATTGGATTTGGAATCTATTTGATAGTGTTTGGCTCATGTTGACCCATTTAGGTCAAAATGGGGCAACTTGGGTCAAGTTGATCAATTGGTCAAATTGGGTCAAGTTCATATGACCATTTGAAATATTTTGGTGGCTTTAGTTTGGTTCAATTTGATATGTATTTGGTTTTGGCTCATATGACTTCATTTAGGTCAAATGGGTCAAGTTGACCTATTTGACCCATTTGACAAATTTGGGGTAGGTCAACATGTAGGTTTAGGTTAGGTTAGTCATATGGAGTGGATTAGTATCTTTATTTCCTATAAATTTGGGTTAAGTTCAAGTTTGGCTCAACATGACCCCTTTAGGTCATGTTGGGTCTAAGGTCAATTGGGCTAGGTTGGGTCTAGTTGGCCAATTAAGGCTTTGGTCAAGTTCCACAAGTGATTTGGGATGGATTTGACCCATTGGTTTCAAATAATTTGGCTTAGATCAAGTTTTGACACATTTTGGCCCTTTAGGTCAAAATGGGTCAACTTGGGTCAAGTGGGTCAATTGGGCTAGGTTAGGCTCAAATGTTGGCTTGGTCAAGTTCAAACATAGGTCATGAGTGAACTTAGATCAATGGTTTCAATCAAATTGGCCTATGATGGATTTTGGCTATGTTAGGTTTCATTTTAGGTTAAGTGTTGACTTAGTCAACCCTAAGATTTGACTTAGTTTGACCCAATTTGATTGATTGATCATCCTATGATGATTGTTGATCATGCTGAGAGGCAAGTATGAGTTTGGTTCAATCTAATTTAGTTAGGATCAAAAGTTGACTCATAAGGGTACTTTAGGTCACTTTGGGTCAAGTGAGCCTAAGTGGGTCAAATGGCTTGGTCAAAGCTTGATTTGAAGTTGATTGATCTTGTATATGGACTTATGACTGAAATATAAATCCATTTACAAGTGGTTTGAAGTCAAATTGGTTTTGATCCATTTGAAAATTTCATATTCAAAGGAAGCATATGAAGGGGTCTTGGGTTTGATTTTTTGATTTGGGTTTTGATTGTTTGATTAAAGTTTGGATTTATAAATGAGCTCATGATTGTAGGTTTGATTGAACCATGAGAGAAAATCAAGGGTTTGGCTTGATTTGAAAGTGATTTGGCTAAGTTCAAGATTTTGGCTTGAAAGGCTTAGATTTGATTTTGAGTGGATTTGAGTTTGATTTTTGGAATTGGTTTTGATTGTTTGAATTTATATTTAATTTATATATGTGAATATAAATGAGAATATAAATTGATCATGAGAAAATTTCAAGAATTTGAAGTGGTTTAATCATGATTTAGGATAAATCCATTAAAGGGAATTTAATGATTTAATAGAATTTTTAATTTGAAATTTAATTTTTGAATTGGATTGGATTGATTTATATTTATATTTCATTTATATATGAGAATATAAATGAGAATATAAATAATTTTTGAGAAAATCCCAAGAGTTTGAATAGGTTTGATCAAGATTTAGGTTAAATCCATTAATGGAAAATTAAAATTTAAGGAATTTCAAGGATTTTAAATTTGGAATTTAATTTGAGGGTTTGATTTGATTGATTTATATTTATATTGCATTTATATATGAGAATATAATTGAGAATATAAACATGTTTTGAAAATCCCATGAGTTTGAAGAGATTTGATCAAGGTTTAGAGTTGATTTTGGCTAAGTCCTTTAATGGAAAATTAAAGGGACTTAAGAAAATTTTCATGAATTGATTTGAAATTTTGAATTTGATTTGATGGGTTTGAATTTATATTTCATTTATATATGAGAATATAAATGAGAATATAAATGGAGTATGAGAAAATCTCAAAGATTTGAATAAGTTTGAATCACAATTTTGGCTAAGTCCATAAGAAAGGGTTAAGGACTTAGAAAATTTGAACTTAGGAATTTTTAGTAGATTTTGATCATGGGTTTCAATCATATCTTTCAATCATAGAATTGAATCATGGGATTGAATCATGGAATTGAATTGAGTTTGGAGAAAATCAAATAGAATTGATTTGGAGTTTGACTTGAAAGAAGGGAAGTGAGGAATGGTTTAAGCTAAAGGGTAGGAAATTTTCCTAACACCCCTAAGGCATGACCTAGTCCTATGGATAGCTCTTCTAAGTCTTCTAAGGCTAGGTTGGAGTGTCCACCTAATCACTAGATGTGTCCTAAGACTAAGGAACTTTTAAATTATAAGATAAATCCTAAGCTTAGGATGGAGGGATTGAGTGCTCTTTCTAAAAATGAGGTCAACAAAGGGCACCCAATTGGTATGGTGTGACCCGCAACATGTAGTGTTGAATGATTAACAACACAGAGATCACAAGCACTACAAAATAATCTATCCTTAACCCAAGGAAAAGAAAGAATCCAAAGCTTTGTGCAATGTGGCTCTACTTATGTCCAAGACATAAGAGAGAGGGAAGAAATCCACTAAGGGATAGAGTGTGAACCTTCCACTAAGGAAGCAGGTTCAAGTAATCTACAAGGAGTTGAAAGGTTTGATTTGATTCACACTGAGGAGAAAAAGATTTGATTTGTTCCACTAGGGAAGATGGTTGAATTTGTTTCAAATTTTGTTAGGTTTGAATTTTTAGAATGAACCCTATTGGTTTGCAATGGGTTATACTAAGTAGGAGCCATAGAAGCTAAGACCTAACTTAGATTTACCAATCCAAAGTGGTAGTATACTAAGCACATAGTAGGCCTAGCCAACCAAAGGGAAATGCCTTTTGGTACAGAATGGACAAGTCTTAAGAAGAAAGCACGGGGAGCAGGGAACCATTGGGTGATCAGTTGGGCAACAAATCGATGTGACAGACCCAAGCTGAGTGAATACCACTGGGAGACTTAAATCAACTCAAAGATAGCCAAGATTAATTTTATTTTTAGATTTGTTTGTGGATTCCATCGGTTTGCATGGATCATACTGAGAAGGAGCTTATAGAAGCCTAGACCTAACTCAAATTTACTGAACCAAAGGGAGTAGCTTCCCGACAGATGGGATAACTATCTAACCAAAGGAGTGCCTTTTAGCTTGCAATGATCAATTGAAGGGAAGAAAGCTCGGGGACTCACATCTTCCACTAGAAAAGATCACTGGGGTGATCAGTTGCTTTGGATAATAAATCGAATCTGACCTAAGGCTGCTCGTCAGTTTGCGATAATCATGCTAGAAAGAATGTGTCATAGTCTTACATATTCTAAAGCGAAATGATCACCGGGGTAACCTGCTTGTGGAAAAATAGATTGAACGACTGGGGATGACTCAGAGTGAGTATCGACCAGGATTTATCTCTCACTAGGAGTGCAATTCCTATAGAGTCTTCGCCCAAAGATAGGATGCACCTTGGGAGAAGGGGCACATTGGGGGGCTTAAATTTCTAATCCACAAGAAAATTAATTTTGTTTATTTTATCATGGGCCCTATTAGTTTGTGAGAAATCAAATTGAGAAGGAGCTTATATCGACTGACTATCTCAATTTACTAAACTAAGGAAGAATTTATGCATCCGTGACATTTTCCAATAATGGAACTAAAATCATCCATATTTTCTAAATAATCAATATATAGAAATGGCTGTAATAAATATATTTCTAAGAAAAAACAGGTATAAAAACTATCATATAGTGTGTTACCACTAGGTGCCCATCAATTTGCAAAATTAGCTAGGAAGAAAGCTGGGGACTCATAGCAGAACTTTCTGGGATAGTCTCCCGGCGGTGCTATCGATCTAGAACTCTTGAGTGAATGCCATTGGGGGACTTATATCAACTCAAAAGTAGTCAAGAAGAAAGGAGCTCTTGGGGACTTATCCTAAACCTCACATATACTCAACCTAGTTAGAGCATGATGGCTTGTTTAAGAAGAAAGCATAAAGACTCATATCTTCTTAAACAAAGTCAACACGAAGTAGTTTACTGGATGGACAGTGAAGCATGCCATACTAACAAGACACTCATTGGTTTGCAATGGTCAAGAGGAAGAAAGTGTGGGGACTCACATCTTCCAATAAATGACCACTCGGGTGACATACTAGCGAGGTAGTATGTAGTCTTGACCTTGAGCAGCTAATGAATTGAGTGTCACAAGGGTTTGCTCCCACATCAAAGTAGCTCAAGACAAAAGATTTGTGTTTTTTGTTGTGCATGTATTAAAAGTAATAGGACGCCACTGGGGGACTCTTATACCTACATTAAAACACACTAGAGAATTATGAAATGATACCACAAATGGAAACAAGAATTCCCACTAAGAAAGGATGCCGCTTGGGTTCTCTAGCACCTATCTTAGTTATGCTAATCAAAATAGTATGCCTCTCGAGTTCTCTTACACCTATTCTAAAAGCATTGAGAGATTGTGTTTGTGTTGAGAAAGAGGGATATGATGCCATTGGGGGACTCTTACACCTACCCTAAACACATCATGGTGGATTCGCAAGATAAGAAAATAACACTTCGATAGAAGAGAAGATTTGATGAATGGAAATAGATTTTTATTATTTTTAATAATGATTATTTTTAAACAAGTTTTGTTTCATGGGTAATATTTATTTAGATAGAGTCCATTAATTAGAAGCATCGGGTGTTCCCCTTTACAATCAATAAGCTGATAAGATCCTCCTTGGTAGGCCTTCTCTATGACATAGGGGCCTTCCCAAGTGGGTTCAAACTTGCCTCCCATCTTTTGATGAGCACAATTGGTCTCTTAGGACTAACACAAGTTCTCTACTGGAAAGACCTAGGAGACTTGTTGTGAGCTTGAATCATTTTGGCCTTACAACGAGGTTCTGCAGCGACTCTCCTCCAAACCTTTGAGCTCTTCTAACTGCAACTTTGCATTCTATTTTGTAGTGATCTTGTTACCAAATGCTGTCCTTAGTGAAGGGATTTGAACTTCTAAAGGAAGAACAGCTTTAGACCCATACACTAAGGAAAATGAGATAGACTGAGTTGGAGTTCGGTATGTGGTGTGATAGGCCCACAATGCTTCAACCAAAGTGTTCGTTCCACTGTATTTTATTGTCATCAAGAGTCTTCTTTAGTATCTGGATGAGAGTTTTGTTGAATGCTTTTGCTAAACCATTAACTCTGGATTAGTAGATGGTGGAGTATCGCCAATCTATATTGTGTCTTCTAGAAAAGCTGTTGATCTTCGTGATTTTGAATGTAGTACCATTATCAATATAATTTGATGCACCCTGAACCTATATACAATATAGTTCTGAAAAAATTGAAACACATGGTGAGCTGTGACCTCTTTGAGTGGGATGGCTTCAGCCCACTTGGAAAAGTAATCTATAGTAGCTAAGATGAATTGGTGCCCCTTAGAAGAAGGAAGACCGATTAGACACACAATGTTGATACCCCAACACTTGAATGACCATGAAGCCAATGTAGGGTGTAGAATGTTGGGTGGTTGGTGGAGGACCACACCGTGCACCTGACACTGATGGCATCTCCTAGCTATGTCCACGTAATATGTAATCATAGAAGGCCAGTAGTATCCAAGTCTTTTAATCTTAGACTTCATCTTTGGACTAGATTGATGAGCTCCACATAGACCTGAATGGACCTCGATTACAATGCCATGGACTTCGTGTTTGTCTAAACAACGTAACCATATCTAGTCAAAGGACTGACAGTAGAAGGGGTCATCAACAAGAGCATAAGAGAGCTCTCTATTTTACGTGATGGGCTTGAGATTTCTCTTGAGGTAGTTTGCTGGTATTTAAATAATCTATGAACGGTTTCCTCCGATCAAACTCCTTATCCATTTTGGCAATGACAATCTCCCCTTCAAGAGAAATTCTCTCGATGAGTTTAGAATCAATAAGGGATATGACTTGTCTATTTTGGACCCTTATTGAAATGGACTCATCTTCCAGACATGCCAATTGTTTGGTAAGTTTTGGTAGGCATCTCTTCTTGTGTTCTCTGGGGAGATGGTGACTTTGGGAATCCAAACTTCATGGTATACTCATAGTAATGATGAAGCTTGGGCTTGAGGACCTGGTAGGGCCCTGTAATCTAGTTGATGACCAATCGAGAATCCCCAAAGATGTTGATGCTCTTGAGACTAATAGTGATGGCTAACTCCAAATCAGCAATCAAAGCCTCATACTTGGCTTCGTTATTGGTGCAGGGGTTGGAAAGATAGTATGAGAATCTCATCACATCACAGTTTGGAGTTAGAAGAACTATTCCTACCCTTACCTTTCATGGGTGAATAGATCGTGGTGCTTCACCTTTAAGAAATGAAGCAGCACCATCAAAATACATCTCCCATTGGCGGTTGCCGACCTCCCCTAAGTTCATGATTTGTTCATTGGGAAGATCTTCACTAAGTGGAGTGAGGAAGTGAGTAATAAATCGTTAGTGCTCTTTTACTGAGGAGGGAACAAATGTGATATCAAGCTGCGAGTATCATGGACCAATGTAACATCTAGAAAGCATTGGTCATGTCATGAGATACTATAGTGGATTGGTTTGAGAGATCAAGTTCACCTTATGAGAGAGCATGTAGTGTCGTAGCTTCTAAGATGCAAAGATCAAAGTTAGGCAATGTTTCTCAATAGGTGGATAGTGTGCTTCTGCAGGGATCAGACAACGACTGAGGTAGTAGAGTGCGCTTTCCTTCCTCTCATCATTGGCTTGGGACAACAGAGAACTGAGAGAGTCATCCAATGCAGCAGTGTAAAGGATGAGGCTTGCGGGATAGAATTTCTAGAATTGGCAGTATTCTTTAATATCTTTGAATGCGTGCTGGCACTTATCATCCCACTTGAACTTGGTATCCTTTTGACAAGTGCTAAGAAGGGTTTGCATCTCCCTAATAAGTTTGAGATGAAGCATCTTAGATACGCCAGCCATCCTTGAAGGGATATGAGTTGAGTTAAACTCTTAGGAGGTTGCATTTCTAAGATAGCTTTAATCTTTTCAGGATCTATTTCTATTCCCCAATGTCGAACAACAAACCCAAGGAATTTCCCTGACTCTGAATGCACACTTCAGGGGATTCATATTGAGGTTATATTATCTTAATCATTTGAAAACTACTCTCAAGTCAAAGAGGTGGTCTTCCTTTTCAAAACTTTTGACTACTAGATCATCAATGTAGCACTCAACCTGATGATGGATGAGTTCATTGAAGATCTGAGTCATGACCCGTTGGTATGTAGCACCAGCATTTTTAAGGCCGAAAGGCATGACCCTATAATAGAAGATTTTGATCATGGTTTGAAAAGTATTTTCTTTCATCTTCGAGACATCTTGATTTGGTTATAGCGATGATCCATCCATGAAAGAGAAGACGCATGAGATGAGGTAATGTCCACCATTAAGGTATAGGAAGAGAAACTCATCCTCAGGACATGCCTTATTTAAGTCCCTAAAATCGATAAATATGCGAATTTGGCCATTCTTTTTCTTAACCGGATGACACTAGCCAACCGTAGGATATTTTTCTTCCTAATGAAACCAACATCGATTCTTGACTTAAATGACCTATTGTTCAATTTCTAATCACATGCCTAGGAGCTTGCTTAATAGGTAACGCAAGATCTATCTAGCTTGGACTACTACATCGAGAGATAATCTAGGCATTTCTTCATAACTCCATGCTAGTTCTTTAAACTCAATCAATACTTAACTAAGTCATTGGTTTCTTCTTCATTCAACAATGAACGATGTATGTCGCAGGATTTTCTTCCGTCCTGAGGTTGATTTCTTTTAGCTTATCGATTATTGAAAGCATCTTCTCTTCAAATTTGGTGGTGTCTCTTTGACTTGGAGATTATCTGGGCCATCTGAAGTTTCTACACACACACTCTCATAAGAGTTGGGGATGTGTGAGAAGAACCTGTCATATTCCAAATGGTTGGTAACAACTAGACAATAATCTTCATCATCGATAGGACCCACTATACCAATCCTAGTCCTGCCCTTGATTGTGCTTCCCTGCTTGTATTATTCCATAATTTTTTGAAGTAATCTGACCTGTGCTTAGACCAAGTGTAAGGAACTAAACCTTTCTATATAAGATTTTGAATACAAGGAGAGTAAATGTCAAAAGGTAATTCCATTAATTCTTTAAGGGTATCTTCCTCAAGTCCTACATCGAGCTCTGGACTTGAGGATGATGAACCTAAAAAGAACCTCTTCTGCTTCATGTCATTGGAAGACTTAGGGACTTTCTTAACTATACCTTCAACTTTCTGAGATGTAAGTGAGGCTAAGGTTCCCAACTCATAGTTTCACATAAACCATTCAAATACTTTGCTTTTCTTGGAGGCCCGGTCTTCATCTCTGGGTCGATCAAAAGTCACCTCCAATGGAACCCAGAGAGGGTTGGTGGTATACTAATCACATTGACTCATCCTCAGCTAGATTCCAAGTCTTGTGAATAGTAGGTACTCCTATGAACGGAACATGACCTCTTGGTCAAGGCCAACTAGGGGTCTCCCACCTGAACCTCTGTTTCTCTCGCCTCTACCGGTGGAGGTTGACATCCTACCCACATGTCCATATGGAACTGGGTGGAATGTGATATGATCCACTTCTTCTTCAATCTTTGCTCACTTGACTTTTCTTTTTTTTTTCATTTTCTTTTATCTTTTCTTTTGTTTCATTTTCTTTTGCTTTTGCATTTGCATTTGAATTTTGTCCAAGTTCACAAGAAAGGGTGTTTTGAGGAAGATAATAGGTTGCATCCTCATAGATCTCAATCTCTCTAATTAAAAATGGCTTTTCATCCCCGTTGACATGGTATTCAATTCCATCTTTTTAGAACTTGATGCATTGATGAAAGGAGGATGTAAAAATCTTATTTTGATGTATCCAAGGCCTACCAAGCAAAGTAGTGAATGAAGTATTTGAATCAATGATGTAGAACTTGGCTTTAGTCTTCCAATCACCGATCTCTAATGGTAACACTATAGAACCTAAAGCCCGCTCACCTTGATCATTGAATCCTCTCAACATCATTCTATCTCCTCAGAGAGTAGAGATGTCAATCTTCAAATGGGCAAGGGTCTTTAGACTCATAATATTTATTGATGCACCTAAATCCATGAGAACCATGACAAGTTTGAACCTGTCCATGTCGACTGTAATGTATAAGAGATAGTTATGATCGAAGTCCCCTAGAAGAGGGTATTCATCTGTGAAGGTGATCCCTTGGGCTTCTTTTGCCTAGTATGCTTCCTCACCTACAGCGGTCAGCTGAGCTAAGCATATCTCAAGATCAAGGAGGGCCTTGATTAGTGATTCCCTCATCTCTTTGGATAAGACAAGGGCATCATATATGCTTAGCTTAGATGTCAACTTTCTTAGATGAGAAAGGACATTGTAGTCCACCTTCGACTGGTCTTCCACAAGCATATCCAAGGGTGGAGCATCCTGTGGAAGGGCTTCTCATCTTCGCATCAATGACTTGTTTCATCTAGAGGTGCCTAGAGGTAGAACCTTGCCACTATGGAGGTTGACTTCGGTAATCTCGGGAGGTAAAGTGGTGGCAAGTTCTACTTGCCTCGTGCTCACCTATAGCTTCTCCTATGGGACTCTCAAATCGATGATTCCAAGTCTATCTCAAGAGGTGAACTGAGTATTTGAGTTGGAAAGTCCAACTCAATCGAAAGAGGAAGATCAAAATTGTTATAGTTAATTAGACTTGAAGAGTTATTTAGGAATAAGAAGACAACTCATTAGAAGAGACATGATGTAATTCAAATTAGCTTTATTCTTCAATTTCTTGGAAATTTTGGAGGTACAAAGTAGAAGTCAGAGTGAGTGGAGTAAGGGATTTGACCTTATCCACGATACAAGAGTTCTACTAGTAGAAGAAATAGAAGAGCTAGCTGAAATGGAAGAAGTCACCGTGGAAGCTACAAGGTGGAGGTCGACACGATAAGTGGTCGAGCTAAGGGGCTATCCTGCTAACTCATGTCGCTCTGAACTCCCACTTTCTTAGTCTTGGCAGTGACAACTTGCAAACCTTCCTTGGTGTTGGAGGTTTGAGCTGACTTAGGCACCTACAAGGAAAGCTTCTTGATCTTCTGGATTATTTTCTTAGATGTTTTAGATAAGAAAAATGTCACAACCTTCTTTGGTTTTGGTGGGATCACTTGTATCCCCAAGGATTACCCTAATGAAACTAGAAGGTTGTTCCACAAGGTATTCATTTGGGATAACTACAACACCGATCTTGAAACTGTGTTCAAGCTAGTCCTTGATTGTAAAGCAATCCTCCAAAATGTGGCCTAGTATACGGTGGTAAGGGCAAAAGTTTGGATCATGAGTTTTGCCTACTTCCTTCTCTCATAGTTCAGTAGAAAATCAAGTTTCTTTAAGAGATTCTTAAAGATTTTCCATATTTCCTCCCTCTTAAAAGAATAAGGTTTATTTAACTTATCTAATAAAGATTGTACTACTGGTGGCAGATATGCATGCCAATCAAGCTGATGGAGGCCGATGGTTTCTCTTCTGGTGGTGGCAAAGGAGGTGGAGGCCGAGGTCATCCTGACCCATCTATAGTGCTACTTCCCTTGTCAACCCGCTCGCTCGTGTTTCTTCTCATAAACCTTTTGGGATTTTCTTGGGCAACTAATGAAAAGGCAACTGTTTGGCCTCTCCTGGTAGACTAGCAGCCTTGTTGATTAGCTTCTCAAATGTCTTTATGGTGAAGCCCTTAAGCATGAAGGCAACTAGGCCATGGATATTCTTCAAGAGAATCTCAATGGCATGTTGTTTAGAATGTATTTACACTTCATACTCGTTATGCCATCGAAGAATATAATCAACAAGTGACTCACCTGAGTGTTGTTGATATAATGAGATCTAAGAACCCTTTGAGCTCCAACAAATCTCTTGATGAAGAGTTGCTCTAACTCAACAAATGTCTTTACTGAACTGTTGGACAATTTAGCATACCAATCAAAAGTGATACCTGCTAGACTACTGACAAAGAGTCTAAAGGGTAAAGCATCACTGCCACTTGTGTTGCAACAACTGGCCCTGAAGTGAGCTATATGCTACCTCAGATTCCCACTGCCATCAAAGCTTTTAAAAGAAGGAGGTACAAAACCCTTGGGATACTAGATATCATTGAATTCCTTTGGGTAGGGTCTACCCTTTGGAACCGATGATCCTCCTCAGGCTTAAGCCAAAGCTTCCTTCACCTGCTGCTCAACCATGGATTTTAGATCTTTTCATGTATGGAGGTACTATCCACTACCTTCCTATACATACTAGTGCTACCTTGCTCAATGGGAGGTAGAGTCTTAACTAGATCTAAGACATGCACTAGTTCAAGCTGACTGACATCGATTGTACTAGGATGAACTGAAGGGGCTTGTTTCTGAAGCACTAACACTGTTGCTAACAAGTCCTGCAATTGTTGTGCTATCCTATTAATCTGCTCATCTTTCTACCTTAATTGTAGTCAGAGGTGATGGCTAATTTTGTGGTGTCTCCTTGATCAACCTCATCACCTTCCATGCTACTCCCTAAGAAGAGAACCTCTAGTATCGACCATGCATACACTAATGAATCCCATCAAGTCATCTGGGATCAACTTTCTTCATCGAACATGTGTAACCTAAGATCTCCTTTTCTTCCATAGCAGTTCAACTATCTCATCTAAGGATTGATCTAACCAAGGTGTAAATAGTTTAGCTAACGTGTGATCTATCATGCAATGAGAGGCACCAACCTCACCAGAAGTTGGGGAGTCAATCCGTGGACTGCATCGCTAAGAATGATAATCGACATATGCATAGGGTAAAAAATCTAGGATGTTCCTCTATCACTACTGCAGCTGAACTATCATCTAGAATATCCATGATAACTATCACCATCTCCGCATCCATCTGTATGGGCAGAGTTGGTGAAGGAATGACCACGATGCTCCGGGGTCGCCACTTCTTCCGCACACCTAGGGCCAAGCAAGAGAGCTCCCTACCACAATGGGTGGTGGGAGGAGTAGGATCCCTTGACCATAGCGGATCACCAATGGGGTATCCTGGATGCGGCCTTTATGGCCTTAGATGGAATGGGTGATGAAACCTCCTGATGGCGGCAAGGTAGAGTGGTGGGGTGGAGACAATCGACTCAGGAACAAGAACTACCTCCTGGTGTGATCCTGAGGAGAATACTATCGAATGGCGGGTAGTGGAGCCGAAAGTCAACCAAAAGCATAAGCTGACCGGTGAACCTTCATCCCTCTCTACTTGTAATATGATGGGCCTCCTCTCTCTCTGATAGATTTTTCCTCACCGTGAGGGATAGATCAAAGATGAAACTACCGGACTATGTCAGATGCTCGCCTACATGTGGCATAGCGAAGCTGCATGACCTCCTACCCTAGAAGTAGGTGCTCCACCTGAGGAGAGGTGATGAACGGATCCTCGTGGCATCTTCTCTATCTGATCATGAGAGAGGATGAAACTAGTTTTCCATAACCAATGGTGAAGTGATCATGGGAGAGTAATCCATAGTTGTGGCTGCAGCCTCCGGCTATCCGAGTGTGGAAATTGACCATACAAATTCTTATTCCTACTGCAGTGGGGATGAGAGTGTGAGCTAGATACTCAAATGTGGGATGCAAGCCCAAAACCTGGGGAGCCTTACCTTGAGGGTACAGATGGTAGGTGCACACAGGGCAACATGGGCAACTCTAGGATGACCGCAACTAGGATTGGTACCGCCGATCGATGGAACTACAACAAATTAAGTCTGATCGCCATAGCTTTTCTTTTGAGAAGATATTTAAATCGAGGTAAGCCTACCATGACCGCCCACCACATCTTCTTTGATATGGTGAGGGAATGCCCTCACAAGTGATCTGTCCCCAATATAAATGGATCAAGTGGGTATGGTCTAAATGAGGAAAGTCAGCCTGATCTAAGGCAAGGTCCAGGCCATGTGGGAAGGTAAAGAAAAATTTCTGAGAACTAGCCATGAAAAGTAAAGAAACTAAAATTGCACTTGTAGCACTAAAAAAAAAGGATCTACAAGAAATGAACTTGCATGTTTCTATCTCCATGATTTTGAATTTTTTGAATTTTGAAAATTTGAACCCACATCCAACAACTTGGAAGTGTTAAGTGGGGTTCAAATGAATTTGGAAATTGATTGAAAGAAATTTGAATATGAATAAACTTCAACAAATTTAGGTATGTTGAAATATGGATTCAAAAATTTTGATAGGATGATTCCACAGGTTCATTATTTTGTTTTGAATTTGAGTTTTTGTGATTTTGAGGACCCTTTCCTTTAGCAAATTTAGGTATGTTAAAGTAAGGGTCAAATGATTTTGTGTTGTTTGATTGTTTTGGAAATTTTTACTTAGTTTTCATTTGTTTAGAAAGTTTTGATTTTTGAAAAGGGTAGGATCCTTAGCAAATTTGGTATGCTAAGGGGATCCTAAGTATTTTGTTTTATTTTTGAAATGATTTAAAGTGGAGATTCAACTTTAGCAAATTTGGCATGCTAAAGATGAAATCCTACTTGGTTTCGTGAAATGGAAATTTTTCTTAGCAAATTTGAGTATGCTAAATGAAATTCCAAATGGTGTTTCAAAATTTTGATTTCATTTTGGTTTGAAAATGGAAACTTCTTAGAAAATTTGGTATGTTAAGGGAAGAAGTTCCAAAAGGTGTTTTGTTTTGAGTTTGGAAACTTTACTTAACAAATTTGAGGTTATGAAGTTCCAAAATATGTTTTGAAAAGTTTTGAATTTTGGGATTTGAAGACTTCACTTAACAAGTTTGGGTATGTTAAATGAAGCTCCAAATATGTATTTTAAATTTTGAAAAATTTTGGATTTTGGATTTTGGAAACCTTAGTTAACAAATTTGTGTATGTTAAAAAAAGTTCCAAAATGTGTTTAGAATTTTGAAATTTTTTAATTTGACTTACTTAACAAATTTGAGTATGTTAAATGAAGTTCCAAAATATGTTTAGAAAATTTTGAAATTTTTGGATTTTGAGACTTCACTTAACAAATTTGGGTATGTTAAATGAAATTCCAAAATGTGTTTAAAATTTTTTGAAATGTGATTGTTGAAGTTTTTTTAATATTTTGAAAAAGGGAACTCCATTCAACAAATTTAAGTATGTAGAATGGAGATCAATTTTTATTTTTGAAATATGAAATTTTTGTGTGTGATTGTTGCTTCTTTTCTTTTTTAATGAAGGAATTCCAACTTAATCATATTTGGAATATGTTTAAGTGGTCTTTCCTAAATGATTTTTATTATTATTTAGGAATGACATCTTTATTTAATAAATTTAAGTATATTAAATGAAGGTATTCATATGTGCTTTTTGAAAAGTTTAATTTTATTTGGAAATGAACATTCCATTCAATACGTGAGTGTATTGAATAGAAAAATTCATGTGTACATTTTGAAAATTTTATGATTATGATTGTGATTTTGAAAAGGATGATTGTTCATTTTATTTTGAAAATGAAATCTTCATCAAAGTGAATTTGAAAGAAGATGTACCTTTGTGCTTTTGGAAAATTTATTAGTTTTATTTTTTGAAAATCCTACATGTAACAATTATGGGAATTGTTAAATGAAGGTGAGAAAATTTTGTGGAAAATATTTTATTAAGTGCATTTTGAAAAGGTGCTTTTGAAAAGCAAAGTTTTTATGGAAGATTTATTTATTTTAGATGAACCTTTCCTTATCATGAAATGATAAGGAGGAAGTCTTTAAAGATGTTTCTTTTATTTTAGATCTTTTCATTTTACCCATTGAAACAACGGGGTTTTAAGACCAACAAGGAATGCGTCCTAAAACCTAAAGATGTTGGCTAACTAACTCAAGAATGAAATGAGCTAAGTGCCAAGAAAAAAGGATAGTCTTGGATTCATACCAAAGTACAAACCACTATCGATACTCAAAGACAATGATCATTTACCAAAGATGGAGAGAGAACCATCCCAGGAAGAAAAATTGTGGAGAAAAATTCTATATAGAGTCGCCTTCAAATCTGTTGGTGAGAAGGAGAGGAAAAATTATATATGTGAAAATTCATCTTTGTAAGATGCCATGTAGATCCGCTGATGTACTTATTCAGGTGATCAGATATGTCATCAAGGTATAGTGTTCTATCTTAAAGAGAGAAATCACTACCCTTTAATGGAACCAATCACCTCAATAAGGACTCCTAAGGACGATGGGTGAATATGTACTAGATTCTTCCCTACTTTACATGGAAAAGTAAAGGTTTATTTTAAACCGTTCATTTCTCTATAGGGCAAGCCCCATAGTTAATTACATCCTAAGGGACAAGATCCCTTAGAAAAATTCTTGATTAAGGTAAATGATCGTTGTTTCTAAAGATTTCAGTTGAGAATGACTATCAGTCGATTGGTTTATATTTTTGAAGATCAAATAGGATTGATCAAAAGAGGGAGTTATTATCGAAGCAAAAATGAAAGATAAGTAGGAGATGCCCACGATGCTAGGAAACCTAGCGAGCATCTCAAGCTATCCTAAAATTGGGCTTTACATTTTAGAAATTGAT
This sequence comes from Cymbidium sinense, assembly GCA_021442155.1. Classification (NCBI taxonomy): domain Eukaryota; kingdom Viridiplantae; phylum Streptophyta; class Magnoliopsida; order Asparagales; family Orchidaceae; genus Cymbidium; species Cymbidium sinense. The sequence goes on along the minus strand of CM038217.1, from coordinate 25,615,947 downwards.
TTAGTTTTTTTGAGTTATATTTTTCATTAGAATTTTAGGACTTAAGATTCCTTAACACAAGGTTAAGGAAATGCCTAAGTGATGATAACTTATGCTTATGGCCCACAAAGGGGAGAAGCAACCTCTAACCTAAATCTAGGGAGCTTTGGCGAGGGCCGAAAGCACAACCTAAATCTAAGGCAAAAAGTGGGTAATTAATTTACCTCCACAAGAGAAGACAAAACACTCGACAACTTGGACTTACAACCGCCTGGGGGTGGCCATCAACTAACTCCTCCTATGATTTTAAATACATGTAGGCAAGTCTTTATGCTTATGCAAGATAGTAAAGTTATTTTTATTTAGAAAGAGACTAAGTCCTTAAACTCACTCCCTAAAGAGACAAGATCATGTAAAGGGACATGCTTCAAATGACCTAAAATCTAATGCTTTTTAAATTTCATTTTATTATTATTTTGGACAAATATTTTGCCTTAGGCTAATAAGATTTTTATGACTAATGCATGGGAAATCAGGTTATTAGCCAAAATCAGTGAGAAGGGAGGAGGTGAGTTTCCACCATGGCTCAAAGGTCAAGCGGGTTCTAAAGGTGGAAGCCCTCCAATCAAGAGTGAAATAAGATGCATTTGTGCATGATATTATAAAGAAAATCTCATCCAGCTAAGGGGTTGCTAATTCTTTTATCTTGATTTTAATCCTAGGCTTTAGGTGAGATTATGAGTTCTTTAATTTTATTTTGAGTTATTAAGTTGGTTAAAAAATTATTTTTTTGATAGAGCCTAATCCATATCCAGCCATACATAAAGCAAAGAAGAAATTAGGAAAAGAATGCCACTTAATGCAAAAGCTAAACAAATCATCAATCAATTTATAAAGTAAATCATAAAACTAATAAATGGCCATTTGTGGTGGGCACCAGATAAACCCAAAATATCAAATCAAATGAAGCTCTACCCTTATACAACCCGGATTACAAATGAATTGAATTACAATTAAGCAAAGGAATTCATTGTTATGGGGTCTTTTATTCTTTCTTTTCTTCTTCTTCTTCTTTCTTCTTCTTTTTTCTTCTTCTTTGGTTCCTCCATTTGGATGGTTGAAAAGTGGATGCACCAAGACTTCACATGGTGCATAAGATAGGATCTAATGACCAATGTTCATCCTATTCCCTATAACAAATCATTCCAAAATTCTAATTATAGAACTTTCTACCTGAAAAGGAAAAGTAGAAATCTAACTAACACCTGCAAAACAAAGGTTAGTTAAATCACACCATATAAATCCCAAGAATGTATATTAGACTTATCACCCCACACATGGGTGACTAAGTCCACTTGGCCTATAGATTATGCAAAGGGGTATAAGCACCTGCAAGCAATAAGCAGCTATATTTTTATTTATGATAGCGCCCCTTAAGCACAATTCCTCATAGAATAGAATAGTTAGAGTAAGCATGTACTACCATTCATTCTATGAGCATACACCTTAACATCCAATATAATATATATATAACAAAAAAACATAACATCAAATCATGTGCTGACCTAACCTAAGGCTAGAAGTGGTGACTTAGGCTAAGTTGTATTTGCTTTAGCTGGACTTTAGGTTAAAATTTTCTAAGTGTGAAGAATATATTCAACTTAGAGGAGGGTCTCATTTAAGTTGTTTAAGTGTTTTGGGTTTATTTTATTTCAAGTTTTAATTTGGTTTAAGTGAAACCTACAATTAATTACTAAGTTATGAAGAGAAGGAAAGAGAAGAGAACTTCTCCTTCCTTCCCTAACCTTAAGTAATTTTCTAAAGTAGGTTCATGTTTTAGTTTCATTTAGGTGAATGTTTTGATTAAATCTTTTAATTAATCCTAAGTTTAGATAAACTCTAAACAAACCTATTCAAAAAAGAAAGGCATTTTAAGATTAAATAAAATGAATCAAAATTCATATAACACACATTACTTAATTTCTTTCCCAACACATATAACATGCATATGGATGGATCCTAAGCCTATCTATACATGCAAATGAGAGTAGTAAACACACTTCATGATTCATGATAAGTAATCTATTTAAGAAAATTTAGAAGTTGAATATGCATGATTTTTCTTAAGTAGAAAAGGTTTTCCTTATCTAAAATTTCACATACATGCATGAAAGTAAGAAAGCATAAGTGAGTACAACATTGTTAACCGTGAGGTGTAAGGTACAAGACCAACTTAGGGCTACTTAAAGCCTCGCAACCTCGGGGTTGTCCGGACTAATATACCACTTTCCTTAAGTACAAACATGTATATAAAAGAAATGAAATGGAAAAGGAAAATGCAAAAGTTGTTTAATAAATTTGTTTTATTTATGCAATTTATGCATGCAAGTATAGGCAAACCTTCTTAGGTGAGAGCATAGGGATGAATAGGGTATAGAATTAAGTAATTGTTGGGTTCTTTTCAAATGAACTCTACATCTTACCAAGATCTATTCAAAACTATGTTAACATAAGAAAGAAAAGAAACCTATGCTAAACATGCTTTTATAATACTTCACATGCAAGCTTATAATTAAGATATGAATAGCATACTTTCAGATTTGATATTTCATTTATAAGTTTTGAAAATATTTTAGATTTAGTAGTGATAATAGCCACTCATATTTTACTTTAGCCAACACATGCACATTTGACATAAAGTAAACAATTTTATTTTAAAATTTGAAACATGAAATTATGAATGCATGAATCACATGACATACAACTTAACATGTTGGGAAAGATTCAAAGTAATGAAAGCATGTAAAAAAACTCACTTTACTTAAATCCTAAAGACATTCTTAAGGAATAAGAAAATTTAGAATAAATCAAAGTGAATTTCAAAATGATTTTTGTTTTGTTTTAAGTTTGATTTAATTTTGAAAAGGTGATAGAGTTTGCTATTTTGAACCCATTCCACATGTGTTTTGTATTTTTTTTTTAATTTTTAGATAATTAAATCCATTTTAAGTGTTGATTAGGTTAATGTATGAATTAAGTGGCTTAATTAACCCTTACCTACACCACCATAAAAGAATTGTCTAAATAATTATGAGCCAATGAGATGACATAAAACCCACAAGAAATTTAAATTTGTAATGCACGTAATAATGAAAAGGTCTAATGAAATTTGGCTCACAATTAGAAGTTAATTAAGCTAAGGTGTTTAGCTTAAGTACTTTTAAAACACCCTTTTACACATGTGAATTGGATTTTAATTTTTAATTAAACTTAGGCTATTAAACACCTAAGCATCTACCCAAGGTAGATTAATTAAGTTCTGAAACTTTTAGAATTTTGAAAATTGATTAAAGGGGTGATTAATGAGTTAACCCTTAATTAAGAGGGGATTAAGGAGAGAAAAGGGGGTTTAGGGAAAAGCTTAGTGAAAATGCCCAAAAATTATTCCATAAACCTCCTACTTATTGGATCTAACCTTAATGAAACCTAATCATAGGGTAAATTCATTAATCACTCCTTAATTACCCTTAATTACATGAAAGGTAATCAGGGAATGAGATAGCAATTTTCCCAATTAAGCTCTCAATAAATCTCAAGAAAATTAAGGGAGGCAGAGGTCATTTCCTAAAATGATCCCTAGAAATTTGAGATTAATTGATAAAAGAGATAATTAGCTACTAAGATTCTAAAGAAACCCAAATTCAGAAAAAATTCAAAATCCATTGAAACCATTTTAAAATATTCTAGATGAATTATCTTCCATAAAATTTTTATTTTTTTTTTGATTTTCTATGAAGAGTTATTTTAAGTTCTAGGATTAATGAAATTAATTAATTAACTAATCCCTCATTAATACTCTCATACGATGCAGCGGCCTTGCTTTACATGCGCATGAGAGACTTAATGTCACATCCTAATGGCCGACGCATATCCTCGCCGGTCAAAGATAAGGATTCACCTTTTTAAAAGGAAATGAATTCTAAAATAAATAATCTCCCATCTAAAATGTGGATGGATGGCTAGATGAGCCAAGTTCTTCCCCGAGGATCAATGGAACCGTCCATGATCAAGGGAGATCCAACCGATCTATCATGGAATCATACAAAGTCAACCCACACCATCTAAACACAATTACCAACATCCAAATTGATGCCATTAATATTTTTCAGGACCAACACCTCCAAATCTAAGTGGTGAAAAATTTTACCTAGTGATCACCATCGTGATTGATGAGATGGGAGACAAGCCTGTTAAAATTCCTAGGCCTTGATTTAAGTGAATAACCTCCTTGCTTGGCTTCACTTTAATTGAATTGATCCTCTCTATGGGAACCAATGAGCTTGAAGCTCATTGGTCCTGAAGAGTGTGAGGAAGGAGATCAAGTGAAGAAGTTAGCAACTCAATCCACCTCCCTATTTTGCATGCAAAATCTGAAGGAAAATTCAATCCTCTAGACCTTGGGAATGCTCCGATGATCACAAGGGTTCCTAGGCTCCAATCGATAGTGAGTGTATTGAAATTTCATTAAATTAGGGGGAGTATATCTCCCTCTATGGCAATCGGATGATCGAACCATTCCTTGTCATTTTGATCCAATTGATCAGATTAGAGAGGTTGTTTAGGTTATTTTGAGTGTGCACATGGTTGGCTTGATTCCTTGAGTGGATTGCCAACTTCCCATGTGCTAAAAATGAGCTTATGAGGGAATTTGAAAACTCAATTTCAAGCTATGTGGTTGGATTTATTCTATGGGCCAAATGGGCTGACCCAAACCAATTGGGTTGGGTGCACCACTCATCACTAAGTCCCTTTGAGCTTTTAGGAAAGCCTCAAGTGATTGTGAAGAGGGTATGACCAAAATACCCATGGGTTAGGCCAGAATCTATTCCATAGACTAGGGGAAAAATGGTCATTTTGCTATTTTTTAAATTTGGGTATGTTTGATATGTTGAGAAAATAGGTTTGACCAAGTTTCATTAGATTTGGAATCCGTTTGGCTCATGTTGACCCATTTAGGTCAAAATGGGTCAACTTGGGTCAATCAATTGGTCAAATTGGGTCAAAGGTTGGGTCAAGTTCATATGACCATTTGAAATGTTTTGGTGCCTTTGGTTCGGTTCAATTTGATATAGATTTGGTTTTGGCTCATATGACTTCATTTAGGTCAAATGGGTCAAGTTGACCTATTTGACCCATTTGATCTTTTTGAGGTAGGTCATGGGTATGTTTAGGTTAGGTTAGTCATATGGAGTGGATTGGTATCTTTGTTTCCAATCATTTTGGGTTAAGTTCAATTTTGGCTCAACATGACCCCTTTAGGTCATGTCTAAGGTCAATTGGGCTAGTTTAGTTGGCCAATTGAGGCTTTGGTGCCACAAGTGATTTGGGATGGATTTGACCCATTGGTTTCAATCAATTTAGCTTAGATCAAGTTTTGACACGTTTTGGCCCTTTAGGTCAAAATGGCTCAAGTGAGCCAATTGGGCTAGGTTAGGCTCAAATGTTGGCTTGGTCAAGTTCAAACATAAGTCATGAGTGAACTTAGATCAATAGTTTCAATCAATTTGGCCTATAGTGGATTTGGCTATGGATTTCATTTTAGGTTAAGTTGACTTGGTCAACCTTAGGTTTGATTTAGTTTAACCCAATTTGATTGATTGATCATCCATGATGATTGTTGATCATGATGAGAGGCAAGTATTTATTTGGTTCAATCCAATTTGCTTAGGATTAAAAGTTGGCTCATAAGAGTACTTTGGGTCAAGTGAGCCTAAGTTGGTCAAATGTCTTGGCCAAAGCTTGATTTAAAGTTAATTGATCTTGTATATAGACTTATGATTGAAATATAAATCCATTTACAAGTGGTTTGAAGTGGAATGGGTTTTGTTCCATTTGAAAATTTCATATTCAAAGGAAGAATATGAAAGGGTCTTGGGTTTTGATAGTTTGATTGATGTTTGGATTTATATATGAGCTCATAATTGTAGGTTTGATTGAAAATCAAGGGTTTGGCTTGATTTGAAAGTGATTTGGCTAAGTTCAAGATTTTGGCTTGAAAGACTTAGATTTGATTTTGAATTGGTTTGAGTTTGATTTTGGAATTGGTTTTGATTGTTTGAATTTATATTTCATTTATATATGTGAATATAAATGAGAATATAAATTGATCATGAGAAAATTTCAAGAATTTGAAGTGGTTTAATCATGAGGATAAATCCATTAAAGAGAATTTAAAGGATTTAAGGAATTTTAATTTGAAATTTAATTTTAAATTGATTGATTGATTTATATTTATATTTCATTTATATATGAGAATATAAATGAGAATACAAATAAGTTTTGAGAAAATTCCATGAGTTTGAATAGGTTTGACCAAAGTTTAGGTTAAATCCATTAATGGAAAATTAAGGGGTTTAATGGAATTTTAAGGATTTGAGGGTTTGATTTGATTGATTTATATTTATATTGCATTTATATATGAGAATGTAAATTAGAATATAAATAAGTTTTGGGAAAATCCCATGAGTTTGAAGAGATTTGATCAAGGTTTAGAGTTGATTTTGGCTAAGTCCTTTAATAGAAAATTAATGGGACTTAAGAAAATTTCCATGAATTGATTTAGAATTTTGAATTTGATTTGATGGGTTTGAATTTATACTTCATTTATATATGGGAATATAAATGAGAATATAAATGGAGTATGAGAAAATCTCAAAAGTTTGAATAGGTTTGAATCACAGTTTTGGCTAAGTCCTTAAGAAAGGGTTAAGGACTTAGAAAATTTGAACTTAGGAATTTTTGGTGGATTTTGATCATGGGTTTCAATCATATCTTTCAATCATGGAATTGAATCATGGGATTGAATCATGGAATTGAATTGAGTTTGGAGAAAATCAAATAGAATTGATTTGGAGTTTGACTTGAAAGAAGGGAAGTGAGGAATGGTTTAAGCTAAAGGGTAGAAAATTTTCCTAACACCCCTAAGGCATGACCTATCCCTATGGCTAACTCTTCTGAGTCTTCTAGGGATAGGTTGGAGTGTCCACCTAATCACTAGATGTGTCTTAAGACTAAAGAACTCTTAAAGTCAAAGAGAATTTCTAAGCCTAGGATGGAGGGGTTAAGAGCTCATTCTAAAAATGAGGTCAACAAGTAGGGATGGAAAGAGTTATCCTCTCTTTTTCTTCTCTTTGTAACACTTAGTTTCTAAGTGTAATCAAATTAAACCAACAAAAATACTAGGTAAAATTGTTAAATCATTTAAACCACTTAAAGTGAAATTAATCTCGTATGATTAAACATCCTTTAATATTTAAAAATTATAACCTTAATGCCTAGTTAGGACATATCACACAAGCCTTAATATGCACATTATAACTAAATCTCCACTTCTAGCGTTATGTTAAGATGGTGCATGGTATGATGTATATTTCATTTTGTGATGTATTTTAGATTGGATGTTAGGGTGTATGTTTGTAGACTAGATGTTAGGCCGATATTAGCCTAATCATAGTTTCTGTAGGGGATTATGCTCAAGGGGATGCTTAAAAAATAAAAATAAATGCTCTCTTTGCAAGTTGCTTAAACCTCTAAGTATAATCCAGGTCAGGACAGGTGGGCTTGGTTACCTATGTGTAGGGTGTAAGTCCAAATTATATATAAAAATTGCTTGGGATTGTGTGTGTGTTTAGCTAACACTTATTTTGTAAGTATAGTTATATTTTCTTTTCCTATTTTTAATGTAATTTTGCATTAAGAATTAGGATTAATGTTATGGGTGATTAGGATGAGCATTGGCTAGAAGGATTAATTCTGCGGTGCCATGTGATACCTTAAAGCCTACCGAATCAAAGGAAGAAAATACATGAAGAAATGAAGGAGCATGGAAACATAAAGACTTGAAGATCCCCTATAGCACTTATTCATTTATAAATTGTAATTATTCATTCATATTCTGGGATGTATAAGGGTAGAGCTCGGCTACCCACTTTCTCTTTTGGGTTGCACTGATTCACAAGACCGCCTCTCTTATTCTTTTGCATTAGATTTATAAAATTGATTAATGTTATGTTTAAATTATGCAATTAAAATAGCATGCTTTTCATAGTTTCTTTATGAATGATGTTTTAATGTGTGGCCTGGATACGATTAGGCTCTTAGGAAAAAATAAATTATTTACCTAACTACAACTCATAACTAAAACTTTACATAATTCATAACCTCACTACAATGCCTAGGCATTAAAGAAGATAATTAAAAGATTTAGTAACCCCTTTATTGAATGTTGTATATCTCACATCATGTATGCTTATTGCCTCACTCTTGCTAATAGAGGGTTTCCATCCTTGCATGATAGGGAAAGGCATGACCTTTGAGGGCCTCCTCTGTGGTGGAAAACACCTCATTCCCGTTGATTTAACCCATAATCCATTTTCATCACACATTTAGGCATAAGAAATCTAAATCCTTTATCAAAATGAAGTGTTAAAAAATCAAATAAATTTTGAAAGGATTTACATTTGCTGATTAAGATATTATTCATACCACTCATGCTCTAGTCTGTTAGGAAGTGAGTTTAAGGACTTTAGTCTCTTTCTAAATTAATAACAACCCAACCATCTTGCAATTTTATAAAACTTGACTACATGGATTTAAAGCTTAGGAAGAGTTAGCTAGCTGACCACTCCAGACGATTATAAGTCTAGCAGTCGGGTGATTTATTCTCTCTTATGGAGGTAAACCATATACCCATCTTCACTTAGATTTAGGTCGCACTTTGGTTCTTGCTAAAGCTCCCTAGATTTAGAATCCGAGGTGGTTGTTTCCTTCAAGATACAAGCATAAATCATCTCCTCTTAAGCATTTTCAAAACATTATGTTGGTGGATTATAAGCTCTAGCAATCTAATAAAATTCAACTCAAACATATAATTCTCTTCAATTTTAAATATATAAATCCCAATTATAGGATAGATTGGAATGCTCACTAGGCTTCCTGGTATTATGAGCATTTTCTACCTATTCCCTTTGGCTTCCAAAAATAAGTCTTCTCTTTGATCTTTCCCATTTAATTTTCAAACTTAACCACTTTATTGATAGTCACTTTGAAATCTTTGGAGACAATAATTGCTTACTTTAATTGAGAGTATTCCAAAGAACTCACATTCCTTAAGATGTAATTAACTGTGGAGGCTTGCCTCCATAGGAACTTTAAAACCTAGTTTAATATAAACCTTACTTTATGCAACCATGTAAAGCAGGGGAAAAATCTCTAGTATATTCGAAGACCCATCATGCCTTAGGAGTCCTCTAGGTGATTAGGTCCAATGAAGGATGATGCCTCTATCTTTTGAGATAATACATCATACCTCAATGTCATACCCGATCACTTCAAT